>BLKR01000155.1:609173-774008 GCA_011170035.1 Teleogryllus occipitalis
AGAAATGCATACTGCAACAAGGCAATGCAAAGGAACAGGACAAACGATCCCTTGTAGTTCAGAAAGAGAAACGTAGGTTTGATGCAATTCTTCCTACTCGGGTGCCGCGAAGGCTGCCTACTTAATAGGTTGCAGGCGCTGGGCATTCACGCTAATCAGGTAAAATTCAAAATGATACTCTGACAATTCATAGTACTGCTTTTACACCATTATTTTCTCAAAGAAAATTTGGCGGCGAGTGTTGGACATCTACATATTGTATTTTTCTCACATAAAAGAACATACAGCTAAGTGTAAACGAGTAGTGCTGTAGTGCATCAGCTAGATTACTACAGGATGGCAAGAATATACAGGAACGTTTGCTACTGTCCCAAGGGCTGGCTTGTTTCGATTTCCATTTCTGCTGGATTACTGCGATGCCATTCTTACTTTTACATTTAAAATTTGAATTTTTTTAGAGGAAAATAAGAGCTCGCCGGAAATGGGAATAGCATTTTTTACCGTTCTTTGATACATATGACGGGAAAATTTGAAGAACAATTTGGAGCCGTTTAGGGGGTGAATTAAAATTACCTCCATTTCATGCAAAATTACACGAAAACTACTCATATATTCGAAAAAGTGTACTTGACCTTGTTTCAAGATCTGTCGTTTCAATTCGTATTGTATTTGCAGGAAGGCGTCGAAAAGCGTTTGAACTTATGCAATTAGGAAAAATGACATATTTCAAGGAAAATGAGACCTGCTCAATTCTTTGAAATGTCTTTACACTATTCGAGCACAAAGTTAGGCGCAAGCGTTGACCACACACGGAAGATGGACAGACGCTTTAGCGGCAATCGAGTTTTCGGTACGAAGGACCCACAAAATATGAATTCTGGCTACACCATGTGTTAGAGGATTTTTACCTGTATTTTGTAAATGGATTTATCCACTTTTCCAATATCAACGCCCGGCAATAGTTTTTTCTGCCCAAAATTCCCCACTTTTCTGACGCACAATTACAATAATATCTCGTTTTACAAAGAAACGGCGAGTAAGTAATATGTGTATGAATTCGATTTATTAAACTTAAGAAAAATAAAAATATAAGTAATAAATGGCAAATACTTCAATAAGAAAAATAACTTCATGTACACATTATTTTGTTAAAGTAAATTGAGAATTGCCATTCTGAAATGTTCGCGTGAATTTAAAACTCTTAACCGTCATTATTTCACTGCTACGTATTACATTTTCGTTTATATGCGCATGACTCTGAATTCTTCTCTTAAGATACATATATTTTTAAAGTCTTAAAAATGTTTTTCATCAGAAGCACAGCATTTTGAATACCACGTGAAAAAAGATACAACTTGAGAAGATATGAAACCTCTTATGTTTCAAAATCAAATTTAACAGTCCATCACATATTTTATAGTAGTGTAGCATAAAGAATGTTTAATATTGTGAGCAATGAAATAGGTGTTTTTACTACATTCGGTCAGTTTCAGAAAAAAATAAGAAAATGGCTTTTTTCGCAAGGCAACATTGACGATTTTCTTGTGATAGTTAAGTAAAATACATTGTTCGATTTTTTTTGTTCTTGAAAAATATTATATAATCTAAAAACAATATTTGATTACCCTTGAACAGTAACATTATACTTTTTCTGATATCAAGTTCGTTAGTATTGTGGTATATGTTTAGATCTGAATTTTTTTTGTTATATTGTTAGTGCACAGAAGTATTATGTTTAAAAACGTCGTTTTGTTAATTCGAGTGAACGAGCTGCCGCCTCTCACTGCTGACAAATTTGTTTTCGCGTACAAAAGTGATGGAGATCCCCAGTTTTTTTTCCAGGGGATTCCTAATTATTTTGCCCATTATGTTTCAATGAAATATTGTAAGTTCTCTGTTATTGGCAAAATAGAGACTTTTGACTTTGACTCTTAACTAGCAGGGTAGCTGTAATAATATATGTACACGGAAAGCGCAAGAAAAATGAAAATGTTATTTTTTGATGAACTGAAATCTTCAAAACAGCTTTCAGCAACAGTCGCAAATAACAAATATGTAATTTTTCATTTATGCAATTCGCAGTTTTTTTTCAACCTGCGCTTAAATACACCATAGTACTGGATAGAAATTGTCTACAGCTCTGTTAGCTTTTTCGAGCATTTCCGTAATAACTTTATAATATTCTTCCATTTTGTGCGAACAACCCCCGTCTAACTACGAGAATGCAATAGTAATTAGATATGCACTCTACATTTGTTTATCTGACGCTATATTGACAACTGACGGCTGAAATATTTCTTTTCACTTTTGATGCAATACGTTAAAAATGTTTCGAAATCCCGTTTGCTTCTGCAACAATGCAGTAAATCATTAAGTCTTACGTGCTCGATGGGAGTTACTTTGCCCCCCCCCCCCCCACCAACGACTTCCAAGCCCACGGGTTTGGACGGCGCCCTTGGAGCAAAAGAATATACTACATGCCCTCGATATATAAATAATTATTAGCCGAAGTCTTGCAATTATAGCGCACTAAAGGCAGAGCTGTAGGAAAGTTACAAATAAATATAGAGTTAAACATGTTTCTGAAAACGTAATTGAAATATTTTATTTTTACCAAGATCTGTACATATGTCCTGTAGTAGAGTATTGTAGAATATCCTTTTATCAACTTCAATTTACAAACGTAATGCAACACACACAATTAGAATCACTGAAAATTTGCGATCCGCAAACTGGATGTTGCGAGCTCTGTCGCTGTCCGCAGAATGAGGCGCCTGCGATTTGCCTCGGAGGACGCCTTCTCCATCCCGTAGGGCCCGTACGCGACCGTCTGCACAAAGCGTACGAGTGCGTATGACCGCGAGGGGAAGGCGGCGGGTCCCGGACAGGAAGCGGGCAGCGCGGCATGCCAGCGCACGCGGCAAGTTATAACCGGCGCGCCAGAATGCAATCTTTCAATGCAAAGAGGCGAAGCGCTTATATGGTTGGCGGACGACGGTTGGGAAGAAGCGAGAAAAAAACGAAAGGGGGTGATGGCAATGGGGGAGGCGGCGGCGGCCACGGCAACGGCGAGGCCAACTGTAGGGGCACAAAGCTGTGACACCAGCGGGGGTGGCAGACGTGGTAGATGTGGTGATGGTGGGTAGAGCGGTGGTGGCGGCGGCGGCGGCTGTGGTTGCGATGATGGAGGAGGTGGAGAGGGGGAAGGAGGCAGCATCCGCGAAGACTGCCACTGCAATAAAGGTGTAAATATGGCCAATCACGGCTATACTGGCGGTGGCGACGTCCAACACAGCTGTCGAGGTTCATGCAGCGGCGGAGGCAGGGGTTACGAGACGGACCGAAGCGCATGAAACCGTTTGTAGAAGAGAGACGGCCACATGGCGACGATGTGGTAGTGGTTCTGAAGATTACAGCAGTAGCCCAGCTGACAGTTTTGTTGTGGGGGTGATGGTTCTGTTGTCAGTCCTATTTAGAATATGTACAGTTGACGCAATGGCAATGATTGCGTTGGAGGTGGGATGGAAAAGATGGTGGGGCGGTAACAGTTGTGTTAGTGGCGATAGTGGTGTGGTAGCAGTCGTAATGGTAGTGATTTATAGATTACGTTAGGGTGATGAAGTGGAGAGGTTGTCGATTGTGATACGATGACGGCAGCTACGGCCGAGCCAGCGGAGGCGGCGGCGTTGGCGGCGGTGGTGGTGTAGTGGTGGTGGTGGGGACGGAGGCGCCCGCGCCCGCGCCCTCGGCCTTCGCTCTCCTCGAGCCCCAGCGTCCGAGGAGGCATTCCCGGGGGCGCAAAAAAGAGCAGGCGGACGGCGGGTTCAGCGCTCGCTCTCGGCGCGGCGCGGCGCGGCGCAGATGCAGCGCTGGCGGAGAGGCCGAGGGGAGACCAGAGGCCGCTGCACACGGAAGGAGAGAGAGGAGACAAACGTCCAGGCGAGATCGAAGAGGAGTGAGCCAAGATCGAAAAAAGGGAATCAACAACTGAATCGAGAAAAAGTAAGACAAACAGGCATTGGAAGACAGAAACAAAAGAGGAAAAAGAAGGGAGAATGAGTTCGAGATGTTGCAACACCAAATTAGGAAAGAAAGAACGAAAAGAAATGATTGGAATAAAATGAAGAAAAATTACATGACAATGCTGTCGCGTTCGGTGAGGAGAAAACTCCAGTGGCAGGGACGGAAAGAAGACGCTGCGAGCTGTATCTGAGGAGGTGGAACGAAGCGGAGGGAGCAGCGAAGTGAGAGACCGAGGAGCAACGAGGGAGGCTGGTCGCATTCCGCGGGGAGGGCTTGAAAAAGAGGCGCGCGCAGCACGTACAAGAGGCCTGCAAATGGGAAGGGTGGCCTTGCCGTGTTATGCAGATGGCAGCGAGCGCTCCGTGCCACCCGATGACTCACAGGCAGCTTTTCTACAAACATTGCGACGCCCTAAATACTTTGTATTACATTCATATTAACGTCATTTTTGTACAAACAGAGGTGTCTGCGAAAAAATGGTCCAGAAGAATGCATTGATATTAAATGCAAACGTCAACCAACATGGCAACACTTTATATTAGTATGAAGCTTTTTCGGCTGTTGTTTTGTTTTTACTGCGGCCTGCAGCCGCCACACAATCTCACTGAAGATGGTCGCAATGTGACCGAAAAAGTTTTTTGCAAAATTTATGACAAATCTATGACAAATCTACGCCCTACTATTGCTTTTATAATCACTTCACATTACTTCAATTTGAGGTTTTCTCGCGGCAGCATGCCAATGCATGGGGCAAGGCCCAGCTATTAACAGCCATTCTTTAGGACATCGAGTAACAGGGGGAATAGTCTTTAGACAGGTTTTACAACCTTTTTCAACAGATTTTAGTATCTTAAAATCAACTCCATGAACGTTTATCTGCCGTCATTTGTTCATTACGACGTATTCAAGTCATACATCCCATATAGTTTGTTGTCTTGGTCATATTGTTTTGCGAGTTGCAATAGATCGGAAGCAGTAAACGTTTTATAGCGTTTTTCAAGTTCAAAGACGAATGGGCTTTTTTTAATGCTAAGATTATGTGTATAGAAACGAAATGTCCAGTATCTTTAAATGTGTCTTTACAAGGCATGTCCAGCGATTATTATTACATACGATGCATTCAAATTTTAAGTTACCGTGGATCCCAGGATCGCCTGCGACAGTCTACAACACACTTGTACATATATTCAATATGAAACATTTCAATTACTTTTTCATAAAACATGTTTATGTAATTGTGTTCACAGAGAATAGTGATCGTATTGTTCCAGAATTTCTAAACCTCTCAATTTATTAGTCCTGAAAAATAACTACAGAATATCATAAACAATTGTTTCGAAGTTTCATTTTTCCATATCGCGTCAATATATTGAGCCTTTTCTGTGGGTGTTCTGTATCAGGTCTTTTCTGTTCAAACTTTTCAACAGGTCTTCATTATTTCTGCGATGTAATTGACGGGTTCAGCTAGTAATTATTTAAGTACTATAATGGTGGATTCGCTATATCTAATAAATTCTACCACGCAGCAAGAAAAGTTACCTAAACTTGTCAATAATTAGTGCATCAAACTGCAAAGAATTACACAATCCCGATTTTTTAAACCAAGTCCCTGAATTATCCTGCGATTCCACACTTTCACAAAATTTTCAACATCAGTGACAACCCTGACAAGATATAATGCAAAATTACAGCGTAATACTACTGTCTTGCTGAATTAACACGGGGCGTACCCCAGAATAATAACCTTCCTTGGTGGAAAATCAGGAGGCAATTGCAAGTGGGAAGAAAAGGAACGCATCTTTGATGAGGACTTCAAACAGCAAAAGCGCCACGCTCCATTGCCTCGTATCTCACACCACCTCTCTCCTTCATTCCGTCCCATTCCGTCCCGTCCCGTCCCGTCCCGTCCCGTCCCGTCCCGTCCCGTCCCGTCCCGTCCCGTCCCGCCCTCCCTTACTCTCACCGCTCCGCTCCGCCCCGCCCCGCTCTGCCCAGCTCCGCTCCTCGCCCAAGCGCACCGCGCTGTGCCGTCGTAAAACGCCGTCGCCTTCCGCGTCTCGCTTCAGTCTAGACAGCAGGGTTCGAGACCCGCGCCGCGCCGAGTCGAGTCGAGTCGAGCCGAGCCGAGCTGCACAATAGGCGGGCCGTCGCAGGTTGTTGCTCCTTTCCTCATTTCACACCTCAAGTCCCTCGCCTTTTTTCTGCCAGAAATTAGTTTCAACAGATTTTTCATGGACACAACACGCGAATATTTGCATAATGTTGTTATTATCTTCAAAGGAAGCGACACGTACCAAATTCTGGTTTTATATTTTAACAATACCCGTGTCTTGAAATTACACATCTCGTAGTATAATGAACTGCAATTTTCTCACTTGATGACTACTACCGAACACTGGTATCTGCACTTGACTTCAATATTTAATAATGAGTATCAAGCTTTTTTTAACGCACGTGTTTAAGTGTTTTTTCCAGACATTTTAACAATCAATAAGCTATCTTTAGAGAGTTAAAATTGCACTCGTGCGATAATCTAGGGAGATACTATGTTAGATCTATATAATAGGCTTGTTGTCATAATGCAGGGTTCACGCTGCCATTAACAAAATTAGGTATTAATATACCAAAATGAAATTTATGATTATCTCCATCACAGAAATATCATCTACCATACATTTTGGAAACGCTGTGTAACAAATATAAAACATGACACGGTATTACATATTTGACGGCACATCCAGTCTCTGGGTTTAATTTTGCGGTTAAATATTTCTTCTCGACGGCATTGATATTATTTTTCTCACAAGGACCAATTAAATAACATTTTTATTCGAATGTCTTCTTACAAAGCGGTATTACGGAAACGGTGTCAGAGTATTATGACAGCCAGTGTATCTCTTTTGCGCTTATTAATCTTTCATACATTCATTGGCTGATGGCTGGCATTGATACTGTGACACGTAACTGTCCCAGGGTATGGGATAGTTACGTGGCGTATTTAGCCATAGACGAAATGACGTACATTCTTAGGGTTTGTCAGGATTTCATACAACAATAATCCGAAAGTAATCGGAGCCTTTCTTTCACAAACCATTTATAGGATTTGTCAGGTATTCATTGAACAATTATCCAAAAGTAATCGGAGCAGTTCTGTTTATTTACATTTTTTGCCGTAATGTAGTGATGTACTCAAATAAAAAAGAAATGATAGAGCTACAGACAGGTAATGATAATTTTATTTTAAAAATACCAAAGCATAGCTTTTGATTGATTGTTAGTGATTCCGGGCACGTCAACTACTATGGTTAATAGCCCCGTAAGTGTAGTACCTGTTTTTTGCTCGGGACATAGCGGTGGTCTTCTCCCGCTGGATGGCCAGATCCGGCGCTGACCTACCGTCGGCTAAAGGGGATTTCCTCCACCAGGTATCTCCCACCAGCGAGGCACCGCCCCAGCCGCAACAAGTCTCCCACCCGTCTCCCGAAAAGTGGTAATGTAGTGCATGTTAATGTAAGTGTGTATGTAAAGGGTGAGGATAGGACAATGAAGAGGAAGGAAAGATCGCGCGCGGTCCGTGGCCCATTTGTGAGGGTACTGCTCTGGCATTCGCCTGTTGATAGGAGGAACCACGGAAAACAACTGATCAGAGCAGCCGGCCGCTAGAATTCTCGTCCAGGCAGCGACTGAATTCGACCTAGCTGAAAAGCTAATGTCGAAAATCCTGCCTCCGTCGGGACTCGAACCTAGGACTTCCCGGTCAGAGGCGCTGCAGTTACATCAGTTGATGCACCGAGTCACCGCTCCCGGTGCATTGCTTTTATTGCACTATCGATATTAAGTATCTCATGAAACTGTCACTCTAACCGGCCTCGGTGGCGCAGAATGATTGAAGCAACGTTGAAGACTAAGAGCCAATGGCCGGCGTAATAATTTCGCATTCATATTTCCCCTAAGTAGTTTTGGCTTGGTAGGCTTTTAGTACGTGTCACATTTGAATCGATATCCTCTCATAATCACTTCTCTCTCCCATACAATTTGTGGAAATCAAACCACTACTGTGATCGGCTGTCTAGAAAACGAGAGTAAATAAAACAGTAAGCCAGAGATGTGTCTGGCACTTACCATACATCAAATGATGAAGCCGTGAAAACTATTAGGGGGGAGGAGGGCTACTGGGCCGGGCGTTGATTAATGTTTCCAGTAACGTCAATTGCTGTAATCATTAGTTTCATTAGAGTAGTGAATGTTTTATCCCAGGAGGTAGCTACGTTCATCCCCGCCGGCTGATATCCGACGTCGATTTACACGTCGGCTGGGGGGTTGTCCTTCAGTCGGGTCGAGCTCTAAGCTCCCGATTGGTCTCTCGACATGTGTGGGAGAGTAGTGCACGCAAGTGCAAGTGCACTTTAATAAGGGGAGAGGACAAGACAAGGAAGAGGAAGGAATGATTGCGAGTGATCCGTGGCCCTTCTGTTACGGTACATCGCCCGCATTCGCCGGGTATTAATCGAAGAGAGCATGGAAGCTAACCGATCAGAGCACTCGACCGCTAGAATTCTCCTCGCCTACCTACGCAGCTAGAGTAGAAAATCCGCCACCGTGGAGCCGTAGGACCACCTGGTCAGAGTCGCTGCAGCGGTAGCGGTTCCACTCAGCCGGTGGAAGAGGGTGGCGGATGTGCGGGCGCGCGCGTGAGGCGCCGCGGATCCGGAGCACCCCCGCCGCGCCCCTGCCCCCTGCCGCGCCGCGCCGCGCTGCGCCGGACGCGTAGCCGCGATTCCGCGCCGCGGCGGCGCCGGCGGTGGCGCGCGGCCCGCCTTTGCGGCGCCACATGACCCGCGCCGCGGACGCCGTCGCCACTGGTCGCGTGAAACGGCAATTCCGCGCACCACCCGGCACAACCACTGCCCGGCGGGGCCGTTTACATCTCCACTGCAACCACCAGCTCTTTTGCTGGGATCTGTGTCAGCTCACTCATGCGAATGCTGGTAGTTGATTGATTTGTTATTTTGCTTCTCCGGGCGCGCCAACTGCTATGGACAGTAGTCTTCTAGAAGAAGTGCGTGGTATAACACGAGATGTGGCGGTGTTCCTCCACCGCAGGAATGTTCGATCGACTAGAGGGATTTCCCACCTCAAGACATCTCCGCCAGTGGGCATCGTCTCGACCGGGACAAGCTCTAAATTCCCGACTGGTCTTCCAACATGTGTGGTAGTGTAATACTTGTGTGAGCATATAAGGGGAGAGGATGGGATAAAGATTAGGAAGGGGAGATCGCGCGCGGTTTGCCATTTCTTGAAGTACTACTCCAGCATTCGCCTGGTGTTGATACAAGAAATCACGGAAAACTACCAATCAGAGCAACAGTCATCTAGAGAACCCTTCTCCAGCGATTGAACTTGACCTAGCTATATTCTAGCTTCAAAACACAAAAGTCGGTATCGTGGGGGCTCGAACCCAGGATCTCCCAGTCAGAGACACGCCAGTGTTTGTTGCGCTGATCTACGTTTTAGGCAATGCGAAAGCCGTTGGCGTGGCGTAATTCGCTTTAAGCAGCATGAGTGGCACGGGAGACGGTGCTGGAAGGGGTAGTTTATGTAATGGCGCCTTGCTTGTTCCGCATTTTGCTTTGAAGTCTACGTTAAGCTGTTTCCACCTGGAGATGTTTTATCTTAAATGTTCTTGATGCTACAATGGCATGTCATCGGAGTTAACAAATATTGTCGCCGATTTCGTTACCTCCATTGACTCACCGCATCTGCTACATTGCAAAGCCGTCATTTTCATCTCAAATTTATAGTTGACGTTTTGCCTATTGACGATTATGTATTTAAGACACGTCCTTTACTTCCTCCTGCCAGGTCACATCCCTGTTTAACAAAGATATTAGCAACGGATTCCGAATTCCTTGCCTTTGCTTCTGCGGTCAGGAATGCAATCTCATTCTACGAGAAATGTCGACGCCAGCACAATTATAGCCTAAGCTACCCACGCTTCAATAGGCACACGCATTAGTTTCCCAGGTCACAGTTTCCGTATACAACACAGTCGTTCTCGTTCTACTATATTAGGAATCTTCACTTCCGCAACTGAAAATACCAATGCCGCAGCCACCGCTATCGCATCCTTCACTGCCACTGCCACTCCACGCACCCTATAACCACCACCGTTTCCTACACCGCCGCTACCGCCATCGCCGCCACCAGCAGCACCGCCGCCACGCCAAAGCGTCCCCTGCATCCTTCATTGCCACTGCCACTCCACGCACACTTCAGCCACCGCCACCGCCTCTTGCACCACCGCCACCGCCAGCCTCGCGCCGCGGGGCAAGCGGCATTCCTGGGCCGCGCGGTGCCCCAGGCGGCGGCGGCGGCGGCGGCGGCGGCGGCGGCGGCGGCGGGCGCCAGCGCGACGCCGCGCCGATGAGCGTCCCGGCGCCAGCTGCCTCCGGTTCCGGGCCGGAGCGTCCGCGCGCCCCCGAATCCAGGTTAGGGCGGCGCCAGCGCGCCGCGGCCGCCGACGCGCCGCCAGGGGCCACGCCCCTTCCATGCTCGGGGGAATCCCCCGGGGACGGCGCCGCGCCGACGCCGGAACGGGGGCGGCCCACGTGGGAAGGCGACGACTGGGACGAGGTCGGTGGTGCGATTACTCCAACAGCCACACGTTCGGTAGTTGTGAGCCAGAGAAGCTTTGCTGGATGAGGACGTTTTAGATTTTTTCGGCAGCATTAGTACTTGTAATAACTTGACAGTTATGACCTTACAAGTATTATGACATTTTCGTCAGTTCCGACAATGCATTGGCAGAAAATATCCACCAATTGAAATCCACGTTCAATTGTAAATGATGAATGTTGATTATGTGAGCGAATTGTAGTTGTACAATGCGTGTTATTTACAACGAGTTCCCGACAGCTTCAACATTAATTAGTTGCTCAAATCTCACGACACGTAGGAATCCATGATTAAATTGAGATTTCGTGTTTCTAGACAGCTCGAAGTGTTGCAATCTTCACGAAGAGTTCATCAACCGCCTTGCTTAGCAGGAATGTTTGAAGTGTTTCTCACACCAGATAATATGTTAATGTGGACTTCTACTTCTGGTTGGGTCATATAGCGGAAAATATTATTTTGAATTTTAATTTTTTATCGCCATGTATTCCCCGACAGTGGAATTACACCTTCCCGATCTAATTTTCCCCCGAATTTCTTTCTGACCAAAGAAACTGGAGTTGTCCGCGGCCTAGGTGCATAGAGGTTAAACTTCATTACTACGTAAATACTTCCGTTGAGCGGAAAGTTCTAAATTGGATTAGATTCGTTCGATGGATTTCGATTATGGATTTTCAACCTAAAGAGTTGGCCACATCATCAGGCTAGAGATATTGAATGAGACAAAAATGCATTTGTGAGCACAGATCTTAACAATAACCCGTGTGTAAAAGTTTTTAATGCTTTATAAACATGATCTTTAATATTCGTAGGGTGTGGCGTGAAGAAAATCAATTTTTAATCCACTCTTTCAATTTCAATGTCATTTTGCCAGAAGCAAATGGGTTGTTTCATGAGCTAATTTTGAAGACCTCCTTTTCTTCAGTTTGTTTAACTTTAGATTGAATTTTTCTATGGGACTCACGTCAGGGGTATTTTCTGCCCATTGGAACTGTCCCACCAATATCTTAATATTTTCCAACTTTCTTTTCTATTGTGGCATAGAGTGAAGACAAGTCCGAATATGCGCGGATTTTTTCTCTTTCATTTATTTAAGGAACCATTGGTTGCTTAGGACCCCTAGGTACTGATCATGCCTTATTATGCATCCATTATGTAAACATGTCCAGTACCATTAATAGATATTACACTTCGAACTTTTGTCATGTTCTTCCCAGAACACTTTATCCATTCAGTCAAGGAAAAATATTTAGTTTAATAATTTGGCCACCTCTGTCGATGTCTGCCACGATAACAAGTCTAGAGGCCAGCCGCTCTGATTTGCGGTATCCCCCGAATATTTCCAAACAGGCGCTGGACAGTCGTAAGTGAATGGACCTTTCATCTCCATTCTCTGTTCGTTCCCAGCCATCGATCCGAACAATGGGCAGTCAAGGAGCTTCAAACGTCGCATGACCCATCTCCCCTTGATTCAAGGCAATATCCGACAAGTGTGCGAGATCCGAGAAACAGCAATCAGCTGCGAGTCCGTCTCCAACACTTAGTAAGCCTGCAAGTGGTTGAACTGAAGTAATAAATTACTCAAATATTTGAGCCTGTCATGAGATGGGTGAATGTCACTAGAGGGAGATATGATTCAATTGATACTAGCAGAAGTAACCCGACGGTGCCCGGGTTTTAATTATCATAAGAATACTTAGTGAGAATGCAATTTTCAAAGATGTATACGTTTGAATGAAAATCGGAATTATATTATTTTTGAAAATGCACGTTTTCTTCAGCAAAATAATATTTTAAAAAATTGCAACCCATTTCCAGACAATTTTGAAAATGTTACAATGGCTTCATGGCAAGTACCTCCAAAATAAGAATATCTTAATGGTCTTTGTAACGGCACAACTAAATTTTACTCTTGAAGAATTTAAAAAGTTTCAGTTCAGAAGGTTCTAATCTGACAGAGTTATGAGTGACACATATTTCCATCCATACAGATATACCGATTTTCGGCTACATTTGTGTATTTGCTCGCGACCTGCGCTAATATTAATCACCTTTGAAACAGCACTAGCCGACCTTAATACTGGCGTATTGCGAAGTTACAAATTAAGGGAACCTTAAACACGAATTTTTCGACGAAAATTCGAGGTCGTATTGTTGAGGCCATTCCAATACTTTTTCTCATAAAAAGCATAAAAAAGGAAAATTAATAATAATAATAATAATAATAATAATAATAATAATAATAATAAACAGAACATAATAATGAATTATATCCGCAATGCAAATTGGAAGCAATTTTTAAAGCACCCCCGCTCCATCCCACTCCGCTGCCTTCCTTCCGAAGCGTCCGTTCTCTCTGCTCCGCAACCTGGGAATTAACTTTCAGTTTTCAACTTCCATTCGTCGGAATACAACAGTAGAAATGTATAAACAACGTCATTATTCTCTATATAACAGAAAACAATTATCAGAAAAAAGTTGCCTTAGTTATACAAAATATGTCTTCTGCAGGGAAACCTGTTTTACATTTAGCCCGGACAGTCCACAGACAACGACAGAAATTGTAAAAAGAATTGAATGTTTTTTCTTTCTTCTTTTAAGGTCGCTTTTCAACAACTTGGTCATATAGCGACCACTGTGATTATTTTAACTGAAGGGAGAACACGTAAGGACTACACAAAAACAAATATGCATGTTCGGGGCGGGATTCGAATCTGCGACTCTTGGAGCCGAGGCAGCTACGGCCATTCAGCCTTAGCGACTTCGGATATCCAGACAAGCTACTGAATGGGTTTCTATATCAAGTAAATACAACCTTAATTATTCGACCTTATGAAAAGAAACATTTTGGAATCACAGATACAATTTTATTACGATAGACGGCAGAGCAATGGTGTAATTGGAGGAAAGGGGAAATCCCGAACAAACTAGTGAATCCACTTTGTCCTCCACACTTGGAGTGGACGGGATTTCACCCAAGAGGCAATTAGTGCCTAGCCGTTGTGGGAATGAAAGCCGGACGGTGTGGTGAATGAAATAGACGCTAAAGAGATAATGGTGATATATGATAAACTTTGGTGATGGAGCAACGATATGATTTGAGACAGGCGAATCAAGTGAACCCAGAGCAACTTAGCTGACATCCCACTTTGTCCAATACAAATTCCGAAAAATGGGCCGTGATTTGTTCCCAGATGTGGAAATCCCGTGGCCCGGCCGCTTCGCGGGTCGCCGTGGCGTCCGGCGGCAGGGGTCGAGGCAGGGGGTGCGCAAAGGACGAAAGGGCGCTCCAAGGAGCTGAGCGTCCGCGCGGGGCCGTTGCGTAACCCGCCTCGCGCTCTCCGTCCAGCGCTGGCGGCAGCGGCGGCGACGGCGGAGCGGCCGTGACCCGCAGGGTCGACGACCCCTACCGCACGTGGCCGCCGCCGCCGTTGCCGCAGCAGCCACCACCAAGTGGCCGACGCCGCTGCCCGGCGGTGCACGGCGGCGCGACAACCGGCAGGCGCTGGTCGCCACGCCACGCCACGCCACGCCACGCCACGCCACGCCACGCCACGCCGACGCCACTCAATGCCGTAGCTCAAACCGCGCCGGGACTCAACGCGACGCCCGTCGCCGCCCCAAACCGACACCAACGCCTCGCCTCGCCTCGCCCCGCCACGCCACGCCTCTCCACGCTGCCGAGCAGTGGGGAGGGCCCGCGATCGAAGCCGGAAATTCCACGGGCGCGTTTCCTTGGCGGAGGTCGCCCAAGCGACCCACACTGGCCTTGCTCCAGTGGCCACCGGCGGCGAGGGGGCGCGCCCGGGAAGTAACATCCCGCGCCAAACGAGTGCATTGTAGTTCTATTGTTGGAAACTTCCATCGGATCTCAATCATGAAGATTCTTAGGATACATTAATTGCGTTACCATTCTTTACATGAAAGATTAAACAAATTTCCACTTATTCTGCGTTTTTGCTGATTGGTCGTCACACGAAACCGTCCGTCCGTCCGTCCGTCCGTCCGTCCGTCCGTCCTGTCTGCGAACACCATTAGCACATAAATCATGCGTAGGACGTTTTCCAAAATGGATATTTTGTCGAAGCTTTGCCGAAGCGATGGATACAAAGTGGAAGCTTTGCCATCTTGAAAAACATTATTTAGAATTGGAGGGTACTTTACATGAAACCCCAAGGACATTTTCAAAATTTTCTCAAAAACTGCTCCAAATTTGCTCTTTAAATTTTTTGAAAGAATAGATTAAAATACATTTATAAAGATGGCATATGTCCTTTTTTCACTGTTAAATATGAATTTTTGAAAATTTCAAAATATTGAAATTATTTCGGTTTATTCCTACTGTTACAAAAATGAAGATTTTTTCCTTCAAATTAAATTTGTTCTTCATAGTTGTTTGATTACAGTCATGTACATTTTTGATAATTTTAGTAGTTTTTGCGCACTAATGCGGGTAATATATGCAATAATTAATAATAAAAACAAAATTTTCTCGAAAAGTCTCCAAATTTTGTCTTTAAACTTTCGGTACGGATCGTGCCAAATGTACTCGATCAGATGACATAAACGGCTTATTGCTCTATGCTCCTTTATTGTTTTGTGTTACAACAATTACAACATTTTTTTTACTTGACACTCACGTCGTTATTATTTACATTAGCGATGGTTTGTTCACATTATTGCGTTTATGAGTACATGTGCATCAAATAATGTCTTATAAAATTTCTCGAAAACTCAAAAGTTTTCTAAGAAAATGACCTTAATATTCACCGTTTTCATAACCGCTCAAACGCCAATTTCTCAAACATGACTCGAAATTTTTCCTTCAAACGTTTCGGAGCGATAGAGAGAGCTAATTTACTGTTTAAGATGACATAAAATTAATTTTGCTGTATTCTTTTGTTTGTATCTTTTTTCAAAAATTACACAAATGTAATTCTTTGAAATATCCCTCACGCCTTTAATATGCACATTGCCAGCGAATTGTATACATTATTGCATTTGTAAGTGGAAGTGCTTCAAATATCTTCCAATAAAGTTTTTTGAGAACACAAAAGATTTCTGTGAAAAAGACCTTGAAATTTCGCATTTACATTAACTCTTAAACGCCATTTTCTTAAAAACGGCTCCGAATTTGTCAACGAAAGTTCCCTTATCGAACGAAGTTTTACTCTTCTTTAATATTCTCAAGGAATATTTCGATTCTACCTTTAGAAAACCGAAAAAATGGGAAAAGTTTTAAAAAAATGTACTTTGGGCGGCGAAGGTTGGCTATGTAACAAGTCCGAAAAGCTAGCGCAGACCAAACAAATAAGAAAACGAATACGAGAAAGTCTGTGCTATTCTGTAGTTTACACTATTTAGCTAGTGAAATCATCATATCGGCATGTGTAATCACTGAATACCTCTCTCAATGAATATAGGACCGAATAAAAACAATTTTTCATAGTTATGGTGTCATAAATGACAGTATTTTGTTTGCAATATGCAATCTATTGAATTCAAATGCAGTATTTAGAATGCACATTTCCATTCCTGATCATCACTAAACTTGTTTTGAACAATTTCGAAGCGCAATAATGTATTGTGAAATGAAAGTTGGTCCTAATAAAGTAAAAAGAAAACCAAAATAATTATCAAAAATGTTTCTAATATCGCTCAATGTATCACACGATCAACCGATCAACTGATGACTGCTTCTTTGGGGAACGCATTTTTCTCAGTAATGTCTATCGGGAGGATGTAATTTCCGTCAGCTACGTCCTATCCAGTTACAGTGGAGATCAATGGTCGCCTAAACCGATTTGTTAAAAATATCTTGCCCTCCAGGTCCACAAGAATATGCCCCTTCATGTTTGTGCAGGTCATCCTGCACCAGGTCCTCCGAATGTGGTGCCGTGGTTGGTGTACGCGTTCGGCGATGTTGCTGTGTTCGAAGAAGATGGCGATCGCAAATTAGAAGTCACTGATATATAGTCACGTACCAGCAGTATCTCAATCATGACCGCATATCCAGCGAAATAAGTTAGTCTATTATAAAGACTTTTATACCTGGCTTTTATTCTTTTTACATATGAACTGTCATATTAATACGCATTCATTTGTATTGAACACTTCAGCTGCTTTATTGTCAAAGTTCAAAGGATTTTACGTTCATGGCTTAATTTTCTCGTCAAAGTAGGTGTAATCAATGCACAATCATAACATGCGGCAGAGACACAGGGGGACAGAATTTAGTTCTGGTTTCTGGTGTAGAGACAAGAAATGGAGGACGGGAACCAGTCTGACCGAGATACTTCTCTCAATATTTTCACATTCGCGAAACGAACTCGCAGGCGGCTAATAAGATCTAGGTCATGACTTAAATGTGATCAGCTGGTTTACATTCTTTACCCGATTTGTGTGCGCTTCGCAATGGATTTGAGCAGAACGACTTCCATTAGAACGGAGAGAGAATGTATTGTTAGACATGAACCCTTATAATGGATATTAAGAGTTATTTATTGAAAAAGAGATTGAAATAAACTCACGAATGTTAATGTGAAAGCACTAAACGCCCGTTTTATTTTTTAATTGTTTGGTTTTGTTTCCTAATTTAGTTTGTAGAGAAAGACATTAAATGGCCTTTGGCTGTCATCAGCCAAAGGCCACTTAGCCAGTTTTATTTTTAATTATTTGGTTTTGTTTACGCATTTAGTACGTAAAGAACGGCATATAAAATGGCATTTTGCTCCTGCTGTGTTTGTCAGAGTAGGCAAGTGGACGATTTGTTGGTTTGTATTACTCAGGGCGGTTCTGTGGTTAGTGACACGCTACGAATTTAGTTTTAGAATTTTTAATCCTCATACTGGTGTATAATTGCATTTAAAAAACTATGAATTAAAAATTAAAAAAAAACACATTTCCTTATTCCAATTTCTCTTTTAAATTTTAACAAAAAAAGAGTATCTTTTAATCAACTAATAATAGGATTATTTACATATTTTATGTAGCACACAAATGGCGATTAAAAGTTAGGTAGCGCTCACATTGCGAAAGAATTCAGGTAATTATAAACTCATAATTCATTCACTCATCATAATTTCAAAATTAACAACAACAATAATAATAATAATAATAATAATAATAATAATAATAATAATAATAATAATAATATAACATATACAATTTTTTATTGAATAGATTTGGTGAGAAAAAAATCAGGGACCTGGGTAAATATATTTCATGCCTGTCCGATTTCACATAGAAGCGACTGAGACTTCTGCGGTGCAACAAAGAATTCACTCTTCTGACATAAAACTTGAGGGAATTTTAGCGTAGAGTATGAATTGTTTCGGGCAATGGTTTGAGAGGATCGGTGCACTTTGGCGCAGCGCGTTGGCACGTGGAACATTTCTGGGATTAGAACTCGGATAGTTGCAATTAACTGTTCCGCGGCAAATATTTTTATTATTGTTTATATGTAGTACACGTTTTTGGTAAATCTTGGCGTAGAGTATGAATTGTTACGGGCGATGGTTTGGAAGGAACGTTTCTTTTTCTTGGGCAAATCATTTGCACGAAGGACATTTCTGGGATTCGAACTCGGATATTTCAAACCAACTGGTCCGCGGGAAATTTATTATTACAGATTATATTGAGAACTGGTTTACCGCAAATGGTGGCGTAGAGTATGAATTGTTTAGGCTGATAGTTTAGAAACGGTGTTATTTCCATGTGCAGGGGGCCTCCAAGCGGCACATTTTTAAAATTCGAACCCGGGTAATTGAAACTAACCGGTCCCAGACAATTTTTTTAATTACACATTATATTTAGCAGTTGAAAATTTTGTCGTAGAGTATGAATTGTTAAGGGCGATAGTTTAGGAGAAACGGAGTCTTTTCCTTGCGCAGGACCTTCCAGAGAGGTTCATTTCTGGGATTCGAATACGGGTAATTGAAACTACCCGGTCTGCGGCACATTCTTTTATTAAACATTATATTTAGCAGTTGTTTAGAGCAAATTTTGTCGTGGAGTATAAATTGTTACGGGCGATGATTTGGATGCAACGATGTCTTTTCCTTGAGCAGGCGCTCCCAAGAGGTACATTTCTGGGATTTCAACCCGAGTAATTTAAACTGATCGGTCCGCGGATATTTTTTTTTATTACAGATTACATTTGGCAGTTGTAAACGCCAAATTTGGGCGTAGAGTATGAATTGTTACGGGTGATTGTTTACAGCGAACGTCTCGTTTCTTCTTTAACGGCGCTCGCAAGAGGAACGTATGTTTAATTTTTTTGTAAATCTTTTTTTAAATTATGGAGATATCAATTTGATTTCTTTACTAATCGTTTATAAATAAAAAGCGGCAAATTTGGAGTACAATTTTGTCTGTATACTTGAATTATTAGTGGATTTAGAGGTGTGGTCCTGCTAACTTCCAATGGAAGTTAGCATGAACACCGATTATTTTGAGAAAATAACCCGCGGCAAATTTTGTGTTTTCACATCTTAAAAACTGCAAAAAAGCGGCACATTATGAGCTATAGTTTTGTGATTGGATGGTCATGCTAACTTCCAGGACGTGAGTCGAACGATGCTTGAGAATTTTGGAGACGGATGGCTAAGAGCGGTCGATTCCGACTGGTCCTTCTGAGGTACACGCCGGATATATCGTGCATCTTTTCCGAATCCACTCCTTCCTAGAGCCAGAACAAGTGACCCATTTCCAACTGTAAACTCAACAACAGCACTTTTATAATTAGTGGTAGTATTTATACATGTATTGTTTAATTATCTAAAGGAACGTCAGCAGTTCTGTGCGTATAAAATATCTGACTACAGCACCATCTGCCTTGGGCTACAGCACCATCGGAGAGAAAGATGAGGGGCGAAAAGACATGGAAGAGAGTGAGAGAAAGGGAGAGAAGAAGGAAGACAGAGCTCAGAGAGGGGCGAAGAAAAAGAGAGGCAAGGGAGACAAAATTGGTAAGAGTAGATGGAATGAGTAGAGAGAGCGCTGGAAGGCGATGAGAAGGAGCGAGGACAGAGGAGACGGCGGAGAGGGGCGAGTGAAGAGAGGTCTAAAGGATCTCGCAGAGCGGTGTTTGGGTGCGGTGACCGCAGGGGCATGGGGTATGGCCACTGAACCGAGGGAATTGGTCGAGTCAACACTACAGCCCTTGACATTAGACAATCACGAGAAAAAGTTTTAACTGACCAAATAGAAATGATTGCACATCTTTCTTTATTACGCACGTTAATATTACCTCGCTCCATTAGCAACTACAATCAGGTTTAAGTATATGTGCCTCTTCTGCATCAAAAAATGTATATTCCCGTGTTCAACGATATTCAAATATATATATATATATATATATATATATATATATATATATATATATATATATATATATATATATATATATCCTTACACACAAAAAAAATCTGCTTCTGCTTGCATCACCAGTCACTGAACAATATACATTCTTCGGTTATCTAAAATATTGGGGGAATTTTGAAAACCATAGCAGAGGGCCACTAGTGGTCTTTAGATTTTCTGATCACGCTTAGGGAAGTTTATCGCATACCTATCTCCACGTAAATGTTCATACATGCCGAGTACTTACAAGATATCTATAATCGAATTGGTCGGTGGCGGATCGACAGGTATTGAAAGGTTAGCAGCAGCATCGACAGAGAACACGTTTCAAAAGCGTGAAGTGTGGTAGTAACGCTCGTATCAGTCGATCAGTAATTGTAGCGCAGATGCTGTGCTTTTCCGAAATTAACGGTACCTGCAATCTCAGCTTCTGCCAAGGGCCAAAGATCATAAAAGTCACTAAGAGCGCGTGGGTTGTGTTCACCTCTTGCCCAACGGCTTTTAAAAAACAGAGTTTAATGAGAAAAGCCGTTGCGACACACTTTGCCAGTCATGTATTTACATATCATCTTACAAGCAATAACGACAGAACTTCTTCCAACACAACAAGGGAACCACTACGCATTCCATGTCTAACTCACAGTGCATATAACTACTCACAGTAGTTATTACAATTTACATCTTATTTTTAAAGGATTAATAATAACAAAATTATAATAAATACAGTTAAAAGGTCCACAAATATGAAAATATTTTGTAATTGTAATTATCTCGAATACCTTATTCACAAAGGAAACCCATAGCACAATCTTTCACGTCAGAAATAACTCAAATCCAATTCATAAAACAACAGTTATGTTAATAAATTATAACTGGATTAACTTCTGATTTACTGTTCACAGTAAATCATGTACGGTAAGAGTTCTGTAATTTAAAACGAAAGAGAAGGAGCACTTTACAGTGTAAAGGAAACTGTACAATTAAAATAATTATTGAAAGGGCAAGAAACGAACGGTAAGTATCAAAGCACAAAGCCACAATTCAGAAATCTGGGCCATCCTGTACCTGGAAATAGGGAATATTATACGCACGTGATGTAAGGATGCTAATGATCAGACGACTACGGAGAACAATTATAGTTTAATCAATTTTACGTAGGAATTCTCGAACCAATCTACATTTCATTATCCAATTATCGAAGGATCAGTCTCGATGCAAGACATGCGTTGTTGAATAGAATTACTTAAAGTAAAGGATTACTCTTTAAGCGAGTAAACCAAACTGTGCGAATGACTGGCAAAAATATTGAATGAAGCTTAGATATTGATTTATTTTACTACAGCGCATCAAAAGAACGTTAGCAAAACAAAAACAACTAGTGGTGCTAAAACAGCATGTATTTTCTGGTCTGTATTTTCACCCCAAATAACGCGAAAAGTACTCAAATTTTCGAGAAATCGTACATGACCTTATTTCAAAATCTATTTTTAAGGAACAGATTTCATTGAGGGAAAAATCTCTATCTTCCTAAATGCAGTTGAAGGAAGCCCCCGAAAAAATGAATTTCTGCAATTTTCGAAAAATCAAGTTTACAACGAAAATGAGACCTGCATCATTCTCTTAAACGTCCTTCACATCTGCAACAACAAAATTTAATAAAAAACTATGGAATCATATTTTTGAAAATTTTGAAAACCTCCCTTGGGCTTCATTTTAAGTACCCCCCCCCATTAAAATATAGGTTTCAAATTCAAGGGCTGCGACATCATCCAGATCGAGTGGGGAATATCAATTCTGGAAAAAATCGGCTGATCGATTTAGCCGCTAGCGTTGTTCACAGACGGACTGACGACGACGGACCAATGAACGTTTTGTCATTCGATTTTTCGGTGTCACGGTCCCACTAGACAAGACTTCAAGCTACACACGTGTTAGGAAAACCATATTCCTAAATTTAGAAACTGGATTTATCCACTTTTTCGTTCCAAGGGCCGTGTAATACGTTTTTCTGCCGAAAATGCGTTTTTTTTGGACAGCATTACGTCACTTTCCTTCTACTTCATAAGCGGTAGAGCGTGAAGGCGTTCGTGAAAACTCATGGCTCCCAATCCTTCATTTGAAGATCAAGGAAATTAAAAGATATCAAGAATTGTTTGTTGATTCATCTATCAATTCAAAAACTAATTTTGCAACTCACTCTTTTAAATTGGGTTTCAAATAAGAGTACTGAGATTTTTTGCGAAACCTTAACATTAATTATAATGAGCCGTGCAGAAACACTACAGAACGGCATGTATGTTGCATTGTTGCATGTTTCGGAATCATTCATAGAATAGATTAAGTCCTTGTATGTGTGAGTCTATTAAGACGCGTCTTAATATTTATTTTTTTATTAGAAAAAGACGCTTTATTTGCTATTCAAAAACATGGACAAAGAAAAGTACATTAGTGAAAATTAATAAATCGTAATTGTTCACATTATCCGAAACGAAAATTCAAATAGACTATGGGGACAGCAACAAATAAATTTATGACAATTTTTGACGATAAAAACATGTCACCAAGTTGTTCGGTTCAATAGGAAATAGAATTCACAATGATAAGTAATATTATACATCGTGAGAAGATCGTCAGATGTTATATAAAGGTGACGAACAGAACTGTTTTATTAATAAAATAAAAGGAAACCAGTATTTGTAAAATGAACCACGGACAATATCATTAAATGGGAACGTTTTGTGGAAATTGTGGCAATACCGCGAAATTTATTGAGTAACATTAATAAAAGTAGAGAAACGAAAGAACATCGTAATGAACATGTCGTCCTTTGTTTTTAAAAACAACGTGGTCAGAAGATATAACTTCTTGAGACGCAGTCGAGCCGAGTTACGACGAGGATAGGTGGTTAAGCCGCGGACGATGGAAGTGTGTTGGAATTCGAACGTTGAAATGCAGCGGAAAATGGAGGATGTTCCTGTTTACAATTAGAGTGGATTAGGATATGGATGGTGAAGATCGATAGGTCGCAGAACTACAACAAAGGGAATTGTAAACAAACATTTACTATTCTATTATTTTCAGATTATAAAAAGGCCAATAATGTCATTTATTTTAAGGTATTGAGAGAACATGGCAATGCATAAATTTATAAGGATTAAATTAATTGTTTTTTAATAAATTGACAAAGTGCATTTGCTTAATGATGAAAATTTCGATTGGTGAAAGCAAAGAAAATTAATTGTAAATATTATTGTTAGGATATTGTAGAGAGGGTTTTACGTGTATTTTGTCTGTTGTTATTTGTTATATTAGTTACAAGTAGCGAGAAAATTCTTGCCAACATTTCGAAAAAAAAAATAAAGAAAATTCAGAATAAATTCAGAATGAAGTTATTTGATTTGAATTAGAAAACATATGAGTTATTATTTCCGACGGTATTATCCCAGCAAAATACGAATAAATTTGAATTCATACCTCTTCCCAATGCAGTAATATTATTTTCGATTCCCTGTATAGGGTCGATTCGGGTACCCACAACTTCAAAGAAATGTATTAAAATTGTGCTTCGCAAACCATGGGTAAATAATTACGTACGGGTTTATTTATTTGTGTAATTTCAAGAAGGCATATTTAGAAGGGGTTGCGGGAATATATATTAATACAGATATATAGAAACCATGACATATGACATCAACTTCATCGTCAATCAACATCAATCTCAGGCCTCTTGGGCCAAATCGGGCGTAACTGTATTTTCGAAGTCATTCCTTCAGAAGAAAAATAAATTCAGATCCCTGGAACGCAAGTTAAAGAATCGTTCGTAAAGGGCAAATTAAAGAACAGACTCAAGAGAGAAAATCCGCTTTCTCAGCAAAAACTGGTATAAGTACTGGATCTTCAGAATGGCTGTCCAGCCTAAAGCGGGAACCTAAGTGCCTGAAATTAAACTTAAAAATCAGAACTCGCCTACTTCCATTACACCAATTTTACTAGGTGCCAAAAATTAGTTTCATGGGTTCAAACGTAGCAGATTTGTGGCGCCAGGTCGTGCGAGCTCTGACCAGCGGCTTGCAAGCGAGTGCCGGTGCAGTGCCGTATTCGAGGAGCCAAGGGCCGCGCACGATTCCCTCTTCTTATTCCGTGCCCACCATCTTCTCCAATTCGGGCAGACGCGCCGATTATAAGATTGGTGAGGACGGGTGGACAGAACGTCTCCTACCATGCCTCTCATAACAGATATTCACCGGTGAGGAGGAGACGATCCTCCCACAGTTGTCTGTAAACGGTTGGATACGGTGTCCCTAGCCTCATCGCTACGCAATCCACTGAATGACCGGCGTTCACCCCAGGGAGCGGGTTGAACTCGCCGCAAGCTCCCCCCCCCGGGGGGGGAGGTGTCGAGGTGTGCCCCAAGGGCGCGCGCGGAGGTCGTCGCGCTGCGTGAGTGTTTGCGGATCCGGAAATAGCGGCCGCAAACGACTGAGGCGGCGGCGGCGGCGGAGGCGCCCGCGGCGTAAGGCGTCGCGCCACCCGCTGTTTGCGCACGCCGCCCCGCGCCTCGCCGCGCCGAGGTGGTTGCCCGCTCGCCTGCCTGCCCGCACAGTGAACTGACCCTCCACAGGGTGGTCACGCTTTTTCTCCAACACATGGCCCTCCATTTTGCCCATTTTCAATAGTTATTATTTATATTATTATCAATATTTATTTCTTATTATGACATTTTATTTGTTGTTATATGTATATGTGTATAATTTTATTTATATTATTTTTTTATTTTTTCACAAGATTATTTTAAACGAAATTATTAAAGGAAAGCAAGGATTGAGTCCTTGTTACTCATTAGTAAGATACGAAATTTCGCCATGAGAAAGAAAATATTAACCATAGGCATGTTATTAACAAATTAAACTTGTCCCACAAAATAACGAACCAAGTTAACAAAGGAATAATATGGACTTCTGTAATTGTACAAGTAAGTTCACTTGCTTGTAAAGATTATAAAACTTCTTTGATGTTTCCTGACTGCTCCAGTTCAATAAAATTTCCCATTTCCGGTTTCCCGCGTGTCTACTCTTCTCTAAGGTATTGTATTATACTTAATAATTAAATAAGTTGCACGTGATCATCAAAGTGAAACGAGTATAGCTTTCGCCCCACGACGCGTTAGTCAAGTTCTGCATAAGCGATTCGAGTCTATTATTCTCGTTACATCAAAATTATATCATTTGAACTTTTCAGACTTTAAGCTACCTTTATTTCACGTTTCTTCCCATGCTTGAACTCTGCCATAACCAAGTCAACTCTCTCTATTGCAAAGTATCTTTCTCTGTTCCGTTTTAAGAAAATAAACCTTTTCGTGTCTTCGCAGAGTAACACTCCTTTTTGTTAGGTCATCGTGATTTTCACTGATTTGATAGATCACATATCAACATGTTTATTTCTTACCTTTAAAGACCATATTAAAAATTTATTAAATACTTTCACTTAAGATCTTGTTTTTTCGGCTCTGTTTAATAATACGTACTTGTCATTATTGCATTATTTCATTACTTGTACTGAAGTTCAAGAACGTTGCGAAATCGTAGCGTTGCGTTCTTTCTCTGCGATGATACATATTCAGTTCAATTTAGTCTGCCTATGATTTGCAGAATTTTTTCCACTCATTTTATATCGTTTGTTGTACTGTGCACCGCTCCTCGTCCTGTGTTTAGTAACCAGCTTCAGCCACTCGCCCAGTGTTAACCAAACACTGGAAGAAGCAGGTACGTGGTGTGGATTTTTTTCAAGCGGAGTGGAGTAGAGTGGGATGCTGACCAAAGTGGTGGCTCGGAAGCCAAAAGCGCAGATCGTTGTCTCCTTGCGTGTTGTCACCATGTAAACACAACTCTCAATTACAATGTTTGCTGTTCCTTTATTTATTCCCGCTCGCGTACGATCAAAAATGTAATTCTTGCGTGAAGAAGTATTCACAGAAAAACAGAAGAAATAACATTGGAAGGGAAGTACAAAAACATGCCATACTAAATAAATGGGCAACGTTTGGTAAAGTGGCGTGAGATCTTTAAGGTTTTCTTCACTGCACTTAAACACAAAACATTATTACGGACTTTAGTTATAAAACACTGCGAATTTGCTTTACTGAAAGAGATCTACTGATTTATAGAAAATCAATTATTTTTCATAATTTTAATAATTTGCATAGAACATTGGAGAACAATATCTTTTCGTTTTATAATCATCACTGCGTACTGAACATAGGATTCTATTATGCGTGCAATAGTCTTGGCACATCGTGTTGAACAAACCGATATTCTTATGCTACATTATAAATCGAACATTTATAAATGTTCGTACTATCGGTTGTCGTTACTCTTACTACAATACGGCATTAGAAATTTAAAGAATATAGAGATCAAAATGCAAACACTTCATAAAATATTTTTTCAAGTGGCCACAGTTTACCTAAGAAATCAAGAGTTCGTAATATTTATCGTCACACGTATTTTAAAAGCAAAACATAAAAAGAAAAAGAAACTAGAAAAAAAGAAAGGCAATCGAGAAGATGATCTTTGTTCCGAATCATCTCTCGGACGCTGATCAAGAAATCACATTTTCGGTTTGGTCGTGCAGGAACCGATCTCTCCTTTCAACGTGAGAAGTGATGACATCGCCACTGGGAGGGCTGGAACTTGGCCTGAGATACACAAGTAAAGCTCAATTTTAGTCCAACATTAGCGTCAGTGTCATTCTATTTAACAATAAAAATCCAGCTTATACTGAATGAAAATACTGAAAATTACATTAACTAAATTCGAAATACTTTGATAAAAATAGTTTTTGAATCAAGGCAGTGAAGCGTACTTTTCGAGCGACGTGGTTTTGCACCCTAGGTGGAGCGTGGCAAAGCTAACTTTTCTTAAAATACGATATTAATTATAGCTATCGTAACAATATTGATCATTGTAAGTAAAACAGCAGCTTGTTGCTGGTGCCAGTTGCATGTTTACTGAAAGTCCCCATAAGGGCTCGTTTCAGTTATAGTTTTCAACTATTGATGGTGGCATGGAAACCAAAAGATAACTGAAAATTACATTAAACTTTATTTCAAACAAAGAATTTTCGATTAATAGTAGTTGATGTATCAAGCCCGTGAAGAGGTACTTTATCGAAATTGGTGTTAGACCCCAAGTACCTCAATTAATCATCATTTGTGCACAGGGAAGCCTTGTATTAATTCTCTGTGCTTTTTCGCTACCGGGATGATTATCAAGATAATACATTCTAAAATAAACCAGCAGGAAACCTACAGAGACAAATTATTGTGAATGAATCTCCGAATCAAGGGATATATTTTACTGTAATTACACCTACATCTGAAAACATGTTATTTACGTTTATTAAAACTAAAAAATTGTTAAGAGAAAACTTATTTTACAGTACATTATGATGGAACAAAAAGTTAATGGTGTTTAGTTTATATAGATTCGAAAAATATCCATATTTCAAGAGCACGGATTTCAATACGATTTATGTTAAGAATCGATGTACAAAAAGTGCGTATTTTCGAATCTGCTATTCTTTTCAGGATTCGATGTACTTGGCGAAAAACAAGTTGCCCCTCACCTATTATGTCTAAGAATACGGGCTGATACACTGCGTCCAGTTGTGGAGTGGGAGACAAAGGGCAGGGGGGGGGCAGTGCTCGGAGGAGCAGGTGCGCCCCGCTCCGTGCACAAGGTTCGCTGGCCGCTGGGCTGCATGCCTGCCCCGCCCCCTCGCCCGTCCTCGCCCGCCTCGGCTCCCGACCGAGGGAATTCCGACAAGACAAAAACGCGCGCAGAGAGGCGCTGTAATCGTACACATCTCGCGCTCTACCTTCTCCTAATAACAGGATTGGCTTTATTAAATCATGGCCAGTGGACTTCGGATGGTATCGTGGAGGTGGTGGTTGTGTTGGAGAAAGGTGATTCAACTGGCGGTTTTGTATGAAGACGCAAACCAGACCTTAACAAATTCTACAAATGCACCTAGACCTTCTGCAGCAATGGTTATGACGGAAGTACATTCAAGAAAGTGCCTAAAGATCCAAATGCATTGCTTTCATGCTTTGCAAGAAACAATGCTCTAAAATGAAACTCAGCGAAGTATACCATCAACAAGTAACAATAGTTAAATACTTGCAATTGTAACTTGATCTACATGTAACATGGAACAACATATTAAAACATAAAGAAAAAAAAGAAATTAAAATAGTATTCGATCGCATGTTTAATCAATCGCCATTCACACTTGTTACTGCAAAATAAAGCACCCAACAAAGCAAGAATTCGATGAGCGTGATGTTACGTAACCTAGCTAACCAGTAAATCTAGCATCGCCTTTCTCCGTAAATTTGAATCAAAATGCCTCCACCAAGCAGTCACTGCACCCTTATACGTATCCAACAACTATAGACAAATTCTACAAATTCGCACCTCATACGAAGAAATAAAATAACGCAGCATCACCTTTCGGGCGCGCCTAAACACCCATCCAAACATCTTAACCCGAACCTGCAAGACATCAAAAGACATTAAAACTTACAACGGCTCAACAGGCAACATATCTTAGAATTGCCTTTCCGGTTCAATTAATTTTGAACGAAAAATTCTCTGAATAATGTTTATGTAATCTTTTTAAAGTGTAGAACTAAGAAGCAAATTACTGAATGCTCAATTAAAATTTATTACTACGGGCAGATGGCAGTGGTAATGGTGATGGAGATTTGAGGTAATAGTTCGTTGAGGTGACAGTGTTCGTGGTGATGGTGGTGAAAGTAGTTGCGGGGACGGCGGTAGTTGTTATAGAGTCCTTCAGTTGTTGTTGTTGTTGTTGTTGTTGTTGTTGTTGTTGTGGTGTTGGTGGTGTTGGTGGTGTTGGTGGTGTTGGTGGTGTTGGTGGTGTTGGTGGTGTTGGTGGTGTTGGTGGTGTTGGTGGTGTTGGTGGTGTTGGTGGTGTTGGTGGTGTTGGTGGTGTTGGTGGTGTTGGTGGTGTTGGTGGTGTTGGTGGTGGTGGTGGTGGTGGTGATGGTGATGGTGATGGTGATGGTGATGGTGATGGTGATGGTGATGGTGATGGTGATGGTGATGGTGGTGGTGGTGGTGGTGGTGGTGGTGGAGGAGGAGGAGGTATTGGTGGTGGTGGTGGTGGTGGTAGTTGTGGTTGTAGTTGTTGTTGTTGTTGTTGTTGTTGTTGTTGTTGTTGTTGGTGGTGGTGGTGGTGGTGGTGGTGGTGGTGGTAAAGAAGCAAGTATACTAGTAATGATGGTTTCTGAAGTGATTGCGATAGAATACTGGACGTAATACCAGTGGTGGCCGAGCAATTGGCGGCGTATGTGGCGTGCAAGTGACGGCGAAATCTCTGCGATAAATTGCGGCATCGACGGCGAAAGGTGCAGGCTCGTGAAGAAGGGATAATTTTTCCACGCAGGAAGAAGCGATGGATGAACGTGCACACCGAGCCTAAAGGCATTCTTCGAATAAAACGACGAAAAAGATTTTACGAGGCTATTAAAACAGCGCGAAGAATTGACGGAGGTTGCCAGACGCGCTCACGGTTATTCACAATCCACCTAACGCAAGTGGAAACCCAGTAGTACATGTCCGATCGAGGCAGTGGAGGGGAAGGCGTGGCCCTCTCAAAAATAGTTAAGTACCATCGTAGCCTTTAATAAAACATTTTATTTTCGTAATTACGATCCCTGAAAAAATGACGTACAGAACCTTTCATTACATTTTAAAATTTGCAGTAATTATCACAAATGAATGGACATATTAGTCTTCCTCTATATTGTTACAGTACCAATATGTTTGGGTATTATTTCTTTGTTGTCTACATACATATAGAATACAATATGAAAAAATCGGCGATTTACTTATTCGAAATCCAGAAAAATGGTCAGAATTAAGAATGCAATTTCTTGAAAAATATCACTTTCAAATTTTGCTTTTTGGAGAGACAAGAGTAGTCTTGGATTGGATCACAGGATTGTACTTAATGCTTGGAAACAAGCATCAAGAATAATCCTCAAAGTTGCTCACAAGATGCGTACATTAAAGACCTGCTAGAAGCCAAAAATTTGGTGGACAGACACAGAATTTCTTTCATTACAGTCACACGACTGGCCAGTCACGAAATTTTAATAGCTGCAGCTGATGAAGTAGTTGTTTGTATTACACTACCACCAATCTATCTTGAAACAAGAATCTGTCATATTTATGGATTTTTGGTTAAGATCACGAAGGTAAGCCTATTTTCTCAGATTTGCTTCATTTCCACTGCGAAGAATAGAGGGTGCAACAGAGCCCTTTAAAGTAAGGGGTGAAATCAAGTGCATTCCAAATTGTACAAAAAAGCTCTTTTTCCTTGGATTTTGTGTGCTCATGGGGCATGATTGCCCCACACTATGAGTCTGCCAGCTACCGCAATCTTGCCAGTCAGTCTGCAAGTTCTGGTCGCCTGCGAGCTCGCCATGAGCGCCGATTTCGTCTGCAAGACCATCTTGGCAAGTATTATGTTTGTTTTTCTTGCAGGAGCAGTGATACAACAATGCTGCTTATCATTAACGCATCCAAAATTTTAAGAAAAAGCTGACTAATCAATCTCACAAATGTGTACCTATTTCATATTTCTTTATATCGACAAAGAATACTGTATATTACACCAATTTTTCTTGAACATTTAAAGCGTGCACAATCTCATGGACAGATGTGTTTAACAGATTTTATTACTATCTCAACTTTTATGGTTTTACCGCTTTAGATTCAGAAGAATATATTTTTAAATTCATTAGTAATTCATTAATAATGCACGCATTGGGAAATGGTGTTTCGTCTATACTTGAATTTCTTGTCTTCACGTTGGACAACATCTTCCTCCGCCGGCCTGGATAGTCGAGGTCGCGGAGGCTGACGGGCCATAGCGGCCTTGCCTTGAAGGGTCGCGAGTTCGAATTCTGCCCCGGGCACGTATGTATATTGTTTGTATGTGTTCCCTACCGTTACCTAAAAGTTAAAAAAAATCTTCCATAACATAGCATGTGTTACCCGTAGTTCAGGAGTAATCGTTTTTGTTCACAGACGTATATTTTCTCAGCCAAGATGTTCTTCATCCTCTTCTTCCCTCAATGTTCTTTTTTCTTTTTTATACATAAAAAACATGTTTTTTTTCATCCTATATAATATGGCCGAAGTCTTCATTTTTATTCTTCACATATTTTATAATAACCTTTCCTTTATTCTTTCTCCTGTATTTATTACAAAGATCGTGGAACTGCGATACACGAAGAATGGGACGTTAAGAGTTAATCCGCGAGACATGCCACGACCAGACCCCAAATATCGAATGAATTTATTCACCATATTGTCTCTCTGAACATAGTTCATGCTTTGTCTCCATATGACACGATATTTCAGCATTTTTGTTAAGTGCAGATTTTGTCCATAAAGCTATGTAGATTTCATTGCGCAGATGAGCCGAGTTTTCACAATATGACCAACACCGAATGGAAATAAATTCAAAGCACATAGAAGGCTTCACGAACCGCAAATATGTGCTGTAGCGCAAAGCTAATGGCGTCCGCGGTATTGCAAGAAAGCGTTGCGAATGGAAGTGCGGCTTTTGATTCCAAGATAAAATAAAGAGTCCTCGACCGTCAGCCTTTATGCCTGTCTTCTTCTCCCACTGAACGTGAAAGGAAATAAATTCTATTTAAGCTCCTTTCTATCGAACGCAAAAAGAAGATCGAGAAATTCCTAGAAAACAACATTAAATTGGAAAATGTTTTTTTGTACCTAGTATTAGTGATTTAATGTTATAAGGTTGAAAAGTTATTGATGTCGTTGGTGAAGTCATTATTGAAGTCAATAGGTGATGAATGTGCTAAAAGAGAAATTCTAATCACAATCAACAAGTAAAACAAAAACAAATGTTACATTTACAGCGCATCTCGGGACATGATGTTGGTGTTGGCGATAGGGTGAGAGAGAGAGAGGAGAGAGAGGAGAGAGGAGAGAGAGGAGAGAGGAGAGAGAGGAGAGAGGAGAGAGAGGAGAGAGGAGAGAGAGGAGAGAGGAGAGAGAGGAGAGAGAGAGAGGAGAGAGAGAGGAGAGAGAGAGAGAGGAGAGAGAGAGGAGAGAGAGAGGAGAGAGAGAGGAGAGAGAGGAGAGAGGAGAGAGAGAGGAGAGAGAGGAGACAGAGAGGAGAGAGAGAGGAGAGAGGAGAGAGAGAGGAGAGGAGAGGAGAGGAGAGAGAGAGAGTGCCAAGGTACGAGCGTAGGTATGGAGAATGGTGTTGGCGTTCCCGACCTCGGCCACGGCCACGGCCGCGACCTAGCCCACGGCGTTCGGCGGCGGGAGCTGGCACGCTCTCCGACGCCCGTCGCCTGCCAAGAGGCGAGTGGAGCGGCGCCGAACCTTATCGCCTCGCATCGACGCGCGAGGCGCTGATGGGCCGATTCGGAGTGTGGAAATGCTTTGCGCCTTCTTGCACGCCATTCGCGCAATATCCTTTGGGAACAACATCCAGGAATGCTTTAATGTTAATGAAAGCATCCAACAGAATGATAATGAATGATAAGGACATGGGCGGTCGGTAAGAGAATTTCGTTTCGTAACTTCAATTACACATCGCACAGGTTATGATATACGACAAAATAACCAAAACGCACGTTGCAAAATTTTGAATGAGAAACGTCGGTGCTCAAAGAATTGGGTGGAATGAGTTATTTTGAAAGAAAAAGAGATATGAGATAATTCGACAGTGGCGCAATCTTTCTAAGGATAATCAAATCATTTTCAATACGATCGACACACACTCTTTTACAATAATTGACTTTTTGGATAAGATCATGACATCTCCAAGAATATTTTGTAAACAAAAGAATCATGATGTAAAAACTAGATTGATCTGGGGAAAAACATTAAGGAAAAGATGGTTGATCGGTTTTGTACTTAGAAAATCGAGATCTGAATGTAAATAGGTACCCCGACTAATGGATATTTGAGGTTTTTCATCAGATGATGTCAATTTAAATTTGAATACAAATGTAATAAATTTATGAGTGTCAATGATTATTTCACATTACGCATTCAAATGGACTTCATTATATATGGATATGGTATAAAATGGACTTCAGCTCGTCTTTTTTTTCAATTTTCAATTCCTGAAAGAAGAAAATTTTAACATTCCTAATCAACAACTACGATCATAATGAAGTCGAACGGTAATCGGACAGCCAAGCGCATCATGCGGTTTCAAAGCCTACAATACGTATAACAATCAGCGAATGAAGCGACAATAATACATTGTGACATTTCTTACTGCATATCTTCGCACAACTCCATATATATATATATATATATATATATATATATATATATATATATATATATATATATATGTATACAATGAATGAATGTTCGTTGATCTAATGAATCACATGCATAGCAAAAATACATATTCAAGACTGATATTATACGGAAAGATAAGGTTTAACACTCACTCATTAAATGTGGCTAAATGTGACAAAAAATAGCTGCCTCGTGAATACTCACCTGAAACAGAAGAGAAATTTGATCAAAACTTTACATTAACAAACATTGATACTCATCTGAAAAAATATTTGACAAAATATGCAAATGATAGGCCTCACTTAGCAGTAGTAAAACCTGGAAACTCTGTGATAGGGTGAATTCATGACGGAAAGAACTAAACTGTCTGCATCTGACAGTCGTTCATTTTAAAACAATGTTTGGGAGCAGTTTCTTTAAACATTGTGTTTTAAGTTTCAAACTTCTGCGACACATCCATCCATGTTCGAAAAAGCGAGTTCAACATAGAAAATACACTATGTGAGGATACATTTGAAGAAATGAACGTAGTATTCAGTCTCTACATTTACAGTAAGCTTCTTAGCACGTTTCTCACATAAATCTGTTTCATCATGATACACAAGTACATCAACTAACTGAAAAGAAATTGTTTTTAAAAGAGTGCTTTAGAAATGAAGGTATTTGAGCACTTTATTAAATGAAGTACCACCTGCAGAAATTAAAAAAGACAAAGAGAGATGAAGCAAGTACAATGAGAGGAAATGTGTAACTCCAATAATAGCGACAAAAGACAACGAGAGAACCACCAAAGAGTTTTAAAAAGGCACCAGTCACGACTGGCAGGATTGAGAAAGGGAATAATCCAATTTATAAATCACAGGAGCAAGTACGGATAATGAATTTACTCATCACCTATGATTGTTGAGTCACAAACGACTTCAAGTCAATATCAATATAGAAGATCGCTGCTAACAGTGACAAGACACCAAGGACCAGAAACAACACACAACTGTCGCAATGAGAACATAGTTACAGAGTATGCAGCGCGGAATAGAACTCCAAAAGTGTATGCCAAGAAACAGAAAAAGAAACCACAGGAAATCTTCCAAAGAGGCAAATACTCTAGATGCAAAAATAGGAAATAAAGAATAGAAGAATAGAATGGAAACTTCTGACGCTTCAACAGCACATTTTTCTCGCATTATTTGCAACTTTTGCAATTTACGAAAATTCACAGAGCTCAATGAAATTGACACTATTGGTCATCGTAAGCGTCCTTTGCTGAATCCAGGGAAAAAATATAAATAAAAAAATTGGATTTTTTTGAGAAAGCATTTTTTTAATTGCTTACATTTCACAAATACGCAAAAAATATTAATATTTTCGAAAAATTGCTCAAGACATTCAAAGATCTCCCTTTAAAAAGCAGATTTCATTAAGGAAAAATCAGAGTTTTCAATGAACATGAGACCTGCACTATTCTCTTAAACCTCTTTCATATTACACAACGACAAAATTTAATTAAATACGTTGAAGCTATTTTTTTGAAAATTTCGAAAATATCCCAGGGACTTCATGTGAAGTACCTTCCAAAACGAAAATATAGGTTTCAAATTCAAGAGGCCGCGACATCAGCCAGATCGATTGGGAAATATCAATTTTGGATGAAAGTCGACTGAACGGTTTAGCCACTAGCGTTGTTCACAGATGGACATGCAGACGGACGGACGTACAGCTTTTCCCGACATTCGATTTTTCGGTATAAAGGACCCACCAAAGCATGGATTATGGGTTCACCACGAGTTAAAGTATTTTTTCTTCTAACGTAAGCAACTGGATTTATCACCTTTTTCGTTACCACGTCCGAGTAATGTTTTCCGCTGAAAATTCACCGTTTATTCGCGAAGCATTACATAACACACACTCTACTCCGTAGCGAGAAAGTAAAAATCTTCATATACAATATTCTAATTGTAGGAAGTCAAAGAAAAAAAATTGAACTTACGGAATTTTCGAAAATTGAGTTCGACGAAAGGCGACCGTCATTTTTAAGAGTCCTTTTGCTCTTTTCAAGAAAAAAGTTCAATTCAAAAATTTGAAGCCATTCTCGAGAAAATTTTGAAAATAATGTTAAGGCTTCAAGTAAAGTGCCCTCCCCCAAAAAATAAATTTCCGTTCTAAAATCGCAGGACCTAGAGTCGGGGAGATCGATTGGGGAATACCAAATTTGGAGAAAATAGTCAGAATGGTTTAGGTTCTAGCGTTGACCACTGACGGACGGACGAACTGTAATTTACTACATATCATAGGAACAATATTTATCCACTCTCTTTACGAGTCTTCTGCGTACGGGATTTTCTGACGAAAAATCCCCGCTTTCCGCTGCAGCATTACAATATTTTCTCTTTACTACATAAGAATGAATAAATCAAGAAAGTAAATGGCGCCGCAAAACTAGAAAACTGCAATACCGCCTTTAGAGGCCAGAAACTAGAATTGAGAAAAATGTTCAAAGGGAAAATCGTAAGGAGAATGCCAGATATATAGGAAATGAAAGAAGCAGCGTCACAAGATAACTCTAAAATCGTGGTCCATCAGTAAACAGCCACAATTTAAGAAACGTGTATACGAGAGAGGTTATAAATAGGCAGCTCCAACCTTCGCAACAAACGGCGGGGGCGGAGGGAGAGAAGGGGGAGCACGTGCACACAATCGACAGCCCCCCCCGCGGGGCGAGACAGCACGAAGAACCGCAAACAAACGAGCACAGCCTCCATCAGATGTGCTGCTTCTCGGAAGTGGCAAACGAGACGCGAGGGGGCGGGGTGCGCCTTGTTCCCCGAGGGAGTGACAGGGCGAACAGCGCGAGGTGGCGTTTGAGTGACAGAGGAGCGGGCGCGCGCTTCTCTGAACTCCTCTCCGGGCTGGAACAATGAACGTGCGTTCTCCACGACACGCACGCGCAGCCTGCTTTTTCTTCTCCTATCGGTTGGTGCACACTGGCCCAAACGAAACAAAGGACACGCAGAGGGATGAAACAAAGACAAGTCTAGTAACGCATTCGTTGCAATTTTTTTTACTCGTTCATACCTTTGGAGATTAGGAGCGATACATTGATACTACCTTAGAGCTAGTATTAACCAAAAGGAATAATACGCAATTAGTGGAGGGAAGATATCCAATTCTTGATCATAGTAATTCAGGGAACTATTATTTGATTAAAAATAATAATCACACATGAATTTTAATTTCAATTTAATATTTCTTAATGACATTGCATAAAATATAGCTTAGACCAATAAAGCACAATTGTTTGAATGGGTATTCTTCTTTAAGAGACTTTGGGTCTTCTTCTACCATGACTGTAAGATGGAATTTGCTAGAGGTCTTGAAAAATGAAAGGAAAACTTAAGACCAACATTTGTGTCCTTTTCCTTTTAATTAAAAGTTACACGTTCTCAACTGAACGGAAATATATTTTTTAATCAATTTTGAAAAACTTTACTTATTCGTACTTTTGAAAATTTTGAGTGAAGTTCAGTATACTTGGAGGAGATGAAGATGGAATTACATATAAACAGTTACGAAACGATGCAGTTATTCAAACATAGACTGTGTAAGGTGAAGAATTGCATGAATTGCACACAACATACAATCATTTTATGTGCTTTACTTTCTCGCCCTTACTTCTAAAGGAGAGAAAGTATTGTATTGTTCTCCAGAAAACAGCAAATTTTCGACAGAAAAAAGAATATTGCCTAGCCCTGGTGACGAAAAAGTGGATAAATCTCGTTCCTATGGAGCAAATTACTGTGTCTAACAAGATGTGTAGTCAGAATCCATGTTTTGTTGGCCCTTGATACCGAAAAATCGATTGCCGGGTAAACGTCTATCTCTGGTGAACGCTAGCTCCTAAACCGTTCAACCGATTTTCTTCAAAATTGATATCGATAGATTTAAACGAATTTAATGCCTTGCGAATGCGACACAGATATTGTGATTTTATGAGTAATTTACATGAAGCCTCGATAAATTTTCAAAATTTTTGAGGAAAAATGGCTCCCAATCTTTTGATTCAACTTTGTCCAAGGATAACATATTGGACATTTAAAACAATGATGTAGGTTTCCTTTTCGTTAAAATTCCTGCTTTTTCAAAAATTGTAAAAATTCAAAATCCTTTCCAGCGTCTTCGTACAACCAAAATATTACAGACAGAATTTCTTTCCGTCATCAAATATACTCTTCAAAGAATGTTTTTGAAATAAGGTCAGGTATGTTTATATACTAAGGGAAGTTTTCGAGTACTTTTGCGTGAAATATAGGCATTTTTTTCAAATTCCTGTTCAACTATGTTCTCAAAAACGGCTCCAACTTTTTCTTTAAATTTTCTCCTCATCTATATCCAATCACGGTATGAAAACTGGTACTAGTTCTATTTTCGTTGAACTTTCTGAATTTCGGAAAGCGACAATTTGAGAAATAATGCGAGAAAGTACGTGCTGTTGTAGCAGCGCCGGTGCTGGCCGGGGAGCGGGCCACGAAACGTGGCAGCGGCGCGGCGTCCTGAGGGCCCACTGCGTCAAGGGACTCCAGAAACCGCACATTCTCTCCTGGCGATGTTTCGGGCGATGAATGCAAATGCCGGAACGGAGCCATTTTCCCACCGGCGCGCGCGGGGAAGGAGCGACGCTAGACGTCGGCGCAGCGCTGCTGGCGCCGTTCCCATCTGCGGAGTTTAGGAAAACAGCCTTCGTTTCAGACAGTCGTGAATGGTAAGGTATCTTCGAAAGGTCATCATCGGCAATAGTACTCTCACAAGGACTACAAAGCGAAGTGACGCATGCCACTGAAACGTTGTTCCTAAGGAGAATACATAATGTTCTAGAAAAATACTAAAGAGCGGAAAGGCTATCCCAAGAAAAACGGGTATTTGCAACGCATAACAATGTGCGAGTGGGTGCTGTCAGTACTACAAAGAGTTAATTAAATAAATACATTACAGCATGCATCAAAATGGATTAGTAACAAAAATTTAGTTACTGCACCTTAGTAACTCAAATAGTATGTCGTCTATTTACGGATTTGGGTAATGGAAATTTTATTGGTTTCGTTTCGGTGATATTAAAAATTCCTGCTTCAAAACTTTATTCGTGAAACACCTCCCTCTCGAAATATCACAGTGTGTGGTGTGTATGTGTGTGAGTTGCACACATACCTCGAGCAGAGAGGATTGTTTTGAGCTCTGACCTCATGTGCATGTCAAGAGAAAAGTATGTTAGTGCCTTTCCAAAGATGTTTACGATTAGTTTATCAAGGAGGAAGATGCAGGTTTTTACGAAAAAGCAGAGCCAAAATCGTGAAATTGCCAATTCATTCTAAAGTATGGGAACTGGGGCAATGAGATAAGGCGGTCTTCCTCTGGAGCTATAAAACTTACATGGATGCGAAATAAATATACCGTTTAAAAGAAAAAACCAAAATCGTTAAATTGTCAGTTTTACCTAACCTACGGTAGTGGACACAATGAAACCGCCGTCAAGCTAGTTCCAGTGTGCTGGCCCCTATCCCAACAAGAGTAGATCATAGAACATCAGGCGAATGCCGGAGCTGTACAGACAGGCCACGGTTCGCGCGCGAACTTTCCTTTCGCTTCCTTCCCCTCACTTACACACTCTCTTACATGCACTACAGTACCATACATGCCGGAAAACCAGTCGGGAGTTTAGGGGGTGGGGTGCGCCTCGCTGGTGGGAGATACCTGGATGAGAAAACCCCGACATGTAGATCGGCGCCGGACCTCACCATCTAGTGAAGTAGGATAATCGCCACCCCCGAGAAAAATATGGACTACACGTACGGGATTAATGACCTTGGCAGTTGGCGGGCCTGGAATCATCAATCAATCAATAAAGCTTGTAGGATTTAGTTGGGTGCAATAGGTGGGAAAACAAGCTTCTTTTTGGAAGAAAATTACCAGAAAACGTAAAATTCTCCAGTTTTACCTAAACACTGTTCGTGACAACTAAGAATATATTTCACCATTAGCTTCGTGTAACTAACGTTTGTGGATCTTTCGAAATAATAAATGCTTAAATTGATTCATTTCCTACGTACCACTGCAATCCATACTCTGTATTTCCCGAGACTAAGACAAAAAAAACTTTCGGTATGCCATGCATCCCCTTGTTAAATCACCCATTTCCCTTTTCTAAATGTGTCAGAAAGTTGGTATGCTTAACCCATTTAATAAGGAAATAAGTCGAAATCACATACCAAAAGACAACAAAAAATTGCCTTTTTTTGAAAGAAACCGTAACCCACCGTCCGGCAGGAAGGCAAGGACGGCCCTTGGACTGAATCTCCTCGGGGTGGCAGTCATCAGCAGCGGGCGATTAAGGATGAGCCCCCGAAAAACATCCTGCGTGCCTCATTGGGGCCACGGGCGCGCCCCCTTCCCCCGCACGCCCCAGTGCAGGCCTTCGGGAAGACCGCAGGCGAACTCACTGCGCAGCGATGTCTCCGGAGTCTCTCGGTCTTCACGTTAGCTTCCCGGCCTCCTACGCATTTTGCGAGTTCAAATGCACGAGAAAGGCGATCGTTTCGACTTCCGAGAAATTATGGCATTTCTCACATGCGTAGACCACTTCGGAACCAATCTACTTTTTTCGTACATTAGAGATTTCGCAAGAGATTTTTTTCAGCCTCTCATCATGGTTCTCTTTAGGTTATTAGTCATGGATTACATTCACACTGTTCTAGAACTTCTTGGTAATGTACCCCTCCATTTTTGTCATTTGAAGACATCTCAGGAAAGAAATTCTACCGATCACATTTTCGTTCAAAGTGTTTTCATAATTGCCGAAGACTTTACTTTCTTCGAAATGCTAATTTTCAATACCAGTACCGGCAACTTATCAACCACAGAAAAATCGGGAGGCGTCTTCCGAAGCACGTCCTCAAAGGCAGCACAACCGTTTCATTCAAACCCAAATGGAAGAGCACTAATTTGCGGAAAATTAGATATTTTGGGTTGATATCACATTTACTTTGTGACCGAATTTTATGGTTATTAATTTCAGAGGTGCGCGTATTTTTCCAATGGGTATGTATGTCGAACTTCATTTTTTGATAATAATTTAAAAGAGATATTAGTGTAAAGTGGTTTAGTAATTATTTATAAACAAAGAAAGGTAAACTGTATATCATTTTGGTGCCAAAAATGTCTTTAGAATAGGAATTTCGCCGAATTTATTAAACCCCAAACCACATTCTATTTATTGTCAATAATATTCCCGAAAATTGATAACTTATTCTGATTAGTTTCGAAACAAAACTATAAATATAGTTCTCTGTTAATATTATTATTTTGAACTATTTTAGTAAAAAGTTTTTTGACATGTTTCAAAAGTTTCCGTCATGATTTAAGGGTCTTTTATTAAAATTTTTTCAAATAATGGAGATATCAACCTGATTTCTCCACTAATCTTTCAGAAATAAAAAGTAGCACATTCTGAGTATAGTTTTGTGTATATTTGCACAGAATGATTACCAAACTAACGAAGTTGCTTTCCCAACGATCGCGCTGAGCTCCGGTGCTGAGATGCGCGCCCACTTACCCTAGACATGACGCTGAATGTGGTGCCCACGGGCTCCAACATATTCTTGGCACTTCCCAATTATATTTTAATTCTCTTTGATGCAAATCATGCCTATTGCGACGATTTTCTTCCTAATTGGCAGCCGGAGTTCTTCCCCCAAAGGAGGATGACCAATACAGATATTGTACAGCTCAGTTAATTTTTGCCTGCATCGGCCTACATGGTCATATATTCATACAAATAAAACAGTTTTTGTTTGGTTCATAAACACGATTCTAATTGTAATCATCTTCAAACACCACTCTCAAAGCTACAATCATTTTTCCCTCCAAAAGAATAAATTGATGAAAAATGTTTCACTACAATTAGGGAACGGAATTTATTGTGTAAAATATGTACTTATGTATTTTGTAAATATGTAAGAAAAACAGAAAATATGTAAAATAAAAATTAACGATAGAGTTTAAATTGCTCTACAGAAGTATTTTACGCGGATAGAATGTCGTCGATCAGATCTTAACACATGTTCGGAGCGGCTGAAAGATAGTTCTCGCTTTGCAGAAGTAATTGTACACTCGTCTTCACCACACATACGAGTTTTATTCAAAATATGAAATAATTAGGGGGGATAAAGACAACACCCCCCAAGCAACAATGCGATAAGCTTTTGATCGAGTTACGCATAGGCACTATGAAATACAAAGCAAGTGAGTAGTTGAAATTTCTTCTGATTCGACTCATCCTTGGTACCGAGAACTCGGTTTACAAGCAGAGGGGGATAAGATTTAGAATTCATGGCGAAGGTCCGGTGAACCTATAAGCGCGATAGCATTACATTGGTTTGTAATAAAGATGAATTCAGAAACATATATTGCACCTTAAACATGAGGTTTTCGGTACAATGTGTAAAAATATGGAATTATATCAAAATATGTAAAATTAAAATTGCTCTAATTTATTCAGATGTCTTTTAAATCCTAAAAATATGATTGAATGCAAATATATTGTTTCTGTAAAAATATGTATTTACATGAAAATCCGTTCCCTAATTATGATCAGCAGCATGTCAACATGCTAATTAAATATCACGTCAATATCATAATTATGTTAGGCCAGACATATCTATTCCAACTCAGAATTCACCATGCCTACGTGATTCCCAAAAGAATAATGTTTTTGAATGCCCTTATAGTAAATCTGCAGGGCGTCCATTCTATTGTTGTGATTTGCACACGCACGGTTGTATTATCCTACTTGAATTGATCCACAGTAAATAAATCGCGCAGCCTACCTGGTTGGCTGAGGTGGCTAAGAGCGTGTACCGAATCAGCGCTTTCTCCGAAGGGTCGAGGGTTTATGTCCCGCCTTGGGCATGGTTGTTTGTCTCTTGAATTTGTTTGTGTTGTCGCGCAGGGCCTCGCGTTCTGCTGACTCCAGATCAGAGGAGCCCGCACGTGTGTTGGTGTCTAGTGTGTGGTCGTCCCGTCGGGACGCAAAGGGTAACGGCAGTTGGCTGGATAAAAGCCCCACAAAAAAATAATAAATGGCGTATCTCTAGAGTACACTTAATGTCAGTGTTTGGAACAAGCCTTTTAAATTTCAAATTTAAGATGTGCTCCTTTATTGCAAATGTATTTTGACCTAGTACGATAGTCACGTCTGACGTTTTAAATCTGATTATTTTAGCTTTCGTAACAATGTGGGATTTACGTTGTGTGCAATCAACTTGTTACCGCAAAACTATTTTTTGCCCTTGATACGCACTTTATATACACACTTCACGGTATTACATTCTTGAAGCGCCTCAAGATGAGGGCACGGTGAGAGCGGTTGGCGCATAAGCAGGCAGGCTGGAAGCGCCGCGCGCCGCCGATCGGGCATAGCCGGAAGAAAATTCCCACTTAAGAGCCCGGCGTTTGCTCCTTCGCTTTTTATGCGTTCCTCCCAGTTCATCATCATAAAGGGGAAAACGACCCATTACCCAACCAGCCCGTCCACATACACATTCAAACACATCACACACACGTGCGCGTACATACACGCACAGGCATGGACGTACCCAGACGCACGCGCGCACGCACGCACACACACACACACATCCATGCTCGAGGCTCGGCGGAGGGAACAATCTGCATTCTTCTTTATAGCGCGACCTCGGGGCACCGCTCACACCGCAAGCGGAGAAGACCGTAAATCAGAAGACAATTTACAATTCAATCCCGCTGCAGAAGAATCTTCCCCGTTCTTGGGAGGGAGAGGGGGGGCTAATCACATAGATTTACGAGTAGTGCATACGAAGAGGCTATTTTTAGGATGCGTCGACGGCCGCCGAGTGCAAGGAGCAACGCAGGAACACGCGTGTGGGAGGGAGAGGGGGGCGAGAGGGGGAGCGGGCTGGAGGGTGATTAGCCGAGAGGTCGTCGCCTGCGGGAGGGGCTCCTCTGCAGGCACGGGCAGTTGAATGGGAGGGGACAAAGGTTACCTGGGGCAGTGGCCTATTAACGAAAAGGCTAACTTGAATTTTGAGCGATTTTGTAAACAGAGAAGCGTCTTCTGAAAAATAATTATACATTGGGCGCCCAAAATACCACTCAGACGTCTTCTACTCTTTAATTAGTGCACAAATGTGTCTAAATTCGTAAAAAGATATGATGCTGGTAGAAAGAAATGATCCTGAGAAGTACAGGAAAGGGTTAGGTTGTAATGTCACGGAGGCACAGTGGCGTCTCATGCCCCATCCCCCTTCCAGCATTCATCTTGCAATGCACCGAAATTCATCAATGAAGCGAACCGATTCCGTGGAAAGCTCTATAATCAACATGCATTGCATGCAATTGGGGGATCTTAATGCAACACAGTTTAAGCATTTACTAGGAAGCTAATGATCAAATGAAACTCCTGGAGACGGAACAGGCCTGAAGGCCTATGCTCTATATGATGAAGCTTATATTACGAACATTTTATCTTTGAGGGAAGGAAAATGTTCCCAGTCTTTCTAATATTCTGAAGCGAGCTCAATACTCTCAAACAAATAACGAATAAACTATATCACATTCAAAATTTCATCAAAACTTTTTTTAAAAACAGTTAAATTCCGAAGAATTCAAATTCACACAGTGGATGTTTACAGTACAAATAATTTATTCCCAGTGTCAAAAGAATACAATTCCTACACGGGTAAGAAAAGAAATCAGTAAGACCGGTAACATTTCTTTTCTGAAGACGCAAGGCAAGCAAGCAGATCGCCACCACGCAGAATCCAACCTACCTAATCGGAACTTGAGAGAAAGCACTGAGACGTAAAGTACGCAGAAAACGAGAAAGCTCACCGCGATAAGCGTTCAACCCGCGACGCGAGTAAAGCAGGCCCATTACCGCAAAATGAACGGCGCGCGTCTCCAAACAGAGCGCAGCGGCCGTCATGTAAAGTGGCCGCGTTCCAGGAGGCGCGCCGCGCGTCCGCGATGAAGCCGTGGCCGTTGACCCGCCGCGCGTCCTCCCCGCTGGGGTGGCTGTGCCCTGCAGCGATGGAAATTGGTGAACCGGATGGAAGGAAGGAACGAGACTCGGCGTATCCAACTTCGAACACAATCTGCGCCATTTCCCTTACCTCACCATAGCACAAGTAGGGGATACTGGTGCATGTGTGATGATATTCTGGCAAAATACGTTGTTTTCAAACCATTGTGTGGAAGACAGTGTTAATATAATAATAAATTATTATTATTATTATTATTATTATTATTATTATTATTATTATTATTATTATTATTACAGTGATGAAGAATGAAGATGTAGTTAAGTGCCTGTCTTGGCGAGGGAATTGAAGCTTCGTCCAAGTACGTCGATGAGGTTGCGAATTCGAGTTGATGCAATTCTCATTTAAATTATTATCCCACAATGACATGCTCAACATTGAAACATCGATAACGAGTAGTCAAGTTACTAAATCTACGAGACACGTTGAGCCTCTTTAAAATCATTGGTTCTAAGTTGCAATAAACGAAAAGCACAAAAAAATATGAAAATCATGATTCATGTGCGACAAATTTTTATAAAGCATCACGAACAAGCAGTAATGAAACTAATACTTGAAGTCGGCATAATGGACGAAAGTAATTTCTTATCTGAGAAATCCACAGCATTCTAGATTGGACCACCACAAAAGTCATGACGCAATTCGACTACGCACGTCACATCATTCTGGAATGACTGATGAAAAAATGACAGACAGGATTGACATAAACGATGGTGTTATAGAAGAATGAAAGGCCCTAGAAATCAAAACGCCTCCTTTGTAATTACGTCTCTTTATGACTCGTTTGTCTCAAAGTTTAAGATAACGTCCGTAACAAAAGCATTGCTCCCATCGCAATCTTTGCAGACCTGCCACGACAAATGCACCGCCTGAAGTGCATGAGATATGGACTATTGGTATTTTCTTCTTCTTCTTCTGCTGCTGCTGCCTGATCCGGTTTAGGCCTAAGCCCGAGCCCTTTCACCATTTCTTCCTTGGTTTTCCCACACATTTTCGTCCAGTGAGTTAATTCCATTTCAGGTTTGGAAATCGTTTGCAGTGGCGTACCGAGGGCATGCTCTCACTAGTCGTCTTTATACCAGAACTTTCCGGATATTGATTGCATCTCTAGTTTGTCCTTATTGCTTCATTTCCGATTACGTCTTCTGAGACAGCGCCTTTAACCGAAAAAATCTAATTTATAATATTTTTAAATGTTTAGGGTCGTTTCTAAGCTTATCCGCTTATCTCTGGAAAGTGCAAGTAACGACGAAAAGAAAGATTGCACGCTTCTGGTAGAATAGCGAGAGACAATGCAACGCCAACCTTCTGCCAATCCCATTACAATGAGTACCATACTCCTTCCCCGAGCATAAGTGAGAGAGAAGTCTTATGGCTTTATGGTCTCCCCTTTCTTAAGCAATCTTAGTGGTGGATTGCCATTGCCCTCAACTGAAAGGCGGCAGGATTGAATGGGGTGAATGATTATGGACGGACTGATGGTTTACATGTAATATGGTGGTGACAGATCCCAACCGCGTCACGTCCACATCGCAAGAACATCCAAGACTTCCGCGGAACTCGAATTCTCAACCTCATCCGCGTAGTTGGACGAAGATACAAACCCCTCACCCAGACAGGCACGTATCAACATCTTTAAAACATCATCATCATCATCATTATTATAATATCATGTTTATTGTTACTAGTATCATATTATTATATTATCAGTATTAATATTATTATTAATATCATTGTTATTATTAATATGATGATTTTTATACTAATACTTTTTTCTCATTCCTGCACTTTGCTATCCTTGTCTGTAAATTACTGGTAACTTTTCTAAATTCGTCTCCCTTAGTTTTTTGGGGACATCCAGAACTTCATTTTTTCATTCATCATTGTTTATCCAAAATCCCAGGCAGGGAAACGATCATTTATGCGCATTTCGTTGTTACAGTCCCAACATAAATATGGTTCACGAAAAATAGTGGAGAGAATAAAGAATTTTCAAAGCACAGTACTCGTAGGATGCGCGGGGAAAAGAAATAAAGATTCCAGGATTCGAATCCAAGGGGAGGGGGTGACACTCTAACGAGTCCACAGCAACGCCCTCTCAGTAATTGGTTGTTAAGTCTTCATTGCCCACTCTTCTCATAGTCCGTCTTCCAGCTAAAGCCCGTAGCAAACCCGTTGCTTCCAACGAGGGCTCTGCGGAACTTCATGGCCTGCCCGTGCCCGCCGAGGTCAACGCCCGCACACACCGCCGCGCGCGCATAATGGGACTAAAATAACTTCCCCCCCCCTCCCGCTTGCCCGCCCGCCCGCGCGCGCGCACATCGCGGGCGCGCCTGCGTTCAAGGTCACAATCAGCCTCCTTTTATACTTAATGGATAACGTGTGAAGTTAATAGTGACCGAGACAAGGAAATGCACTGGTAACTGCCTTCATCGAAGAAATACGAGGGTAGTTGCAGTTTTAAAAAAATGATGATTGCCAGTAAAGGAACATTTACTAAACGTCACAACATAGTACAATGTACAATTCATTCACTCAGTCTCTCGAAACACCTTACCCAAAGTTCGATAGTAGTAGTTTGTATTCCTGGCATTAGAAATGTGGACCTTACACTATCCAAGCAGGAGTCCCTCAAGGATCTACCCTCTCCCCCACCTTAAGGTTTTCACATCTGATATTCCAACCACCAAAAATACTTCAATAGCTCTGTTTGCCGATGATACAGCACTTTCTTTATTCAACAGCAGTGTTCAATCTGCAGTGAAAGATCTTCAATATCACCTCACATTGTTTTCTAACGAGGTACAACAGCACATTGAAACAAATCGAAATAAAAGGCAGGCAAAAATATTTACCCTCCCTAGACAACAGACATCTCTCCAAATTTCACATATCAATCACAAAACAACCCCTGGCTCCCTCCCAGCAAAACTGTCAAATACCTTCGAGTTCTATTTGATAAAAGACTTACATGGCGGAAAAATACAACACCGAATAACGCTAGCCACTAGTAGGGCCCATCAATTACATCCAATACTTAAAAAATCATCCCCCCTACAATTACATGTGGCTATTCTTTATAAATCAATGATCCGTCTCATACTCTCTTCTGCTTCTCCAGCCCGGGCTGGCGCAGCCAAAACCAGTATCAACAAAATGAAAATTTTTCAAAGTAGATTCCTATGCACAATCACAAAAGTTCTCTGATATATTCCAAATACACAGTTACATAATAAACTTGGCATTACACCTATTTTCATCCACTTTTCCGTCCTATCCTTTCTATTGTAAACTATTAAAGATTCTTTCAGAACTTCACTTTCACATAGGTAAGCACACTCTGTACCGCAAAAGATTAAAAAGGAAGTTGCTTAGAGAATTTTCGAACGTCCAGAGAAAAACCAATGAGTTTTTTCACTTTTATCAATTATGTAACCCGAATATTGTATTTTATCTCAAACTAGAATTTTGTACACAAATTATGTATCAAATGCTATCTTGTAAATATTGTATATCAATATATTTGTCTTACGCGGCTGCAGAGGGCCAATGGTCAAGCTTGAATAAATAAAATTAAGAAAGATATGCGCAACTTTCTCACAGAGGAATCGGAGCGCATCTGTTTGAATAGGTTCATCGTCGACAAACTGTTACCCCATGCTCTACGAGCTTCCAAAGCCCAATGAAATCTTACAGAGAAATGATAACGTGTCAGCACTTCACGGACGCTTGGTTTGTTATTTTGTTGTCCCTAATTACGCACCCAGATTCAAATTATGTGGCGTAGTAAATGAGACGAGCATTGAAAATACAACAGCAGAGAAGCCACGTCTATCCTTCTCTTGCGTCAGGGTTTTGACAATCAAGAAACCCCCAAGCTTTCCAGAAGTTGAAATTCCATCCAGAGCATCTTCAATCAGTACTCAGTTACACATCTATCGTGAGATCTTCGCTTCCAATTCTCTCTTTCATCTACTATAGTGTAATTTGCAAACGATATGAATTTCCTGTTTTGCCGATAGGCTGCAGTTACGTGCGTGCAATCTTTTTTGAATAGTTTATATCACTTCCCTGCATTTCAACGTGATACAGTACTTGCTTCATAACCAATTTAAGTACAATGCACATCTTTTCTCACGTTTTTTCTTCATTATTTACTAGGGTTCAGGGATCTTTTAGCTACTAAGGTCATTGAGGTCCTCTTCGGTAATGGTTTAATCCGAATCACCATCAATAATCACGAAGTAAATTGATTGTTAGTGATTCGGGTGCGTCAACTACTATGTTCATTAGTCCGGTAAGAGAAGTGCGTGTTTTTGCTCGGAAGGTGGCGGTGGTCTTCTCCGCTGGATAGCCAGATCCAGCGCCACCTACCGTCGGCTAACAGGGTTTTCCCCAACCAGGTATCTCCCACCAGCGGGGCACCGCACAGCCGGGATAAGTTCTAAGTCCTCGTCCAGTCTCCCGGCATTTGTGGTAGTGTTCACGTTAATGTAGAGTGCAGGCAACGAAATAAGTCTACTTCATGTTAAAGTATGTGTGAGGATAGGACAAAGAAAAGGAAGGAAAGATCGTGCGCGGTCCATGGCTCGTTTGTTAGACTACTGCTCCGCCATTCGCCTGGTGTTGATCGGAGAAACCACGGAAAACTACCAATCAGAGCAGCCGGCCACTAGAATTCTCCTTCAGACAGCGACTGAATTCGACCTACCTGAAAAGCTAACGAAAATCCTGCCGCCGGCGGGACTCGAACCTAGGACCTCCCGGTCAGAAGAGGAAGTAAATGGAGAAATAGTGGAGTGAGAGTGGGGAGAAATGGAAAACCCTGGGAAAGCATTCTGAGAGCTCGCCTTGTCCACCACAAATTCCACATCGATTGACCGGATATCGAACCCTGGTCCCAGCTATGAAAGACGTATGAGCTATCCATTACGCCACGAAATCCTCTTTGTTTTTACGAAACTGTTCATATTGTTTATTTCTCAACCTTCGGGGTGGTTTTGACTTAACACTCCTTTTCGCAGTGCTACCACAAAAAAGCTACCACAATGAACGTGCTTGTGTAGGGAGTCAATAGCAAGGACGGTATTCTTCGAATGCAGCCATCTTCCGTAATGGCCAGGCAATCACATTCGATCGCTGACCTTAGCAGAGTTACTTTCATTAACTGCATTGCAGGCCCCTATTGCATATCCTACCTCTCCTCCCCTTCACACACACACACACACACACACACACACACACACACACACACACACACACACACACACAAAGCACATACGCCGCAACTTAAGTTTTGAAACACCGATCTTGAAAATGTTCGAAATATGTTATTCTAGTCAATTCATGGTTTTGAAAAGGTATTTAAACAGAGCAGGTATAAGAATCATCACTTATAATGATTATTAGGAATATCATGTAGGATTATTACGTTATTTCATTAATAACTAGAACACACAGAAATGCGATAATTCAACCAAGAAACGACAAAATAACATTTCTGTTTACAATAAAATAATGCTAAATATAATCTAGATTCTTGAACCAAGAAGTAAATATCAAAAAAACATGGTTTTAAATCATTGTTTTGTAGATATTGTGGGTATTTTCAACATTAACATAATGATCAAATTTCAACAAAATATTACAAAAATATTTCAACTAGTATTATCTACAAAAAATGCGAGTTGCAGAAAAAATCCGTCCATTCTTAATACCCGACCCCCTTGCGATTTCTAAGTTTAAGGTTAGTAAAATTGACAGTTCTTCAAAAACCAATATTACGGTTAGAAATAAAATTTTAAATGAATTAAATTCTTCTACCGAACATTTTGGGTTCCTTATAGATTAAATGCAATTAATTCTTTCCTAATTGATTCCTTGAAATTATGAGATAGAAATTATGAGTTCTTGAAATGGTCATTACAAAGTAAATTTAAAGACCCATAGTGCATTTAAGAATTAATATTTTAAGTACAATAATGGTTTCGAACATGAGAATATTCTATCAATAAATGAATCGATATTCTTAAAGAACTGTAAATCAATAACTTGAAAATGGGTAACCCATGATATATAAATGAGTATAAACAACCTGTAACGACTATTGTAACACAGCTTCCGGGTCAATGACCCCCATCTCGATCAGGTTTTTCGTCCAGTATCCCTGATCCATTGAGCCAATGCTGAGATGGCCCCTTGTTTTGCTTCTGGACATAAATGTAACTTCATTTTCTGTGCACGTCTTCTAGAATTCAGTGGTAAATACAATTATTCAAATTATCGTTTCCATGTTGTCGCGGCAGGAAGTAATAAGAGCCAAAATTTATTGCTTATTTATCCTTGAAAATCGATTTTATTACATGGGAGTTTTTTTTTTTTTTTTCTCCCTTTCAAAATTCAAAACTTAAGTAGTATATGATTTAGTGTAGGGATCACAGAATTTTGAAAATGTGCACACAATTCACTTTTCCCCATAGCACGTCATACGCAGTTTTTAACTGTTTTTTGACGTAAAATCAATGAATAAATAAATAAATAAATAAATAAATAAATGACCTCAATGAAGATATAATTTATTCTGAGTAATCGTCACCAGTCACGTTCAACTTTACTCGAATGGACAGTTCCATGACCTTTCTTTTCTATTTCTCCACAATTATATTTCTAATTCGTGAAATAGCGTTGTACAAGCATTTGCAGTAAACCATTCTGCAACACATTGATTTACAGTTACTTCCCTGAAGTACTTACAATCACAATCTTTGCACCTGCTTAGTGCGTACTCCTTCCTCATATACAACACCTTTTTCTTCCAAGCACCAAACATACCCGTACGTAAAACTTTGCAATAAACTGCAATTCTAAAGATTTGAGACTTGTAGTTTTATTTCGGTAAATAAGTGCTATATCTAGAAATAGCGGTACAATTTATGCACTTCCGGGTCTCAAACTCGTAAATAGGGACAACGAATTGTTTTATTTGAAGTACAATTGCGGCCGCATCAAGACCCATTAAAGCGCATATGGTAATAGTCATTGTCATGATCCTAGCGGTCCGCAGGTAGATAATGAATTCAGAGGTAAATTGACGTTTACACCCTGACCCATTACACGGACCAAAAGCATTATAAAATAGAATTCTAAGTAGATTGTTTCAAAAGTAATACCCTACGTAAACGAGGTGGGCGTGGCAAAAAGGAAACTTCTATTTCTCTTAAGTCTCTTGAAATTCGGAATTTAGAAACTGTAATGGCTAGAAGGAAATTTAACACCATAAATATCACTATTTAGTTCAAAGGTTTCACAAACATCAGTAATATATTAGGGTATTTATGAACAGTGAACTGTTCCATGGTGGAACCCCGCCATGGTATTGCACAGTTCTCTCTCTTTTGAGGTAGGTTCGAGTAGTGTTAACCCGTCTTATTGTCTGACGAACGATCCCACTGATCCAGCAACCATACGTTTAGGTAAAACTGACCCCCCCCCCCGGCTTCAGTATTATTCAAGTAAACCGAAGCATTTATTTCCCCACCAAATGCCCAGAGAAGACTCATGGATTATGGGTTGTGTGTGATGGGAACTGTGGACACGAAACCGGTACCCCGGTTTATCCATTGTACCAGTTCCTTTACCTTAGGCTAGCATTATGGAACGTATTAAAATTTTTGTACTGCTTGTTGGTACAAAACTGCTTGTATGCCCTCGTGACCAGCACCAATCCTTAACATCTTCGGAATGACACAAAAGATCTCACTGCGCGGACGTGTGCACCATTTACAGCTTCTAATCTACCCGAATCCCCCCCCCCCCACACACACACACGTGTATCCAAGCCCACAGCCATTCATACTAATATGTTGAAAAATACTTTATTCTACACAGAACCCTGAAAATGGATTTTATCCCCGAAACATCGATTTTTTGACTGATTCCAATGCTTTTCTTCATTACATTTAGACGCGGTAAAGTAAAAACATGAAAATAAGTAAAATTAAAGAATAATTAATAAAATTAAACTCCATTTATATCACATACATGTTCCTCTGGCTTCCATTATTTAAAAACCATTAAGTATAATAAATTTGTTTAAGAGAGTGATGTCGGAATACTAGACTATAAATCGAGCGTTGGAATTCTGAGAGTACGGAAAAGGGGATGTCACCAAGTCTTACTACTTTCTGATTTAGGTTACTGGAGGCCATCGGCATTAAAAACCAAGATTTCCCTGATTTTAATTGAAATAAATTAAATGCATTAAGCTTTGGGACTATGAATAACAATCGTTTTTATTTTAAATGCAATTAGATTCAGCTTCAAAACCACAACGGTAGTATTAATTCATACGTTTTGCTTCGCGTTTCACAAAATTTCACGTCCTTAGTCCAGTTCCGCTTATTAACAGATGTCCGCATGCTCTGTATATCATAAAATTAACCTACTTTGTTTAATTGAAAATGCATCACCTACTCACGTAATAAAATTAGATTGAGACCCCCATTTAAAACAAATCTATTATTTACATCATTGAATTTCACATATCTATTCAAAGACGACCACATACGGAAAATGAGCACGACGTCACATCATGCGCAACCCACAGTTGCCAATCACTCTAACACTTGGGTTCGAACATATTCAATATAAATATATATTTAAGCCAATAAGATAAAATTGTGAAAAAAACACGGCATGTATCAGTCTACAAAATATCTTATATTCGTTTTTAACTCAAAATCTACGGGAAAATGATTCCAATGTTGCCTCAGTCAAAAGTGACTTTCGTGTCTCGTATGAAATAATTAACTCGCTCAGCGTAACAGTGGTACTCCAAGTAATTATCTACGTAACAAAGGAATGACAATACAATACACTGAGTATCAATTCTAGTCGGATGCCAGCGCAGTACCTTAAACATCGAGCTATGAACCATGTCCTTCCCCAGCCTGTTTTCGCTCCCACCCATATGACCCAGTGTGGCGTTGCTTGTCCATTGCCATATGGATATTGGCCAAGGCCCAAACCGGGCATCAGATTGATTGTTGTGATTTCGGGAGCGTCAACTACTATGGTCATTATTCCCGTAAGTGTAAGGACTCTCCCACCAGCGGGGCCCCGCCCCAGCCGGGACAAGCTCTAAGCTCCCGACCGGTCTCCCGGGATATGTGGTAGTGTAGTGCATGTTAGTGTAAGTGTGTGTGTAAAGGGTGAGGAGAGGAAGACGAAGGAAGAGGAAGGACAGATCGCGCGCGGTCCGTGGCACGTTTGGTGGGGTACTGTTCCGGTATTCGCCTGGTGTTGATCGGAGATACCACGGAAAACTACCGATCAGAGCAGCCGACCACTAGAATTCTCTTCCAGGTAGCGACTGAATTCGACCTAGCTGACAAGATAGTGTCTAAATGTTTGTCACTGTCAGGACTCGAACCTAAAACATCCTGATCAGAGAAATTGCAGTGACATCAGTTGATGCACTGAGCCACCTCTTCCTGTCTGGGCATTACAAGTCCGAAACAATGTAAGAATAGTGTTGTTTTAAAGTGCAACTTTTGCTTGTACAGGCCGCTACTTTAACTACTATTTTCATTGAAGTTTTATTTCAGCTATTACTAAAAAAACTGAAAATGATAGAAAGCTTGTGCCGTAACTCAAAGCATAAAGCACGTTAAACAGCGTTGTAGAAACTGGAATGACTGGATTTCATAGACCGTATTAATCTCGAAAGTGTTATGTTCCCTATCTTACCAAAAGAACTGAATTTAAAAGAAATACTCAATCTATCAGCCACTCTGAATCTCGGAAATGTGTAGTTCTTTTGCAAGGGCGTTTTCGATTAGATCCAGGCCCGGAATGATCTCTAAAATAACGAAGAACCCTTTCTACACGTACACTCGCCCTTGAGGAGAAAATGAATTATTTATTGGCGGGAGCAAGAAGAACATAATGGAGGCTTTGTGCCTGAAATACATCACGTCGAATTCATTTGCTTCGCGCTACCTGCGCGCGTCATCACAGACGTCAATGGGGAGCTGGTGGAAGCGGAGTCGGGAGGCGTCGGCCTCGGGACGCGTCACGCGCCACACCTGCCCGTCCACTGCGAATCTCAGTGGCGCGTCGCGTCGAGTCGACTTGACGGAGAGACGCGCGTGCGCTGAGTCATGGGCTTTTACGCCCCTGGCGGTGGCGGCCGCTCGCTGCAGTGCTAATCACGCTAAACGCGCGTCAAGAGGATTTGCTGTATTTTCTATACACCCACTTCGAACAACGAGCACACTCAAAGAAAAAGAAAAATAATAATGGTTTTAGGTCACTTTTTAAAATGCTCGTTTACGTTTATTAAATAAACATATAGGTTAATGGTACGTGTGTCTAAATGTATTCCGTTTACAAACACAATGAAGACTTCTGTGAAAGGTTTCACCCTTCTTTACACTGTCTCTTAGTTCGATGTTCCGTTACGAAACGCCATAAAAGCCTTTACACACACGTCTTAATACACTTAATATTGGTTTACAGCATTAATAGAACGATAACAAGATATCGTAATTTTCTTTCCATGTATCAACCTTGTGTGGTCTAATCATCAGATATTAAATACAGAATAAAGCAGAGACAAACATGTAAAATCATAAAAAAAAGCGGAGTAGCTTTACTTTTGCGAATATGAAAACAACACAATCCAAAATATTGAAAAGAAAAGTAGTGGTGCTACAACCGTTCAGTCTTTCTGACCATATTTGTATTAAACCTGGGTCATTTTTATACGCGTAGGTACATTGACAAAACATTTAATCCACAGTTTTTAAAACTTATTCTCGAAAATTTAGAAAATGTCTCTCTCGTCTCATGCAAAAGATTCCCCCAAAATCAAGACATCAATTCCATATTCAAGGGACCTCAGGACCAGATCGAGCGGAGAATATCGATTTTCGGAAAAAATCTGGCTACAGGTTAGCCGCTGGCGTTGTTCGCGCACGGACAGTGATAGAACGGACGCGCACGGACAGTCGAACGGATGAAGACAGAGCTGTCGGGCGGCGAGGGAAAGACGTACGCACGGGCGGATGGACGAACAGTCACACGGCCGGACGGACGAACAGACAGACGGACGGACGGACGGACGGACGGACGAACAGACAGACGGACGGACGGACGGACGAACAGACAGACAGACGGACGGACGGACGAACACACAGACGGACGGACGGACGAACAGATAGACGGACGGACGGACGGACAGACAGACGGATGGACGGACGAACAGACAGACGGACGGACGAACAGACAGACGGACGGACAAACAGACAGACGGGACGGACAAACAGACAGACGGACGGACAAACAGACAGACGGACGGACAAACAGACAGACGGACGGACAAACAGACAGACAGACGGACGGACAAACTGACAGACAGACGGACAAACAGACAGACGGACAAACGGACAGACGGACGGACATACAGACAGACGGACGGATAAACAGACAGACGGACGGACAAACAGACAGACGGACGGACAAACAGACAGACGGACGGACAAACAGACGAACGGAGAAACAGACAGACGGACGGACAAACAGACAGACGGACGGACAAACAGACTGACGGACGGACAAACAGACTGACGGACGGACAAACAGACAGACGGACGGACAAACAGACAGACAGACGGACGGACAAACAGACAGACAGACGGACGGACAAACAGACAGACGGACAAACAGACGACGGACGGACAAACAGACAGACGGACACAGACAGACGGACGGACGGACGGACAAACAGACAGACGGACGGACGGACGGACAAACAGACAGACGGACGGAACGGACAGACGACGGACGAACAGACGGACGGACGGACGGACGGACGGACGGACGGACGGACGGACGGACGACAGACGGACGGACGAACAGACGGACGGACGAACAGACGGACGGACGAACAGACGGACGGACGAACAGACGGACGGACGAACAGACGGACGGACGAACAGACGGACGGACGAACAGACGGACGGACGAACAGACGGACGGACGAACAGACGGACGGACGAACAGACGGACGGACGAACAGACGGACGGACGAACAGACGGACGGACGAACAGACGGACGGACGAACAGACGGACGGACGAACAGACGGACGGACGAATAGACGGACGGACGAATAGACGGACGGACGAATAGACGGACGGACAGACGAATGGACGGACGGGTGGACCGACGAACAGACGGATGGACAGGCAGGCGGACGGACAGTCAGGCAGACGGTCCAACAGACGGACGGAGCAACAGATGGACAGACAACGGACGGACGGACAAACAGACGGACGGACAGACAGATTTTTGCGTATGGTCGGCCACATACAGATCGGCACACAACATATTTTGCATACTTCCGCTGGGAGGGCTTGACAATCCACCCTACTGACCGGAAATCGCCCTAGCGTTTTCTATCTTTTCTTACACCACAAAAAATTATGTGAGGCCGCGACAGGTTCTGTACACATTTTGTTCGCTAGGATCCCAACAGCCAGCGGTATTCGAGAAAGACAAGGTAGAAATTTTGCATAGAGATAGTCCACGGGTCGAAAAGCACAGCGCGCTGCGAGGTGTGGTGTGGTGGTGTGGTGGTGTGGAGTAGCGCAGCGCGGCGCGGCGCGCTTTCCAAAAGAAAAGGAGGAACAAGTGAACGAAAGGAGCCGCGTCATTAATTCATGGCCAGCGACAGAATTTCATGGCCCCCGGTGACCCGACGCAGGCTCTAACACCGACGGTTGCAGCCGAGGTGCCGCGGGAGGCCCAACCGACGAGGGGGAGCCACAGTGGGGCAAAATGCACCCAAGGTCCAATGCCGGAGGCCAAAGCCAACACGCGGCGTTTCGTCATCTCTTTACTTAATATTACGTCTTCAATCCACATAAATAATATTGGAGTATCTGTCAGTAATGTAAAAATATATGCCTAATTATAATCACATGCGCTTACTTAGAAAGCATAAGAACCAATTCAACTTTTTTTTATTTCTGTCCGTTTGTTGGGATAATATCGAGAACGGCTAAACCCATTTCTATACGATTTTCAAGGTAGAGAATTTGGCAGGCATAACTCACGATACACTTTTCAAATTATTATTCTCTCAATCAGAAAGAACAATATTTATTTGTTTGGATTCGACGATGAACAGTTGTCTTCCGGTCTTCATGAAATCTGTACGCAAAATCATCAAAACAATACGAAGGTACTATATAAATATCATCAAACTATCCCCATCTTCCTTTCCCCTCACAGAAATAAAATTTACCTCTGCACTCTTAAGATTTTCGCAAATATCTCGAAACCAATCACACAATCTATCAAAGAAAATATGAGAACATGCATCGCCCTGCGACATCCGAAGCTACGGAGGCTACAGACATTATTGCCTCTGCGGCTCAGAAGTCTGCAGAAATATCGTAGCAGGTTCGCATTGTTAAAAGTTTTAATTTGAATTTTTTAAAAATTTTCTTTGCAATATATTTTTCTAGTTAACATCACACTATTTAAAGAATGAAATGCGTCAATGCTCGTTTCAATTTCATGTTACTGATTCCTTTTGAAGATTCAGTACACCACCTTTCAGCATATTAATTTTTAAAACATTCTGTTATTGTAGGGTCATTTATGTTTATTAAACACTTATTCCTTTAAGAAGCCATTTCTGTAATGTTGATCATTCATTAAGTTGATGATCTAGGCCTGGGTAGATAAAAAAAATTATTCGACTAGTTGGATAAAAGATGAGCAGATGTGGTGCATCATAATTGACAGAACACAGTTCAATACAAGTAGATCCTGTTTCTTAACAACTGATGACCAATGAACAAAACATCGGTCATGGGCGTACCAACGTCAACGTATCATGCACAAAAGCTGTAGAAAAACGTTGCCAAAAAGAATGTTTTGTGCTAATTTTATTTTTTAATTTTATTTATTTATTTTTCCTTTCTATAAAATTTTCGGTCGCGTTGCAACACCTTGGACACATAGCACCCATGTAACTTTTTAACTTTGGGGTACTAACAACATACACGAACATCCATGCTCGAGGCGGGATTCGAACCCGGGACCGTTCAAGCCAAAGCAGCCACGGCCGTTCAGCCTTAGCGACCTCGGTTATGCAGGCCGGCATTCGCTTTATTACAGTACAGAAATAGCTATTATAAGATGTAGGTATATAAAAATTGCGTTGGAAGCATATTGGCCGAAAAGCGAATGCTTCTGTTCGTCTGTCGTTTACCAACTCTCACACTTCGGCCATCTATATATTTAAAAAAATAAGGTATTCTGCCATGGCTACGTTTGAAGCTTCTACATAACCTATTGTTTTTATTTTTCCTTTAAATGAAAGAATGTGATCCCTAGATGTGTTATCAGTTACTGCTTGGGTTGATCTACCAGCATTTATGGTGTAAATTAATTAAATAAATAATTCTTTAATAGTACACTTATCAGTAGTCAAAGGCTGTGTTTCAATATCGATAGATATGAGTATATCGATAGATGTACACCCTCGCCACTTGATGCGTGTATTGTTTACAATTCGTCTAGGTTCTGTTTCAGGAGCAGTATTTCCATTTTGGTGGTGACTGTGTTTGCTTCAATTTGTTTTCGTGGTGTATTTTGTACAGAAATTCGGACAGTGGGTTTTATTCGATTTTACTGAAGTAGTGAAGTACTTTCGTTTACTGTTGGGTCTGAATCTATGAAATGTCTGCATTGTTCTGCTGTGTATTTCCTGAGTGAGAAAAATTCTGCAAATCAGATTACTTAGTATTGCTTAAATGGAAAAATAAGTTTGCCTTCTAGCTATATTCAGAAGAAACGAAACAGTTGTTTAAAGGAGATGATGGGACATCAAAAAACTTCAAAAATAATATTCATCGTTATAATAATAGTATGCCTTCTGTGTCATTCGGTGCTCATATTACATTGAAACTTGATCATGGGCCACTTGTGTTGAATAAGTTCTGTTAGTGTTTAAATAAAACAACTGATTTTGAGCTGCATAATATCTAATCATTCTGACCATAAAGTGAATATTTGCAGAGAAAAAATTAGCATAAATTAGAAAAAATTAGCATAAAATAAGAGACGTTTGCTCTTTCTTCTTTTTATTTAAGAATTTGCTTCGCGAACATTAGTCTAGGCACAGTATTTTACATTTATCTCAGATCTCACCGTCAAATTTTGACGGGTTCCCACTAGCGACACATTAACTACTGTTTGAAGCCGCTGCATAAATTCCACGGGACCATATCAGGGTTCGTTTCTGGCGCTCTCTCGGCCCGCGGCCCCACTGTCGAGTGCGAGGAGGGGGCGCGCGGAGGTCACGGCGCGACCTCATCGCTGGAGGTGATGGTATCGGCGCCTCGCTTCCGCGTCCGGGACGGCGCTTCCAACGCAGCACCGAGTGACCGAAAGTCAGGAAAAGCGTTTAACATTGCATTCTGCCGTGCAGGTGATTGAAAAATCCATGAACTTCGTTTTGATTTCGGTTGGTACTCGTTTGTATACGCATTTTATCAATGAATGCTCCTCACATTACGGGGTTCTCCATGTCGAACCCCGAGTTCCCTTTATTACGAAGAAGGGACTTACGGTACGCACATCATCTCAAAATCCCATTTTGTATATGCCCAACAGTAAAAAAATATACTTAAAATTGAAGCAAGAAAACAGAAAAGTAAAGTAATGGGGCTACATCAGCACCTATTTTCCCCCAACATTTCTAACGTTTGTCAGTTTCTAAAATTCAGAGTGTTCAACGTAAATGAGACCTGTCTCGTTCTATCAATCATCCCTTGTTCTATTCTTGGAAAAAATTAAAGAAAAAAACGGAGTGGTTTTTAAGAAATGATTTTTTTTCATAAATTGCAAATGAATACGGAATTTAAAGAACACATTTGCAGTCGATTTTTTTTATATAAAAATACTTTATAAATTGCCTAAATTTCACACAAAATTTACACGCAAACTACTCATATTTACAAAAAAAATTGTACTTAACCGTATTTCAAGATCTGTTTCAACAACATACTTCATTAGGAAAACCATTTCTATCTTTAATATTGTAGTTCCAGGAAAACGTCGAAAACAATTTTGAACTTATGTAATTTTCGAAAAATCAGGGATTTTAACGAAAATGAGATGTACACTATTTCTTTAAGCGTCGTTTATGCTATCTAAGGACAAAGTTCAATAAAAACTAGTGGTGCTAAAACAGCACGTACTTCTCGCCCGTACTTTCATGCAAACTTACGCGAAAATTATTCAAATTTTCGAAAAATTGTGCATGACCTTGTTTGAAAACGTATCTTTATAGAACAGATTTCATTAAGGCAAAAATCCCTATCTTCATAATTCTAATTGTAGGAAGACGCCGGAATAAGACCTGCACCATTCGCTTAAACGTTTTTCACACTACCCAACAACAAACGTTAATAAAAAACTTTCGAGCCTTTCGTTAAATTTTGAAAATGTCCCACGGGATTCAAGTTAAGTACACCCCAAAATTCAAATATCGGTTTCAAATTCAAGAGGCCACATCAGCCAGATCGACTGGGGAATATCAATTTTGGAGAAAATTGGCTGAAGGGTTAAGTCGCTTTCACAGACGAACGAACGAACGAACGAACGAACGAACGAACGAACGAACGAACGAACGAACGAACGAACGAACGAACGAACGAACGAACGAACAGACGAACGGACGAACGGACGGACGGACGGACGGACGGACGGACGGACGGACGGACGGACGGACGGACGGACGGACGGACGGACGGACGGACGGACGGACGGACGGGCGGACGGACGGACGGACGGACGGACGGACGGACGGACGGACGGACGGACGGACGGACGGACGGACGGACGGACGGACGGACGGACGGACGGACGACGGAGGAGGAGGAGGCGCTTTGCTCTCATTAGATTTTTCTGTTTCAAGGAACCACGAAACATGAATTCTGGCTACACCGTGTGTTAAGATTTAAGTTTTTAAGTTTTAAAAGTTTAAGTTTGCTAAATTTAACAACTTGATTCATCCCCTTTTTCGTTACCAGGGCCAAGTAATAAGAGTTTTTTCTGCCGAAAATTCGCCATTTTTTCGCGCAGCATTACATAACTTTCACTCTACTCTGTAGCGAGAGAGTAAAAATTGAACCATGTTTGAGAAAATTCTGTATATTTCGCTGAAGCTTCGTGTAAAGTATGCCCAAAAATGATCATACCATATCAAGTACCCGCAAAACATAGATTTTGACAACACACACAGGAAGTAATTTATGAGATGTAGGAACAAGATTTATCCACTTTTCCGTTACTAGGGTCCTGCAATAAGAGTGTTTCTGTCGCAAATTCACCGTTTTCCGGCGAACGATAACAATACTATTTCTTACGAAGTAAGAAGAGAAAATAAAAGACATGTTAGTATAGAGCAAGAAGAAGTTCATTATTTAAAGAAATATCGGCAAAACTTCAGGGTAATTTCCGTCGTGAGGCATTTTCAATGATTGGAATGCAGTAATTGAAGCAAAATATTCAGTACAAATCGAACCGATTAGGTTCGACCACATTAGGTTATATGAACAGTAATGGCTCTGATCGTGTAGTGGGTGTCACTTTGGGCTCCAATTCCATGTCGTGGTTCCAAACCGGCAGTCAATGGATTCTAACTAGGCGAAATGACATCCATGCCGGCGAAATGACATCCATGCCTTTAGGCTGCCAATACGTACTTCGAAATGCCACTAGGGCGATTGCGGCAATATTACATTCTCACAGAAAATCAGAAGCGTCGGCCTAAATTTCTGATTTGGTAATGAAAACGGATGGAGACGGATAGAATAATAATGCAACACACACAGACATATGTGGCTGTGAGTGTGTGGCTGTGTCTGTGTATGTGTGCGGACGCGTCCAGGGGAGGCGGGCGCGCGTGCGAAGCGCGAACAGGAAGCTGCGGCGGGGCGGCGGGCCAGTTACTTCCGGCGGGAGAAACCGAAAGCAGGCGCCTGTCCACGCCGCGCCGCAGGGAAGACGATTGCCACGGAGCGCCCGGGCCGCAGGCGCTGGCGGTGGACTCTGGGCTCTCAATGGTCGAAGTGCCACAGGTCAAGAGAGCGCACTGCGGCCAGTCACCTCTACCTCTATGCTTCTGTACACGTCATTCCGTACGAGAGAGCAGCTTCTACAGCAGGGTACTGCTAGGACGCCACTGAGTTGAATTAAGTTGTAGGCTTTGAAACACACTCTAAAGACACATTTAATTTGTGGTTATAATTAAACAAAATGTTTAAGGTTTACAATCACTAAACAAAAGTCACTAAAGTGATGAAGTATGACATTATTTTTGATTCCTAGTTTTGACATCTTCGAAACTTCCGTTTTGGTAGTTTACATCTCCCATATTTTGTTTTCACTTATTTAATAATTTTGAAGTAGCTTACGGAAGTCTACACAAATTTTGTTAATAAACTGCAATTTAAATAGATCCAAATATTAAATAGTATATTTATAACTTTTGCTTCTCACCATAAAGAAGACCACATTTTCATTTTTATTTCACACAATAATGCAGATAAGCCATTTTTACATATAATACATAAATGAATATTTTTGAAACTTTAAACGTGCCATGTAAGTCTATTTTCTGAATTGATTTTGCCCCAGTCGGGACCGCTTGAACCGAGAGAAGCTCTAAGCTCCCGATATGTGTGGTAATGTAATACACAACGCAAAAGCGTGTGTAAGTGAGGGGTGCGGATAGGATACGGGAGAGGAAGAATAGATTGCGCGCGGTTCGTGGCCCGTTTGTGAAGGGCTCCGGCTTCGCCAGGTTTTGATCCCAGAAACCACGGAAAACTACCGATCAGAACAGCCGAGCGCTAGAATTATCCTCCAGACACCGGCTCAAACCTACCCAGCTAACAACCATGTGTCGAAAATCATACCACCGTCGGGACTCGAACACTAGGACTTCCTGGTCGGAGGCACTGCAGTGACATCAATTGATGCCCTGAACCTGCAAAGCCGCTTAGGTGTCTTCAACCAGGAGGGCACAGCCCCAGCCATAACAAGCTCTAACTTCCGGATTGGTCTCCCGATATGTGTAGAAGTGTAGTGCATGTAAGTGTGTGTGTATGAAAGGGGTGAGGAAAGAAGAATGAAGAGGAAGGAGAGACACGCATTCCGTGGTCCGTTTATTAGGGTACTTACTCGGCATTCCCTCGGTACTGAGCGTAGAAACTACGAAAAACTATAGATTAGAGCCGCAGACCGCTAGAATTCACCTGAACAGTGACAGCAGCTGAACTCCACCTAGCTATCTGGCTAGTGTCAAAAATCCTGCCACCGCCGGGACTCGAACTCCCGGTCAGATTGGAACTGAGCCACCTCAGCCGATGGGACGAGGATGAGAGGAAACATGTAAGGAACTTGCGGGAAACACGTGACGAGCTTGTCAAGAACATGTGAGGATCTGGTAGAGAACATGCCAAAATCTTGCGGGGAACAAACATGCTGAGAACGTGCCGGGAACATGTGGGGCAATATGTGGTTAGCATGCGGGGGTCAAATGGAGCCTGATATGTTTCTTTAAACATTACTGAACTAAATAAGACCCTTCTGAATCTTCTTTTCCAATATTGGAAATTTAGCTTTTCTTGGTACTCCCATTCCGTAGCATGCGTGGGTGGTCAAAATCGAGTATTATCTCGAAATCTATGTAATGTTAAATCGATGCTTCAGTTGGCTCGTCTAGGCGACCTACAATGCTTTAACGTTCAGTTGAGTGGGAGATCGTTCGAAGTTGTGTTCAATATGAAGCTACTTTCTCTTATTTAGTAAGCTGTTATTTAGTTCCAGGGGAATGTTCGCGCGGATCCAACTAGAAACTCTTAATATGACATTGATGTCAGTTTCATGAAGTTTCACTTCAGACAATCCAAGTGTATTAACTATAATCTCCATAGGGTGAAGTCAATAAGATACAAAATGTATTTAATACGTTTATACTGTGCACATATTGATAAAATATACCAATATTTTACGAAAGCTCATAAAATAGAGAGGTTTTATTCATCAGAATCATTCATTCATACCTAGACACACGAAGTTTTCACTAGTAACCACATATATTAACATAACATTACTGATTATTATATGTGGTTTAAAATATAAAATACACATAATATGATTACAGTTCATAATGTAGATAACACAATTCCTAAACAAACTAATTCCTATTCTATACTCTTTCTACCGTATATTCGACATTTGAAATATCAATTTAAAAATAAATTATAGTGTTTCCTCTCTAAGTTTCTCAAGATCAGTTGCATAATATGGCTATGCAGTTTGTATATGAAAGACATCTGCAAACAGAAAATTAATTTGTTTCACTTCGTTATTTCAAGTCAAATGAGCGCAAGCGGGAAAAAAAGCCGAAGAAAACGAGATCTTCTAAAAGATTTAAAATCATATTGTGGTTATTACAAATCACTGTGGGTTTTGCCAAAAGCGATAACAGGTCTAGATTTTAACTGTACATGATAATCCGTCCACGACATGTTGCTAAGTTCACTCTCCGCTTTACTAAAACTCCATTGTGATTTCTTATTTATCTAGGACACCTTCACTTTCTATAATGAACTCCTCGGAGTCTTAGCGTGAAGATCAGCTGGTTCGTGAGATAAATAAGCGAACAAATTATAGATGCAATTCCTCCGTTCCACGACGAACTCAGTGATTGTCTGTGTTTTGTTTGTTTTCTTCGACATTTTGTCGAACATCACACTGACTACCCTGCGCACACATCTTGACTGTATGAAGCACCTCCTGGAGCCAGGAGCGGGCAATTAGCATGAGAGAAGGCTCGCGACTGAGAGGGCCGGCGGGGAATGAGGAAGGAAAGTCTCCGGTCGCCAACGCCCCATCCGCTCGTTCGCGCGGCCACCACTCAATAGGCCTAATCACAGCGCCGCAGCGCAGCACGGTCTGGCCCAGCCCGGCCCAGCGCGGCCCGGCCCGGCCCAGCCCAGCGCACCGCTTATCCCATCAGCGCCGCTTAGCGTCAAGTTCACATCCATCACGGCGCCTCATTCAGCGGGTGCGCATTATGTCATTTGGGGGGAGGCCCCGGGCCAGGAAGACGCGCGCCCTCGCAGCACTGGCCTTCTGGAAAAGTACAGCAGCCGATGCAAGCGCAGCCTCGCTCCTCTCCCCTTTGAACCGTCATGCTCCGTGCTCCTCTGCAATATCCCGTCGTAGCCCCCCCCCCCCCCCGCCCAATTACATCTAGCTCCAACTTGCAATCCATATTGTCATGTCCTACCCAATCCCGTCTTGTCGTGGCCCGGTGCATTCCACTCAAGCCCGATCTCTTCGCTCCCATCCTACACAATGCTGCACGTACTTCCCAACCCTTCCCTGTCTTGTCCTGCCCCGTCCTATCCAGTCCTGAGTCCAGCCCTGTTAGTCCAGCCCTGTGAGTCCAGCCCTGTGAGTCCAGCCCTGTGAGTCCAGCCCTGTGAGTCCAGCCCTGTGAGTCCAGCCCTGTGAGTCCAGCCCTGTGAGTCCAGCCCTGTGAGTCCAGCCCTGTGAGTCCAGTCCTGTGAGTCCAGCCCTGTGAGTCCAGCCCTGTGAGTCCAGTCCTGTGAGTCCAGTCCTGTGAGTCCAGTCCTGTGAGTCCAGTCCTGTGAGTCCAGTCCTGTGAGTCCAGTCCTGTGAGTCCAGTCCTGTGAGTCTAGTCCTGTGAGTCTAGTCCTGTGAGTCCAGTCCTGTGAGTCCAGTCCTGTGAGTCCAGTCCTGTGAGTCCAGTCCTGTGAGTCCAGTCCTGTGAGTCCCGTCCTGTGAGTCCGGTCCTGTGAGTCCAGTCCTGTGAGTCCAGTCCTGTGAGTCCAGTCCTGTGAGTCCAGTCCTGTGAGTCCAGTCCTGTGAGTCCAGTCCTGTGAGTCCAGTCCTGTGAGTCCAGCCCTGTGAGTCCAGTCCTGTGAGTCCAGTCCTGTGAGTCCAGTCCTGTGAGTCCGGTCCTGTGAGTCCGGTCCAGTCTACTCTACTCCCGTTCAAGCCCGCGCTCCACTGTTCAACCTACCCAACCCGGGTCTGTTCAGTCCTATCCAAGCCAAATCCATCAATTTACGTCCTGCTTCGTTCCAGCCCACACATCACTCTCTCAGCTCGACCCACCCCACCACTCCCCGTTCCCTTGTCACTCTCCATATTTCTCGCCCCTTCCTGCTCCACCACTTCTTCGACCCTCCAATCCAGCCATGCCACTTCCTGGACTTCCCCACACTCCCTCGTTTCCGCCGCGCCACGGCTTGCCTCACCACGCTCCCCCATTTGAATAGGTTGCGCAACGCCTACGTTTAACAGTTATAAGTTTCAACGCAACTGCCATTTGCTTCAAAGACCCTTTTACTTATGGTGCTGTTAGTAATTCTACTATCTTTAGGAAAATCATTAACAATTAAATAAGGGATAACAATTACATAAATGTTTCAATGATCAAAGCAATAAAATATCATAAATAATCTACCAAAATTGTAGTAGTTCGGGTTGTACGATAACTTTTTTCAAAAAAATATATACTCGAAGGAATTCAATGAATTATTTCCAATAAGAAAATTGCAAAACGTGAAATGGCATAACAGCAGATAAGGAGACACAGCAAACAACGTCCTTGGTTGTACGATGATGTAAATGTGTCTATTAAATATTATATTAAACAACAGCATCCGCTAGTGTTCAGTTTCTGCATTTAACTTCGAAAAAAGTCTCGCCTGAAAACAGTTTCTACAGAGTTCGCCGACAAGGACAGGCGGAAAAAAGAAAGGAAATGGACTCGGATTCCCCGTTTCTTACCGGGGCTGCTGAAGAGATCCTGGAGGACAGGAAGCCACGATCTTGAGAAAGAAGCTGCCAGCAAAGGTCGCACGGCCGGCGACAACTCTGCAATTACTCGACAAGCAAATTGAAGACTCGCGATGGCAGACACGAATCGAACCTCAATGCCGTGTCCACTTGTTTACTGATCAATTCCAGGAAGTGAATCAGCTTCGTGACGCACAAATTTCTGTGATTTCCTTGTTATACTCACCCTCTGCCAAGACGGCTTTTGATATCCATAACATTTTCGTGCCTACTTTCGGAGTTGCTCCTCTATATTTCATTATAAAATTTGAACTGCAGACTTCATCTGAAGTTCAAGCTTAGCCATCAAGTGAGGGGTTCACAGCCATAACAGACCAATGCCATATTTTAAGAAATTTGTAAAAATGTGATTATATAGTAAAGGAAATGATGTTCTGTTCCCCGCAATAGCGAACCAAGTTCTTAGTTCCCCTTCTGGCGCAGAGCGTTTGGTTTTTATTGTATTACTTCACCGGAATTGATTATTGTAGAAGACTTTCAATTTCAATTTCTCGAAGTGAAGTCGAAATGGACGTGGCCTGTTTTGTTAGTGAACCAAGGGCGAGACTCACCCTGTGATAATAGTACGAACAGAAACCACATATTTAAGTATAAGGTCTAAATATTATTCTCTTTGGGTTTTCCACGCGTTTTTTTTAATATTCATCACTCGCAAATATCGTATGAAAAATGAATAAAACAAGGAATTATTGTGTAAAATTTGTTAATTTGGCAGCATTGATGAGGATATAAAATTACATGTTTTTTTGAATCACACGCAAGTAGCGATACGATTTCAATATTTAATTGCTTTAGACGTAATTAATTACCAAAATGCAGCAAGTGCAGCAAACTCATTGCAATTACGGAGTTCCCAAAATAGTACCAATTTACAGTAGAGATCTAAATTCCTGAACGATCGCATCTAAATCATTACCCGAGTTTCAATAAATTATTTTACCTCCAGCCTCATTAATTGCTTCCGAGAACAAGACGAGACGGCTTCAGTCCGATATTTTCACCCGAGATGCAACCGAGCGTTCGCCTGTTCCTTTTTACATCTTCCTCGCAAGGCCACCGCGTCGACCCTCGCTTCCCCCGCAGCCACCGCATCCACGGTGCATCCGCGCGGCAAAACACGGGGCCCCCGCGGGCGCGCGCTCGTCGCCACCTCCACATCCTCCTCCTCCTCCACATACGTGCTCCTCCACATGCCCACTCGGCGGCGCTGCTCGTTAGGGCAGATTACCGGGAAACGACGATTCCACTCGCCGCCCCGCCCCGCCCCCTCTCCCTCCTCGGTTGGCGCCGCAAAAAAAGATATTAAATCGCCTCGGGATGATACACTAGATCAAAACAGGTTGGGCAACGGGTTGTTTCAAAACACGGCATTAGTCACAGGACGCTGTAAAGATGTCTTGCACAGCCACGAGAGTGAACGGGGGGGGGGGGGGGGATTCGGGATGCAAGGCCGGCGACGGCGATGGCGGGAGGTGGAGCACATTTCCTTCCAAACCGCAATCTTCATTAGAGGAGAGGGAGGGCGTTGGGGCGGCGGCGCAGCTGGGGCGTGTCTGAGTGGATCGCAGTGCCTCTGCGGGAATGCGCCTCCCCGCATCCGACCAAATTAGCCGCTGTTCAACTACTCTCACACACGAGATATTTTTAACATATTAAAATTCACCCAAATCGCACTCTACAATTTTTATGCTTACTGGTGCTGATTTTACATTTCACAATTTTTGCTTTCTTGTTTTTTTACAGCTACACGAGCTTTTTTTTTTACAAAAAAATCTAGTTGAACTTTTTTAGAACATTCAGCAGAAAGTGCCTCCCTGAGGAGAATACCCAAGCACTGGATATCACAAATAATAGGCATTTATCAAGCACGATATAATCGCGAGAATATTTCTCTCTTAGCAAAAAGAAAACTGCACTTATTCCCTGTGAATCATCCAGGTGTGTAGTGTCACGCTCGTTCGTGCAGCACCGTGATGTAAGCAACGCACCTCTTTCCATACATGGTGCATTATGACACGGTCTGTATACACGTGAAAGTGTGTTCTTTAATTACCGACAACGTGAAGATGGTAACCAATGGTATAACAACATGAACAGTCACCTTTTCAGTCACCAATAATTCTTAATAGTTCGTAAATTTGTGTAAATAAAATGTTGGGCGAGATGATATGAGCCAAGTACGGCGTTTTGAATGAGTACGCCAATGGCACGTACGTACGAGTTGCTTACATTTTGTTTACTATGAATTGAAGGAAAATTACAAATGTAGACTTTTGGGATAATTCTCAACAAATGAAGCGGCCACCACGTTGATTCACTTCTCTACAACGTTTGGTTTACTTTGCAGTAGGCCCAATTTATCCACTAGATAGAAACAGTCTCCGGATTATTTTATTATTAATATGCGGAATACGGTATGTATATGTATAATTAAATATTCCGGAGGCTTTTTCGGAAAAGTATAATTAATGTTTACGATAGCAGAAATACTTTTAATTACATCATAGTAACTTTCCTGACATCCCTCTCGAACCAGTTTCATGATCATGGCGATTGCTGTGTTTGCATAACATCGAGGATTTGTTGTTTGTGCGTGTCTTCGTTTATTGTAGCACATTGGCAACGCAGCAATACACGAACATGAAGTTTTGGGTTCTATCGCACAAATGTTCTTCTGAGAAATGTCTCAGAATAATACTCCAAGAAGATTAAGTGAAATGAAAATGAAAAAAAGGTAGGTATGTCTGCTATAAACGTTTCAGTGAAGGCCGTCAAAGCGTTAAAGACGATCTGCGACAAATAAAGCTATCATTCAGCGTGTAGGTGTTATTGTGATGAGTGATCGAGGAAAACGATGATGAAAGCTAAGAGATATCAAAAGCGGTCCAAATTTCAGTTGGAAGTATTCACACTGTTCTCTGAACGTGTATTACTACATATCACAAATGTTAATTCTAAAAATGTTACTTCCAAAAAACAACGAAATTTAAGTGATTCTTGCTGGATGTCCGATCAGTATCGACAACCAAGGTGATAGATGATCAATTTGTAAAGTACATAACCGCTAAAGACGAAATTAGATGTTACCAGTGCTTAACGATAGTCATGCGATGGTAATCCAAATCATCTCCTTAAGAGTTGCAGTGAGAAGGAAACGTCCAGTGGTGCGTGCATTCCAGGTAAGCTAGGTATGCTGCGCTTACCCTGGAGAAAAGTCAGTTAAATGTAATTATTATATTGTGAAATCGCGACTCCACCAGTTATGAGAACTCGGCTAGAAGTTTAAATGTCTGTCAAGGAAGGGTCCACTGGCTTGCGAAGGCGCGCGGACAGAGTGCGGCCCTACATCGAGCATACAACGCTGATGCAGACAGAGGCAGAAGTCGGACGAAAGAGATGGAAGTCGTAGGCGCCGCCACCCGGCCCGAAGCGAGCATTGCGATATTCTCCGTCTAAATGCATTAGGAAGTTCGCGCATGCGCTCTTGACTTTTTGGAAGCTCCATTTGATTGTATGTAGCCCTCTGAAAGCGCAGCAACCCGGCCCACCGCCTACAGCACCTCCCAGGGCGGCCCTGAAATGAGCTTGGAAACGTGTTCGCATACGACACAGTGGTAAGCGCCGCCTAGTGCGTCTAGTGTTATTGATGAGTGATAACACGAACTCGTGGATATTTTCATGTGTGCGTATTATTTCTGTGCGTGTTCTTTTCGTGTGCTGCCTTTTGTGCTACGTAGCGGTACGGTATTGAGCTATGGCAGAAAATAATTGTGTAATTGACGATATTTTAAAAACTCCATTCAGTTGTCGTACTTTTGTGGAGAAAAGTGATGTTATTCGACAAGGGAGGCTTGTTCCGGAACTGCCTGACTTCAGATGTTTACACAAAGAAAAGGGAAGGGAAGGGAATATTCCCGTTATTTTAATACTAAAAAGTATGAACACACTAATTGGTTAACAGGTAGCCTAAAACTTAATAAATTATTTTGTTGGCCATGTTTGGTGTTTTCCAATGAGCGTAATGTATGGAACAAAGAAGGGTATAACAATTTGAACAATCTTTCAAATGCAATAGCAAAACACGAACGATCACAAAGTCATTTGCGTTCTCTTGTTCAGCTGGCCAGTTTTGGAAGTGTCCGCATCGAAACTGAACTTGATCTTCAGTTGAGATCAGATGTAATGCGACATAATGACACAGTTCGAAAAAATAGAGACATATTAAAACGCCTAATTGATGCGACATGTTTTTTAGCAATGCAGGAATTGCCTTTCAGAGGGCGCATATGCTGGGGACTCGCATTCTTCCAGAATAATTAATAATAATAATAATAATAATAATAATAATAATAATAATAATAATAATAATGTCATTTTTTGATATGATATAATTAAATATTTATATACAGTAACTGAATTAATTTTCGTTTTGTCTTCCCAAACAGCCATCACGTCGCACCCTTGCCATTTACAGAGCTTACCCACATGAATCGGGCACCGCACGCCCCTGGTACATACATTTATTTGAATCGCAATTGGGTATGACCCGGTGGCAGTTAAATAACAATAATAATAATAACTATAATAATAATAATAATAATAATAATAATAATAATAATAATAATAATAAAGGAGTACAGTACAAGCCGTACATGCAATAATCATACTATCACTAATATTAAGTATTATAACAAATATTTCAACTCTGTCATGATATGATATGTCGGTGATGCTAAAATTTAATACAAGCTTACATAAATATTAAGTTAATTTTTTTAAAAAATTCCTCGTGATCATGTTCACTACACTTAACTGCGACTGCACTGCACCTCGCACCCTGCACTGCACTACAGTACACTACACTACACTACACTGTTTTTGCTTTGGATTACACTCGATCAGCACACAGCACTTCACCGCACATCACAGCACTTACTCATTTAATGTCTATTGCTCTCATATTGTTCTAACTTATTTCTAAAGCTTTGACATCTTGCATCTAACTGGTTGACTGAAGGGCAGGAACTAATTCCGCGTACCCGTGCGTGTGAAGTGGCCGAAAGTAGGGAATTCTCTGGACTGAAACTACTAGTGATTCTCATTTAAGACAGACCGCCAACCCGTCCGTGTGTTATCTGCATCATACCTAGACCTGTGATGACAAAGGTTATCAGTTAATATGATGTTTTTTAAACTTTTAATGATATGTAGTTTGGTTTTAATTGATGTAAGGTTTAAAAGAATTAAAACCAATAATGTTTGTTGTTACACTGATTAACATTTTATCAATGATGTATTATTATATTTTGTCTCCTTTATTCATTTGAGCTTCTATTTATTAATAATTGCCAAATACTGTATTTTAAAGAAACGTATTTTATTTATTTAATTTAATTTAATTTTGTTTTCATGATGATATCCATATGTTGATATTTTCTGATCAATTATACGAGTATTGAAGTAAGATATCGGTCTTACCAAAAATCGGTTTGTTTCTTTTATATTTGGGCACTCCCTAGCCTAAAAGGTCGACAGTAGCAGTGGCAAGGACGGAGAAAGAAGAAGGGGTGGCGGCAGCAGCGCCGTGCCGCGGGCCGCTGAGGAAACTTGGCGAGGAAAACGCTTGTTTTTAATCCGCAGTCTCCTCGGCGCAAGTTTCACTGTCATTAGCGCGTGGCGCGATACGCAGCCGGGTGGCTGAGGGGCACGTTCGTCCCCCCTACTCCCCCTGGCGCCCCTCGACCCCCGCAGAGCACTGGTGACGGTGGCGGTGAACAGTGGTTTGAAACAGTCAAAATGCGTAAAAACCTCGTATTCAAACAGAAATGAAAAAAGTCCGGAATTTTGGGTCTCTTTTTATGCAGAGTAATCCCAAATTTGGGTAATTTGGTCCCAAATTCTTGCTATATTATGATTCACAATTGTGTGTAGTTATTACTGTTAAAACATGTTTTTCTCTCGTTATTCCTTACTTTGTTTCTACCTTTTTTACCAAGAGCTTACTTATTACTTCGTTTTTTTCTTTTATTTTATTTTTTGTTATTTAAGGTCGCACTCTCTCTCACTCTCTCTCACACACAGAGAAACTTACGTTCACTACTCTACCACACGTCTGAAGACGAGTCGAGAACACAGACCTTGCCCACCAGAGGCGGAGCCCAGCTGGAGAGAGATACCTGGTAAGGTAGGATACAACATGGTATTTCACACAGTTTCCTGATAGACGTTTACAACAATAATGAAAATGAATTGAATTTCTCTTGTTAATTCTCTTCATTTGAACTAACAGATAGACGCGAATGATAACTTTTTTTATTGGTTGTATAAGGTCGCATCAACATCTAGGTCACTAGCGACCACTATCGGTGTTAACGGTATGGTAACTATGAAGATGAGACGATTTGGTGATGATAAGAGATGAAATGACGAACACAAATACAACCATACCCGAGGCGGAACTCGAACCCGCGACCCATCGGTCGGAAATCACTACGACACTACTGCCTTAGCGATCTCGGCCACCGGCCCGACAATGATAACTTTTTTTTACGTATTGGTATAAAATATATTTTTGCCCCGTTTTTCCTCAATACATACCATAGCGCGTAGGCGGTGTCACGGTTGTGGTAGAGGTGGTGGTAGTGAAGGTGGCGGCGACGGCGGTGGCGCTGGGCGTCGCAGGGTAGAGATAACGGCGCTTTCTTAATTGAAACGAGATTCACGCGCTCTCGGAGTCAGACAAGGAGGAGGGTGCAACAGGGAATGGCAACGCCCTTGCCTGGCCTGGCCTGGCCTGGCCTTGCCGCCGCCGTTCCCACCGTCTCGGTCGCAGAGCACAAGTCGGACCTATCTGTCTTGGACCCACTTGCTGAATTATCCTTGTCGTTCAAACACTCGGTCTAATTTGTTTCAAGTATTAAATACGCTCTTAACATCATATATTTAAATTGACGTTAAATTGTTAACGTCACCTTTTTAAACATGTTCAAGGATTTTCATTTGCAACAATGACACAATAGTATTGTAATGAAGTTTACCCATTTTTCACAGTTTCATTAATCAATAACTTATTTCTAATATTAGTTGTCCTCTCAAAGTACGTTATTTGATGTATTGACCAATGCATTAGCAAGAAATGATAAAAAACTTAGCAAGTGTCATACGTATACAGCTTCATCATAATCTTCCTCTCATTGCCATGTTTGATTTACTACTTTTGGTTTAAAAATGACAATTCTAACTTTTTTCGTCACAATTTAATGAAATTTGGACTTAAATCGTTAAAGGGTTTTAATTGACACTGTTTTTATTACATTGAATTGATTAAAACGGTGCGATTGTCTCCGTGAAGTAAAAATATAAAACATGTTTACAAACTGCTAGCTTTCAACTTCACTAGCTCTGGAAGATAATGAAGGCCAGATAAATTATTGAAAAGAAAACTATGTCCAAACGCGCACGCTTAGTAATGGGGAGGGTATGTACAAACTCAGAAAGGCAATAATTAAAAGAACTGTTGTTAAATGAAAGGTTGCATAAATGTAAAAGGCAATACATTTCCAATTGGGGAGTTTCGCTGAATAAACGTTTCTAGAATGAACAGTGTGAACTAGAGTGAACATCTTTATGTCACATTCTAATACACCAACATATTAACCGGGAAACGAATACCAAAACGTCCTTGCTTTCCTAGTTCACATTTAAAAAAGTGTAATATAACCTTTCCATTATTCATTAGTTTAGATGGTAAATTATAAAACATGTCAGATACTGGAATACTATTTTCTGTAAATAATGATACGCCAGAAATACTGTCAATCTGCCTTTCTTTCCAAAGATCTTCACGCTGCATTTTGGCTAAAGGAAGCTTTACAAATATTTAATTGTATTTGTTGGATGTATAACTCTATCTTCTAAAACGTGTTTTATCATGAGGACGTGAAAGAAAGTTCAGAGAGCTGTAACACGGGTGTAAGTTGAAAAATGAACTCGGCGTTGTTATGGGTGGGGGGGTGACATGGCTACATGGCTCGTCTTAAGCGGTCGCCACTGAAGTAGTATAGTAGTGCTAGTGGTCGGCATCAGCAATAATGCTACTAAACGGAACCACACAAAGCTGTATTTCATAAAGGAGAATTTTTAACAAAAGTAGTCTTCACGAATACTGCAATAACATGGTATTCGTGTAGTAGTATTGTTCTTTACACATGAAGAATATCAAAAAACTAAAATCGCTGATCCATAATGCGTCACAAAAATATTTAAGCATAAGGTCAGTGACACACAAAATGAAAATTCATTCCATACGCGCAGTATAAAAATATGAGAATATGAAAGTCAAATTATTGAATTTTTCAGTCAAAATCTATATTACTTTATTGTGTTTTTTAAAATATTTCCTTAGCACTTACATATTTACAGAAACCATACATCTGTCACATGTCCACATAGTTTTCTTTCAATTTCGATGCGCGTTGGAAATGACATATATGTTTAGAGAATATATATTTTTACTACAAAACTGTAAAAAGATAGTTCGCAAGGTAGCCGTTAGACTCTATTTAATCAGTTTTTGCTTTGGCCACGAGGTAAACATATGGTTTCAGAAAATAATAAGGTACAATATGAAATTTTTTGACATCTCACTTTTCTTGAACACCGACAACATGCATTGTAGGTGGACGATTTACTACAGCTTCCAATTCACAACAGCGGTTACCATCAACGCTGCTCGTAGCATCGAGCTTCCACACCTTCTGTTGAAGCAGTGCTCTTCTCAGCTTCATCGGGATCTTCGAGCTTGCAGACACTCTATTGATTGTTTCAGGGTACTCAACTGCTATGGTCATTAGTCCCATTAGTGTAATGGATGCTTCAGCCCGGGAGGTGGCGGTGTTCCACACGTGCTAGAATAAAAGATTCGATATCGACCTACATGTCGTCTTGTTGGGAATATCGCCTCTGGGTATCTCTGCAACTGTGCACAGCCCCGGCCGGGACAAGCTCTAACATTCCCACTGGTCTCCTGACACATGGTAGGGTACTGAGTGTAGACATATGTTTGTGTGTGTGTGTGTGTGTGGCTGGGTGGGAGGTGTATGGGGAAAAGGGGGACAAGTATGAAAAAGAGAAAATCGTGCGCGATCCGTGGGGCGTTTGTTAGGGTACTACTTCGGCATTCGCCTGGTATAGATGGGAGAAACAACTGAATGGTAAACGATTTGAGCCACCGGCTGCTTGAATTCTTTTTCATCCAGCGCAACTGAATTCGACATACATCTATATAGCTAGCGTCGAAAATCTGCCATCATCGGGACTCGAACCCCTACGACCTCCCGTTCAGAGTCGCTACGGAGGCTGCAGCAAAGCTGGCTCCGTGCTATATTTGACACGTAAGCGAAGGCAACACCGCTGGCTGCACCACCACCAGCAGAGCAGCCCCGAACTCTGGTGCCCACCCTCCGCGCCTCGCTCGCGCGACTACCCGGAGCGATTCCCCCCCCCCCCCCAAGCGAAGCGACGCGACGGGCGCCCGGAAAGGCAAGGCGTGGGGCACGCGTCCCCCTCGCGCTGGACCGCAAACGGCCAGCTGGCCGCCCCCCCCTCCCCCCATCGGCCGCGCCTACAATGAATCCTCTTCGCTCGCGTCCATTTGGTCGGCGGCGGCGGATGTAACACATGTTGACGGGCCGCCGCCCCACCCCCGCCCAGCCCCATCCCGCCGCGCCCCGCCCTTTCCCCTCTGTCGGGAGGCAAGCGATGTGTCCGCCCGCAGTCCCGCCCCGCGCCCAGCGCCCTTCGCCCTGTATCTCCCCCCCTCTGCAAAGCCGCAAGCGGGCGACGCCCCTCGCTTGCGCGTTGACTGCTGTCCTGCTCCGTTTCGTTCCTGGAACGCTTCTGGTGCGAGCGCCCTGACCTACCGCTTTCCTTTCCGTGTTTCACTTCGGTGCACGTTTTTCAGCTTCATTCAGTTTTATATCGTTGCGTCTTCTCGGTTGCAGAGGCTGCCATGTTTATGTCAAGTGTTGTCGGATTGAATCCGCTCATGTGTTGACTCTTTTCTTGTTAAATGTAATTTTCACTATTTCATTAGCGGGTACAGTATCAAATGTCATGTCCAGCCTCGCGTCTTGTGTGCCCCGTCTGTCGACAGTCAAGACATGTGTTCGGTTCGTGTCCTATCGAGTTGTGTCATCATTTCACATCGTGTCAATTCGTCGTGCCATTTGGAACAAGTTGTCCTGTTACATCCAGTCTACTCATATCACATCGAGTCGAGTCGTTGAATCATATACAGAACCAAGCATACAGTATTGTAGCGTGGATTAATTAATGGGTGTTTTTGGGTACGCCAACTTCTCTAGTCATTAATCCTATTAGTATAGTGAAAGTTTCTTTGCAGTGTGATGCACCCGCTAGAATACGAGATCCGGCGCCGACCTACTCGCCGGCTTGCGGGTCGGTCCATACCTGCAGTTATCTCCCTCAATGGGGCACAGTTCCAGCCGGGACGAACTTTAAGATCCCTTCTCGCTTCCCGGTGTGTGTGGAGGTCCAGTGTATGTAAGTGTGTGAGTGTGAGGAAAGAGGAAGAGAGACGAATGAAAGGAACATCGCGCGGCCACGCACGTAGTATCTACTCAGTGTCGAAAATACGCCACCGTCGGCTCTCGAACTCTAGGTCTTCGGTCAGGCCTAGGCCAGAATCACTCCAGTGGCCGTGATTTAACTATGTTGGTTGTTGCATCGAATAGGGCAGCATCCTGTCGAAATGTGTTGAGATTGAGATCTATCCTTACCAAGCCAGTCATTGTAGTGTTCCTACTCGGAGTTCCTCAGGGTCCTACTGCACATCGCCCGCCCATCCGTCTACCACGTGACAGAGGCGTACGCCTATCCCCCCTCCTCCCCACAGTGGCACCCCTCCCCACGGAGAATACGACCTCCCATAACCACCTCCCCCTCCCCCTCCCCCCTTGCCCCCCGCCCGCCCGCTCGCCCGCGCGCGCGCATCCGCGACCATTTTATCTCGCCTCATTATGGCCCGAGGCCCACAGGCCACACACATCGACCCCACGCGGTGTCCTCAATAAAACGACCGCCGTACATCACCGGGACCCCGCCCCCTTCGCCACCCCCTGCGCACGGCTGATTAGCGAGGGGCTCTTTCATTGTCGCAGTCACGCACGCGCGCAAATCCACGCCCGTGCTGCGCCCTCGCGCCCGCCGCCGCAGTTAAATAGCGGTCCTAATCCGCATGCACGCGGGTTCCTTCATTATCATCAAACTTTGCACCCGCCTCCCCCCCCTCCTCCCGCACGCCTGCGCGCCCCTTGTAGCCTGGATTTGCCCTTAAAATTATTGCCCCTCATATTAATAAGAAATCCAACTTATATATGTGCATATGAAATCGCCGAAGTTTCAAATCCTATTTGGAAGATTATATCACGGAGAAAGTGCCCCGATGAAATCTGTCGATTGGAAAAATATTGACTATTTCTGTATAAATATTGAGCTAATCCTATTATACCGCAGGAAGGGAACGCCCTATTCAGAATAGGGCTGGAGTTAGGTGGGTCGATGAAGCGAATTAAAGGGATTTTCGCGCAGCTGCACCGTTTGCCGAATTGAAAGAGATGAGCCGTAAAAGAGGTTGAATGTCGTATCGAAGGATAAACGAGTTCGATGCTACTATTTAAATGAGAGCACTATTCGTGATGAAATATCACGCACGGGTAGAAATATGGGCAGCGGTACGATGGCCATAAACATTAATAGTAATTTAATTTAAAAGTATAATGGTATTTCTCAGTGCCATTCCGTGTATTCAAACAGAGAACAAAACAAAATGAAATCGTGTATGTGGGGTTGGGTACAGATGGTGATCGTATTTTATTGAAGACACTTCCTCTAGTGGAGAGAACTCAAAATTTACTACACGATCGTTGTTTCCATGGATTTTCATCATTCATACTTGTAGATTATTCTCAATATTTCATCATATTATTCGGATTTTTCCTCTCGACTGTGATATTGGTTTGGTACTTGAAATATTAAAAACGAAATAAACTACAGATTGAAGATAACTAATGAAAACAAATACTACCTTTCCTATTTAGAGAGAGAAATCGGCTATTTGTAGATTGGACACACGCTGAGAAACGCAATTTAAACCGCAAATCACCACCATATGTCGCCCAAACAACGAGCTAGTTATCACACATGTAAAGTTACTAAAGGAATGTTTATCAATCTTAATGCTCGGATCACTCTGCGGATTTCATTTGTCTGCATTAGCATAATTTATGTTACTCTCTTTACTCTAAATGGAACAGGACGTAAATTCCATTCCCAGTGCAATTTAAGTTCGCAAAATGAATAATGCCTCCATAAATTAATGATAATAGTTAAGAAATTAAACACTTTACTTTTACAAAAGCCGCTGGACTTGATTTGTGACCCACGGACTTTGTCGGGGGATGTTTACCAATTCAATGAACTAACCATTCCCCACAACTGGCAATTTGTTATTATTATCAGGAAAACAGACTTCCCAGCTTTTGTCTCATCTGTAAACAGCATACAATGTGAACATGCCTGATAAATTGAGTGGATTTTATTGTCATCGGATCAAACACTAATATTTTTGCTGACCTTCATTTCTCTTCCTTTTCTTATCTTGTCGTTTCCTAGTATTAATTCTCTTCTCGCCTTTTATTTTTTATGTGAACGTGATTTTGAAGTTCTTTTTACTTCAGATCGGACAAAACATTTGAAAATTCGTTTCAAAAGATCGAAAGGAAATAATATTGAACGATTGGCAGCACACTGCCAAGCAAAAGAATGTTATCATTCAAAGAACAAGACCGTAAAAAACGAATTTAAGAATTAAACGTTAAAAAATTTTCATAACCCTGTTGTTCTACTTAATATTTATTTGAGAAGTGTATTTGATTAATGAAAGGCAGATTGGGGTAAGGAAAGTGAAGGCGCGGATATGTGGAAGATGTGTATCGAATATTTTGTAGAGAGGAGAAAAAGATGATACATTTTGGAAAGCTGCAAAATTGACTGGAAAGTCTTTCTTTCTTCTACATACAACCACAAACAAACACCATCAGATGTGTGAATATAAGGTGTTGCCATGGCCACATTTTTTATATTAGCAACTTTCCTTACTTTAGTCATCAACGCACATATGGTAAAAAAATCTATAAAAAATATCATGAATAATATAAATATCATAAATCTATATGAAATAATATAAATATATTGTTGGAAAGTGAATATTGCAAATGAAATAACAGAGAAGGAGTGATAAATATATTTTAATTCTACAGGCAGTGATTTTAGTGAATTACATATAATACTAAATAAATTTAAATAGTCGAATATTTTGGCTGTACCACAAACATACTACAATTTAGCCGCCAGTGTTAAATATCCAAAGGGCTTTCTGGGGCCTTCCAGAGCTGTAATACTGGCTAACTAGTAAAAACTCCTTCTCTCTTGGCCTTCCTCTCATTTCCCAATGAAGTCCACATGAAAATGAAATCATAAACGAGGGCTGTCGTTCGGGGATGCGTATAAACTGTTACTGCAAATACATTAGTCACCGGTATTGTTGTATCTTGCCGACTTCTAAGCATGCATGCAACATATTTCACATGATTACTCTCCTACGAAGTGCTCTAATTTACTGGTGCTGGCGTTCATTCGTCATTACTTCTGTACTACATGTGTTGTGGTGCGAGTTGGCTGTATTTGCAGATTTTGTCTATCCGTGTCGTGAAAGTTGCTCACTTGCCTTTTGTTTTCTCTTAATGGAGGCTTTACCCGTGGTGTGGGTTAACCATAGATATAAAATGAAAATTTCCCAAACACCATGAAAACGCAGTATGGGGCAGTATGTGAACATGAACGTAGAACGTAGTGTTTTTTATGGCTAGATACAATTTTCAAGTTAATGAGCTATAAAAACATTGTTACCATTATCAGAGATTACGTACTAAAAAGGCCAGGTTTCAACTTTAAACCTTTTCACAGATCTCTAAGTATTGAAGAATCAAGGAATGTTTCCTTTTAAAAAAAAGGAAAATTTGGAATGTTTGTAAACTATTGTAATTTACGGATTAAGAGTTTCATTGCTTAATCTGTTCTCGAAACTCGGTATTTTCTCACTACGGAGTAGTACGGCCTTTATATAATCTTAACATCTACAAGGTACCTTAAGATCACACTCCATAACATTAGCATTATTCAAAGATTTTTTTTACTTTTTGGCCTTAAGAAGGTATTTCTTAAGAAAAGAAAGATTTCTAACCTAATTTTTGTGCATTCATAAGGCAATATATTGAAAAGCCTTCGGTTCAGGATGTTTAATTCACACACTTCTTTCACTTCATAATATTTGATCGTTGATAATGGTATTCAAAAATTGGAAGCTCACTTTGATGTAATCAAGAACGTCTTATGTGAAATTATTCTTGATTGTGTGTATAATTTGCTTTAAATGTTGTAACAGTTGAGATTGATCAGTTATGTTTCTTTCGAAGAAGTAAGAAATGACTACTGTTCCTGACTAACGCAGCAGGTGCTGCGTTTAAATTGGCTTGGACTTTTTCAAGTGATGGCTGTAGAGTTAGTAGGGTAGAAAATGCAATATTATAATATTACATAATCGTCTCCAATAATCGAAAAAGAATATGCTGATGTACCACCTCTAGTTTTTTTCTATGCCGTCACTTTGATTTTTTATTGCAAATGTTTATCCATAACGCGTTCGAGATATTTCGTATATACGTACATACCGAAGTTAATGTTCCAATCAGCGATTGACCAAATGTGTTTTGCCCACAACGAGTTGAGAGTGTTTTATATCGGACAGTGGCCAAAGAGAAATGCCCACGACGTCTCATGGCTATTTTGTTCCGACATCGTCGCTTGGTGGTTAAAAATGTCGATCATAGACCGAGTTAGATGTTTTCATTGCAACGTGTATAACTAGTGATGCTCGAGAATAGCTCAGACTATCTCGTGCTAGTTAGTTACTTAATCTCTTTATTCTAAGATAGCTTTTCAGTATTTCCCCATCCTCCTCCCAGATGCTCCCTGTCGGCGACTTTTCTTTTTCACGTTTTTTAAATTTCTCTCTCCCCTAACACTTGAATTGAAATACGACTGGAAGACTATCATAGAAGAATCATGTTTTTATTTACAAATTCTCGTACAAATTTGAAACCGTTCGAGTGTTTCTAAAAATACGCAACTTTGAGTTAATTTTCACAAAAAGGTTTTGGGCTTCTCACAAAAAGGCTTTGTGTTAGAAACTTCATGAAACATCATTTGAAGCACTTGTACTCACAAATTCAATCATGTGTTAAAATGCTCGTAATGGAAATATTAACGGCATGGCAGATGTATAAAAATTACATTTTTGTAACTTTTGAAAAACAAAATAATACATTAGAATGACGTTTAAATCATCTATGAACATTACCTCCATCCGAACAGAAAGCTTAAAGAAACATTTGGAGCCATTTTGAAAAACATTGTTTTTAATATTTTTATTGCCCATATTTCACTCAAAATTGAGCCGAAACTACAAATATGTTTAAAAACGACATTTATTAAATGAATGATTGAGAGGGGCAAATTTTATTTAAAGAAAAAAGCTCTATATTATAATTTTAAGATGTTGAAAAAATTCAAACTTCGAAATTCAATTTTCGAAAATTAAGAATTAACTGTGGAAAGGTTATCTTTTTCATCTTTAAGTGTATTTCACTCTATTCTGACCAATAATTTAAAGAAAAATTTGGCTCCCATTTTTGGAAAAATGCGCCAGATGCTTTATATGAAGTAACTCTAAATTTCAAAGAATTCGTTTCAAACTCGCAACGCGATGAACCAAGCCAGAAATATAGGAACATACTATTTTTGGCAAACGTTCTTCTAATAGTTTAGGCGCTAGCGTTGTTTATACACAACAAACGGACAGGGGACCCCAAAACATGCGTTTTCATTGAAATCTCGGTATCGATTTTCCGAAGCATTTTCTTCTCAACGTAGTATATTACTCCGTATATGCGAATGTGTACGAGAAAGATGAAATCCAATATTTGATTATTTCATTCTCTTTTACTCAGAGTGTTTACAGTTTTACTTTCTGGCATGTAAACAAAACAAATTATGATTCTCAACACTTTGAAGGGGAATATAGTTTGCAGAAAAGAGTGCTACGTGTCATGATCTCTGAAATAAATTATGTATTTCTTGGATTATGTGATATACTTACAAATGTCTGTAGGTGAAATTCAGACACAATTATAAATAAGTACTACTTTCCCATAAATTCGTCGTGTTTGGAAAATTTCATACGGTAACTAGGGTCCTAGGTACGAGTCCTGACCACAGCAGGATTTTCGACACTAGCTTTTCAGTTAGGTCGAATTCAGTCACTGTCTGGAGGAGAATTCTAGCGGCCGGCTGCTCTGATCGGTAGTTTCTCCGATCCGTGGTTTCTCCGATCAACACCAGACGAATGCCGGGGCTGTACCCTACCAAACGGGCCACGAACCGCGCGCCATCTTTCCTTCCTCTTCCTTGTCCTATCCTCTCCCCTTACATACATGCACTTATACTAACATGCACTACACTACCACATATTCCAGGAGACCGGTCGGGAGCTTAGAGCTTGTACCGGCTGGGGAGAGTCCTGGTTAGGGGGAAACCCCACTAGCCGACGGTAGGTCGGCGCCGGATCTCGCCATCCAGTGGGGGAAGATTACTGCCTTCTCCCTAGAAAAATCACACACTACACTTACGGGAATAATGACCAAAGCAGTTGACGCGCCCGGAAACACGAAAAAAATCAATAAATCAATCAAAATATGATTAATCTTTTTGTCAATTTAACAGTGCATAATAATTAATTGGTTGAGATTTGACGTGTCTGCGTGAACCGCAGGGAATCACCAAATGATGCAGTGATGTAGCGTCCGACTAAGTCCCTGAACAGAAGTCCCCTGTCGTTTCGCTGCGTTGATTACCGCGCAGCTGGGCTCCTGACCTCATCGAATAACCCGCGACCTTCACTTGGGTGGGCACTGGACAATACGTGGAGCGGTGGCGAGGGTGCGAACGAGCTGTTCCCGCATTCAGTGATAATCACCGGGGTTGCGGTGACTAAGCCACTGAGATATGCTGCACTCCCTGTAGAGCTCCAGACCGCGAAGAGAGGATTCACGGAAGATACTCCAACCATCAGGTTTCCGCTCTGTGGAGCGCAGGGCGGTGAATCTTGGTTCCCCGCAGTCGTTTATGATGGTGCACGAGCGCCATGAAAATGTTCGTTGGACACGTCGCTATGTGATTCAGATGTCATAGCGATGAATGCATTTGGTTGATTTATTGAATAGTGATTCCGGGCGCGTCAACTGCTAAGGTCATTAGTCCCTTAAGATCATTGTATGAGTTTTCCTTGGGAGCTGGTGGTGATATTTCCCCACTCAATGGTGACATCCGGCTCCGAGCTCCGGTCTACACGTGAGATAGAGAGGTTATCCCCGACCAGGTATCTCCCTCCAGCGGGACAAGCTCCAAGCTCCCGTCTGGTCTCCCGGCATGTTTGTTAGTGTCGTGCCTGTAAATGTGTGTGCAAGTAAGGGCTGAGGATAGGTCAAGGAAGGGGAAGAAAAAATCTCGCACGGTGCGTAGCACATTTGTTAGGTTACTGCTCCGGAATTTGCCTAGTGTTGATTGGAGAAACCACGGAAAACTACCAATCAGAGCAGCCGGCCCCTAGAATTCTCCTCCAGACTGCAGCTGAATTCGACCTAGCTAGTGTCCGACGATAAAACGTCTGTCTGTGAACTATGTCTGTCTATGTCTGTCTGTGTCTATCTGTCTGTCTATCTGTGTCTGTGTCTGTTTCTGTCTGTGTCTGTCTGTGTCAGTGTGATGGACGTTTAAGAGAATGCTGCAAGACTCATATTCTTTGAAAACTTTAATTTTTCGAAAATTGCAAAAGTTCCAAATTTTGTAAGTCTTCTCAACTACAATATTAAACAGAATTTTTCCCTTAATGAAATATGTTCCTTAAAGATAGATTTTGAAATAAGGTTGGTACAATTCTTCGAAAATTTCAGTTTTTACACGTAATTTTGTGAAATACGGACGTGAAAGTACGAGCTATTTTAGTTTCACTAGTTCACTCTAGCTAGATAGGTTGACTTCAGCCTGTGGAGAATTCTAGTGTACGGCTGTAATCAGAAGATTTCCGTGGTTTCAGTGGGCAAATTTCTCCGCTACTCGACGAGTTCTTGAGCAGTGTTGTTACGTGGTAGTAAATAGTTAAGATAGAAGTTGAAGATAAACGAATATGATCATTGGTAAATGTTTGAAGGTGACGGTCCTCACTAGTTCGGCACTTTTGAATGGCGCTCCGATCGATTGTAATTGGTGAGATTGAATATGATTCGTAGTTTTAAAGTTTAATTATGAGTTTATGGAGTGATCATGTACTGAATTTCAATTAACTTACTATTAATTTATGGTATACCCAGCAGTACAGCGACATTTGTGAAAAATGTTCATGATGAAACATGAAAGTAAGGAGATAATGAGGCATATGGAATGAAACACAGAGGAAGGATTACATCGTTCGAACCTGCCAACAAATGCAACACCCCGAAGGTTCCGCATACGATAAGGGAAATTTGAACCACGAAATGCATAAACCGAAAGAATGCACGTTGTACGACACTTCATTGGTGAGAGAGACCCTTACAAACAATTTGCCTTTCACTGCCGGGAAAGGATTTCAATGCCCGGCTGATGCATGTGGAATATTGGTGGACGAAATGGGTTCTCGGTAGATTTTCTTGGGATTCTCCAATTTAATCTGACTCTCAATCCGTCTGTGCTCCATTGTAATTACTTCATATTTTGATAATCACTTGTACACAAATTAATTCATCCATTCCAGGCTAGGCTGTAAAGTTCGTGATCTGGTACCAAAGATCATACTCTGTAAATTGCGTGTCTTACAAACCTTGACAAAAATAATGACTAGTTCTCCTTCTTCACGCCCTGTTTTCCCGCTAACCAACCATTTGCGTCTGTGTAAACCTGTTCGCCGACCCGTGACCACTTCGTTGGGCTCTCTGCTCATCCGCACAGACAGGAAGCGCATTTTAATGTTGGGCATGCTCCTGTCGGGCAAGGTTCTTCCCAGTAATTTCCTTGTCAGCAGATGGACATAGATATAAGAGGATGGGTTTACTGAGGATTTTCCTCATGTGTAACATCTATTGTTTTTCTGCGTGGCTGCACATGAGGGAAGGAAAAGTTGCTTATTGCGTAAATGAATGGGGGTCTGGAAGAAGGGTCTATGCCGCGCTGTTATGTATTCGATGTTCTTTTTTCTTTTTGGTTTATTATAGTCGCATCAACCCAAGGTTCTTAGCGACTTTTCAGTATTTCACATATTCATATCTGATTTTACATTATTTAGATGTATACATAGTACAAGGTTTACAATAGAAAGGAGATTATTTTAATAGTACAAAACTTGACATTCAATCATGGCTGGTATGATAATATGTACAGGAAGTCACTTATATTTTATTAAATACATTAATCTTTTCGCAAAATCTTATGATTTCCTGTTGATAGGACTTGGAATATACGACTGCTTCTAATTGTTGCTCCGGTGATAGGCCATCTCTTTCTTCCTGGAGCATAGGGCAAACGTTCAAAATATGAGATACCGTTAGTTCAACCTCATAATAGTCACAGAGGGACGCGGATAGTTTGTGGAACAGGTGTGCGTGTGTTATATTAGTATGTCTGGAGCGAAGTCTGGATAGCACTACTTGTTCTCGCCTAGTCATTTGTTTACCTAGATACACTGAGAAGAAATTTGATTGCGTTTTATGGAGGTGGTGGCTTTGTATTTGGTCAATTCTTGATTCTAGTTAGTCAACATTCTTTTGTTCATAAATTTTAAGTTGTCAGTTGTGGTGTTAATTAGGTTGTGAACTGTATTGTCTTGTTGGAGATTTACCACGAAAGAAGCCGCACTGCGGAACTCTTGAGTAACCTTGGTGTTCTTTGTTATGTCAATGCCAAAGCCTTGTGGCAATACCTGGAAAAGGTGTAAGGTTTCAATTGGGTGGTGATTATGAAGATAGAAAATGAATCATGATACAACAGTAGTGAAATTAGAGGGAGCGGAAGCTTAAGTAAAGAAGAGAAAAGCTGCCATGGACCCACTTTTTCCTCCACTAGTTTTCACTTATTGATCGGGATTTTTGAACTGCGAATTCGAAAGCCGTGTTTTGGTAACCCGCAAGTTATCGCTCTATTAACTCTAGACTGTTACGACCCGTTCTACTCCTATCTTCAGCAAGGTGCAGTATACTTACTCTGCTGCACACTTTCCCCGCCTGCCCCGCCCTGCTTCGGCGGAATTAACTTATAATTGGCACCGTCAGTACTCGGGTCGTAGTTGAGCCATTGAAATGCATTAACATGCACTAAGAATTTAGTAGTTATGTTGGGGGATTGTGGAAACTTTTTTCCTTTTTTGCGGATTTTCTCATCGTTTTTGATAAATTCGCCAAAAAGTGCAAGAGTGCGGACGTTAATTCTGCATTAAGGTGTGGAAAAGAGGTAGGGGGAAATTTTTACGAAATATCGTGCAAATACTAACTTTTCCCTTGTTTCAAACGTCAGGAGTATATTTCATTAATATCGGAATTGAACTGTATATTTTTATGAAACATTCATTTTATACACTAGAAAAAAATGATGTGCAAAAAAAGTAGTTTAAATTTTGCCCGAAAAATTTCGCTCCTTTTCAGTGAAAACTCCATCGATATCACTACTATTCCCGAGTTAATGTGTTATATAACTACCATACACCAGAATGGTGTTTTGAAATCACACATACTACATAACTTCACCCTATTTCCATTTCTACGGCGATAATTCACCGTCTTCCTTTCTACGTTAACATATAATATCATATAACATCAACATACACAAACAAAAAAACAACAACAAAAAACATAATACACAATAACAAAAAAATCATTCATACATACTAACACAGACAATATCAAAATCACATTCATCCCTCGAATGCGCATTCCCTATCTTTAACTATTTCTACTTTATTCCTACTAACAAAACTTGATCTTCAACAAAATTGTTTTAATTATGGGATGCGTTTTGATACGAAGCATTTCAAGGAATTCCGACACACACACACACACATGCATATGCGTTTCACTTCCCTTTTTTCAGCTCATCTTTCGTACTGGAGACGTCCGGTGTCCGCTGTCCAATGCTCCTCGATGTCAGTCGACGGCCACTCTTACTCGCGGTTGCCTCCGAGAATCACTTCTCGTCAACCACTATGTTTCACCTCTTGAAAAGTTCTATTGCTTATTTCCATTTATTGTAGAAAATAATCGTCTAAATTATACTGATGTGTATTGATTCAGTTAAGTCCCATAATAAAAATGTTTACCGCGCCAAATTTCCTCACACTAGAATACAACGTAATTGATTATCCGTAATTGCTTGAAGTTTTACTAATAAAATAACGTGAATTCAATGAATTTAAATTTTTGCTCCCTTTTCTAATGTTCCAAAATTTTTATAAATCTTTCGACGTTACTTCTCGTTAACTATTTCTACACTTCCAAAAAAAAACTAACGACACACCGATTTCACGTACACGAAGCGCTCATCACCATGTCCCTGACACATCTGCCCCACATCTGCATCCTTTCTTCACAATTTACATTGTTACTACCGATTTTTTTTCACAAATAATTGACACACGCTTGCTCTGTTGGGTCTGGAAGATTTCCTTACTTCTCAGCATGGCGTCGTTTGTTTACACTATTGACTTCATTCCAACTTCCACATATTTTATGATTACTTCGCTGGCAAAAATGCGACAAAGTTGATGTTAATTTTGTCGTCTTCCCCGTATTTTATTCTATTCTTTCCCAACGTTTCAACCAAATCGGTCCGTGCGTTTGGTAATTATTCTTCAAAAACCCTGTTCGTAATGTTTCTTTTCTAACACAACAATGGCCATATCCTGTTCATTTTATTAAAAATTCCAAATATATTTCAAATTATAACTTCTGAATGTGTTAACCGAATTTAATGCCGTTTGTTTTATTTCGTTCTATAATTTCTGCTCTATCGGATGATTATATTCAATTTTCCCTAAATCTCACATGCTATAATTTCTTATTTTAATTTGGATTTACAAACATGTTTCTATCGGCACCGTTGCACTCCACATATACGTTTATTCTTTGCTACCTTTTGGCAACGTTGCATATGGGATTTTGTTCTCGAAACGTTGGATCATTACAAATCCCCCCACTTAAGATGTTGATCACTAATGACGCAGTCATGGTGATACAATATCTATTTCACTATTTGTTCCTGTCAATACACGAATTTCCTCACTCCGTTGCATGCGCGCACCTGTTGTAGTTCGCATTCACGTTATCCGACTACCCTGGCGCACTTGACCTTGCCCAACAATATTTCGCTTTCCCCCCCTCACTCTCACTCACGTTTCCCAGCATCGTGATGGACGCACCTGCTAGCGTTTTACATCCACATTGCACTGCACAAAAGAATTGCACTTGTCGTTTTCCCGTAATAACTTAAAACTAAACAGGCTTCGTTCTTGCTCATAAAAGAAATTCTTATACCTAATCTTAACCTAATACTTATATACTATCTTAATAACTATACTTGCTATCACACACAATATATGTCATATTTTTTTATGCATTATTGTTTCAAATCAGGGGCTCCCTATATGGCTTGACATTGAATATGTTTTGCACACCGATTTTCTGACCTTCCTGAGCTAAAACAATATTATTGTTTTCTAATACTTTGGTGACAGTATATGGACCGTCATATAATGGAAAAAATTTCCGAAACAATTTCTCCTCCGATGAAGACGAATGAGGCGATCGAACTAAAACCTGATCCCCCACGTTAAACGTCCCCTTTTTAAATTGTTTCTGGGCCCTCTTCCGTTGTCTTGCAGACTTCTGCAGTTGGTCGTACACGATTCTTTGATCTGCTGTCACCGTTCTCAAACCGCTAACCTCGGGTGGTATTCTTACGTTGTCGAACGGCCTCTTCTTCTTGACACCGAAGTGTACCTCCCACGGGGTCACATTGGTACTCGAATGCGGTACGGTATTCAGAACTTCGTTGAGCACCGGAACAGCTTCGAACCATGCCCTGTGATTTTCCGCGACATACACCCGGAACAACCGTGACAGTTCTCTCATTACTCGTTCGCTAGGATTACTCTGCGGGTGCCGTACTGCTGTGAAGTGAATGGAAATCCCCAGCGTCTCCATTTCTTCCTTCCACTTGTCACTCGTAAATTGGGTACCTCTGCCGCTTAATATTCTTGTCGGTTTTCCACACATCTCAATAAATCGCTTCACTTGCCGTATGCAACTGGTGGCGTTGGGCTTCTTTATTGGAAAAATCTGTACAAACTTCGAAAAAACATCCAATATCACCATTAAATGTTGGTTTCCGAACCTAGTCTTCGGCAGCGGGCCATATAAATCTACTGCATACAATTCACGGGGCCCTCGCGGTATAATGGGTTGCCATTCACCCTCGTAGCATTTGTTCGGCTGTTTCGTTCTTTGACATACGTCACAGGAACTCGCTATCTGCCGCACCTCCCTTCCCATATTTGGCCAATAACAATAATCCGATAAAATCTGTGCAATTTTCCCCCCTCCAAAATGCCCATAATGCTCATGCGTGGAAGTAGCTAGCTCCTTACGATTTTCCTCTGGAATCCATATCCGAAATTTCTCTCCTGTGCTACCGGTTCTTCTTAATAATATATTTTCATAAATCTTCCAATTATTCACGTCTTTATCCTTCTCCTTTCGTATTTGATTCTCGTCATAGGGCTGACCACTAACCATCTTCACTATTTCTTGCACAAAACCGTTACGCTGTTGCATATCGATCACCGCCCTTGTCGTCCATCGTGGGTTGATTTCTCGTACTCTAATGACTGTCATTACGCTCTCAAACACCCCTTTTTCTTTCACCTTTATCCTTGACAGATAGTCTGGAAGCAAATTCTTCCGACCTTCACAATATTCGATCTCGAATTGAAATTGTTGTAACCACAAAGTCCAGCGTAGAAGCTTATCGTTGTGAGTGTGGCTTCTCATAAGAAATGTTAATGCCTTGTGGTCCGTAATAATTGTGAATGGACGCCCTACCAACAATGTCCTAAATTTTCGGGTCGCCCACACAATAGCAAGTGCTTCCAATTCTGTCACTCCAAAATTTAATTCGCTTCCTTTTAACGTGCGACTGTCTAAAGCAATTATTTGCAGCTCTCCACATTCACCTAGCTGAAATAATATCGCCCCCAATGCGAACCCGCTACTGTCTGTCTGCAAGTACATACGGCGACGAAAATCGGGGTATTGAACTACGTACGTGCGTTCGAAAGCACTCAACAACTGCTCGAAGGCTTCTTGGCATTGTTGAGTCCATTGCCACCTGCTCCCTTTCTTCAACAGGTGCAACAACGGCACTACTTTCTGCGAGTAATTCTTTACGAATCGCGCATAATAATTGCAAATTCCGAAAAGTCGACGCAATCCTCGCACATTCTTGGGTGGTGGTAAGCTCCGAATCAATTCTCTCTTGTTCTCCTGTATCTTCATCCCTGCACTCGAGATTTCGTGTCCCATGAACTGCACCTTTTGACGACAAAATTCACACTTTTCTAAGTTCAATTTTAAATTGTACTCTCTGAAAATCTCTAATAATTTCTTCAAATCCTTCAAATGGGACTCCAAATCAGGTGAGAACAAAATAATGTCGTCGACGTACATCACTATGGTGTTCTTCAAGTCCGCCGGGATCACATCGTCGAGATACCTGATCAACGCTGCGCCAGAATTTTTCAACCCGAATGGCAATCGTGTAAATGAATATACAGTTCCTTCAAATTTAAAACTAATGTATTGCTGACATCCAGCTTCTACCTCTATTTGCCAATACGCGGATGAAAAATCTAACGCGCTGAAGATCTTCGCCCCTCCTAACTTCATAACCATTTCACTTACAGTAGGTGGCGTCTCGTATCGTGGAATTGTGACCGTATTTAACCTTCTCGCGTCAAGACACAAACGAATGTTCCCGTTCTTCTTTACTACTACAACCAACGGACTAACGTACGGGGTTATTGCCTTTCTAATAACGCCCTTCTGCTCCATCTCTTTAATCAACTGGCGCACCTGCCCATGATACACCTGTGGTACGGGATATTGCTTCGTAGAAAACGGCGTAGTATCCTTCAATTGCAGCTTAAACTTGTAGCCCTTCACCGGCTCTGACGACTCCCCAAAAACTTCAATAAATTCCCTTAGCAACTGGCGAACTCGCACCGGACAGCCCTCTTGATCGATGACCTCCTCCGCGGCCCTTTCCACATTCTGAAGAGTCTCTTCCATGGTAGCCTGAAGCTCGTTTCCTTCCGCCTCCGTACTATCAAGTTGAGCGACCACTGACCTGCTTCCAATAAAACCTTGCGACTTTAGCGTTATTCTCCTCGCTCTCACGTCGACAACGGCTTGGCAAGCATCCAGTGCATCCATCCCAATGATGACGTCACGGATCAGCCCCCGGACAACAATTGCTGCTACCTCTATTGTCACCTCTCCTAAATCTATTTCCAACCAGATTTGCTTCCCTGTGGTGTTTGCCGCTCTTCGATTAGCCATGATCACGCGAAGCTTCCGCGTCGGCAGTTCTACCAACATATGCCCCTCTTTCTGCACCTTCTTGCAAAATTCTTCCGATACCGCACTAATACTACTACCCGTATCTACCAGCGCTCGAACTTCCTTCCCGTAACACCTGCCTTGCAGAATCAAACATTTACTTGGCCCTGCGCCTTCTGTTGTTTCCTCTCGAAGCAATTCATCACCTTCGACCACAATGCTCGCTATTGCCACAATTGTCACGACATCCTTTTGCCTCTCGTTTGGTTCGATCCACCTTCTCGCACCAAACGCATCTAGTTTTCCTTCCTTGCCGTTAGTTCCCATCGCCCTTGCGCCCCTTCCGTCTTTGCCTGATTACGATCCCTGGCTTCTTGCTCCGATCGTTCCGCGCCTGCTCGTTCGCCGTCCTTCGGCTTCGGTTTTCGTTGCACCTGTCCGTCCTGTGACTTTTCTTCCCTCCCTCGAGGCTTGTCTTCGCGCACCTCTATTGCGCACACATTATCATGCCGATATCGCCCTCCATTGTATCGGTTATTGCCATTACCATTACCGGAATTCGGACCTTTCCCGTCACGCCCGTCCCGTTCATTCTCGTCGTTCGCCTGATCGAACCGACTTACTCTTTCAATTAACGCGTCCATCGTCTCCGGCATATTGTTCCAAAGCAAATTTCTTATCCCGCTCGGCATCTGTCGAATGAGGATTCGAATAATTTCCGCCGGGTTAAATTCTTCGCTGCATACCTTAAATGCACTAACTTTCCGGGTGACGAAATCGCTCATAGTTTCGGCGCTTCCTTTCCGATACCGTTCTGACATCAGCCGGTATTTCAACTCGAACCTATGGTGTTGGTTCCAATACCTCTCTAGGAACTTTGCGCGCCATTCCCCATACGTTCGCGGTGTCGGCGTCAATGCCTGCCACCAATATTGCGCCTTGGAACTAAGGGCTTCTTCGACAAACCTCAACTTCGTCCCTTCCGGAATATCATTAACTTTGAAATAGTTCTCGAGTGCTGTCAAGAACGAGTACGGTTGCTCTCTACTTTCCCCATGGAACCTTAAGTAATTTGGCAACGTTGCATGCCCCATCGCATAACCGTTGCCACTCGCTCGACGTGCTGCATACACCTGTTGCTCTAGATCCGCAATTTTGTCCAAAATCTCCTTGTCGACTTCTTTCGTCGATCCTACACCTGTTAACTTCCAATTGTCTATTTCTCCCTGGACAGCCGTTCTAATATTTTCATCTATTCCACTAATAGATTCTTCGACCCGACCTATGCGAACATCCTGCTGTCGCGACACTTCTCTGAAGTCCCGCACGTTCTTGCCTATATCCGACAATCGCGCTTCCTGTCGCTGCACCGATTGTTGTAAGGTGCCCACGGTCGATTGGATTTCGCCCACACCTGAACTGATCTGTTGATTGAAAACCTCCTGCACAGCAAAACGGGTCTCGGATGTTTCCTCTACCGCTTTCGTGTCCCGTTCCAATCGTGTGAAGCGCGCGATCGCCTCAGCTTTAAACGCGCTCACCTCTTCCTGAACCTTCGACACCGCGGCCTGCACTTCACTTTGCAATTTGCTCAATGCGACATTTATTCCTTTATTTTGCTCTGCGATTTCCTCGAATTTACTTTGTAAACTGATTTCTATCTGAGCGTTATTACCTTCTATTTTGGCGCTCATCTCTTGCATATACCGAAACATCATAGCAAGGGTCGGTTCCGGTACATCTTGTGCCTCCGCCGGAACTTCACCTACAGTCAGCTGACTCCTAGCTGCCCCTTGCGCATTAATCGCAATATTTCCTTCCCCTTCTAATTCTACATCCTCTAACCGCTGATACTCCTCGCCCTCCTCGTAGGCAGAAATTGTTTCGGAATCGGACGCGTTGCGAACACTAACAACTTTACCACTTCGCGTCTCCATCTCGCTATCTTATTCTTTACCCAGCGCACAGCACAATTTACCAGTCCCCACTTATCCAGGCCTCACGTTGCGGCGCCATTTATGTAATGAATCCTTTTCCTTCTTACTATCTATTCTATTTGCCCCACCGTTGGGCCGCCATTTAATATAATGAATCCTACTCTTTCATCTATTATTTATTTACTCTCAGCTATCTATTTATCTCTTCTCCTCTGTCTGCTATCATCTATTTATTTATTTATTGATTTACCCCTTGATATTATTCCACCGTTGGGTCGCCATTTAATGTAATGTAACACTCTCTCCCTGCTCTCTCCTGCTATCTTCCTATCATTCATTAATTTTATCCTCTAACTTCTCTACGTTATCTATGCCCGCGCTTTTATCAAATATATATAATAAATCCCCTTTTTTTTCTTTTTCCCTTTTAACTATCTACTGCCGTGGATACGCTGGCGTTCCTATACAGGAATCGCAGTGAGGTAACTAGATTGTGCGTGCTAGGTTAAATTACTACAAACATCTCAATTGATCCAAAACGAACCGCATTTCTGGTTCGATCATTTATTTACGTTACTAACTTCACCCTATTTCCATTTCAACGGCGATAATTCACCGTCTTCCTTTCTACGTTAACATATAATATCATATAACATCAACATACACAAACAAAAAACAACAACAAAAAACATAATACACAATAACAAAAAAATCATTCATACATACTAACACAGACAATATCAAAATCACATTCATCCCTCGAATGCGCATTCCCTATCCCTCTAACTATTTCTACTTTATTCCTACTAACAAAACTTGATCTTCAACAAAATTGTTTTAATTATGGGATGCGTTTTGATACGAAGCATTTCAAGGAATTCCGACACACACACACACACACACACACACACATGCATATGCGTTTCACTTCCCTTTTTTCAGCTCATCTTTCGTACTGGAGACGTCCGGTGTCCGCTGTCCAATGCTCCTCGATGTCAGTCGACGGCCACTCTTGCTCGCGGTTGCCTCCGAGAATCACTTCTCGTCAACCACTATGTTTCACCTCTTGAAAAGTTCTATTGCTTATTTCCATTTATTGTAGAAAATAATCGTCTAAATTATACTGATGTGTATTGATTCAGTTAAGTCCCATCATAAAAATGTTTACCGCGCCAAATTTCCTCACACTAGAATACAACGTAATTGATTATCCGTAATTGCTTGAAGTTTTACTAATAAAATAACGTGAATTCAATGAATTTAAATTTTTGCTCCCTTTTCTAATGTTCCAAAATTTTTATAAATCTTTCGACGTTACTTCTCGTTAACTATTTCTACACTTCCAAAAAAACTAACGACACACCGATTTCACGTACACGAAGCGCTCATCACCATGTCCACGACACATCTGCCTCCCATCTGCCTCCTTTCTTCACAATTTACATTGTTACTACCGATTTTTGTCACAAATAATTGACACACGCTTGCTCTGTTGGGTCTGGAAGATTTCCTTACTTCTCAGCATGGCGTCGTTTGTTTACACTATTGACTTCATTCCAACTTCCACATATTTTATGATTACTTCGCCGGCAAAAATGCGACAAAGTTGATGTTAATTTTGTCGTCTTCCCCATATTTTATTCTATTCTTTCCCAACGTTTCAACCAAATCGGTCCGTGCGTTTGGTAATTATTCTTCAAAAACCCTGTTTGTAATGTTTCTTTTCTAACACAACAATGGCCATATCCTGTTCATTTTATTAAAAATTCCAAATATATTTCAAATTATAACTTCCGAATGTGTTAACCGAATTTAATGCCGTTTGTTTTATTTCGTTCTATAATTTCTGCTCTATCGGATGATTATATTCAATTTTCCCTAAATCTCACATGCTATAATTTCCTATTTTAATTTGGATTTACAAACATGTTTCTATCGGCACCGTTGCACTCCACATATACGTTTATTCTTTGCTACCTTTTGGCAACGTTGCATATGGGATTTTGTTCTCGAAACGTTGGATCATTACAATGCATACATATGTCATATTTTTAAGGACACAAGAATAAAAGTCTTGAAAATGTGTCTCGCATGACAATGTATCAGGTGATATTGTCTCAAATAAACTAAAAAATTATACCATAAAGGATTATTTGAAACGTACGTGAATTTGAACGAAGTGAGTTGGGTCCAGCTTTTGGTCATGTGGCTGAAAAAGTGTACAACAAATTGCTGAGAGTTCTTTAGCAAAATCCTGGATATTCTACAATGTGCAAAGTTTGCGATATAATTTCTGGAAATGCCGCAGCATTTGAAGACAATGAACGAAAGCTGCCCTGCAGTGACATCGCTGCCTTCAAATACGCTCCCGAGACGTCATGTGATGTGGAGAGGAGCTTTCCCAAATACAAAACTATCCACAGCGACAACCGTAGGTCTTTGAAAATGGAAAACCTGAAAATACACCTTGTGATCCAATGCAACTCTCCAGAAACTGAAGGCTGGGAGGAAATTAGAAAACATTAAACAAGAATTATGCAGTAGTAAAGCAAAACATTTTGTTTGATGGGTTTTATTATACTGTAATTGATTTGTTTTACAGACACATGCAATTATTTTAAAAATGCTACTTAGATCCCAGGACTACAAATCGTATGTACTCTACTAACAATCTGTTCTTGAGTGAATTTTGTATTTGTTATACCTAAAAAAATCAACAGAAATTAAAAAAAAAACTTGCATAACATCATATTTTATTTTTAAGGTCATATTTATACAGGATTTAGGTCATAAACTCTTGCATATTTCGCTGATTCTTAGGTCATTAAAATCCGTGCCCTAGTGATAAATCGCTCGACAGAAAGATGCCTTAGAGCGCATCTCATTTACACTCAATGAAACGACGCAATGTGTTAACTCAAGAGCCAGTATTGGCGATGTCTATGCAGTGACTCTGTCGGGGAATTCTAAAGATTCAACCGATCAGATGAACCGCAGAAACCACCCATCAGATCAACCGGTTGGTAGAATTCTACTCCCAGACCGCGGCTGAACTCGACCCAACAACGTAACTAGCGTCGAAAATCCGCCGCCATTGGACTCGAAACCTGGGAGTGAGAAACTGCAGTGGCACCAGCCGTTGTAGGCAGCACTCTCAACCGGTTCACCCGACAAGGATACAAGAGGATGCCAGGAGGAGTGAACCCGACGATAGTGCGGGTTTATCTGATCTCTAGAAGTCTCAGCAAGGGGTCGAAAATGAAAACTTCCGTACTGTCGTATTTTGAAATCAGGACCTTCCGCTCTATGCATTTTATTTTTTGGGTTCTTCCTATTACGAACACTTATGAAATACATTGAATATTAATCGATTTTAAAAGATGTTATACAAGCAGAAACTTCATTATATCCAGATATTTGTGCTATCAAATTTGAAAATAGAAAAGTAAAATATATCCCAAAAGTGCTACTTTAAACAACTCTGTCAAAAATAACTTTTAATAATTTCTTACATTTAAAATTATAGTTGTACTGTATGTGTCATGATATTTGTGAAACATCGACAGTCTTATAAATTTTGGTAGCAGTTAATTAACTGAAGAAACAACTCATCTTCATGTGCAACTTTCACGTTTTGTTTCTTTTTCATTTATTTCATTTAACGAGATTCAGAAGCCAAATAGATCTCCCTTTTGATGTGTTAATTAAATTCAGAATCTGTCTTTAATTACATACAATTTGTCACAATCAATTAGTTTGTTCTAAATGTTATTTGTCTTTATTAACGTTAATGCCTTAATTATCTCTTCAAAATGATGTAGACGTATTGGACATCTTTACAAAATTCACTCAACATAGGTCACTATTTGCATGTTTTCTTCGAAGCAAATCTTCAAATCGAGTAAAACAAAACTCCTTTTCAAGCCGTTTGAAATATTATGTTCCAAGAAGGACAAGACGTAAATTGCAGTTTGGGGGATCTGATTCCTTTCTTACGCAGTATTTGTAATGTACTGATTGCTTTGTTTCTCTGTATTTGTAATGTGCTGAGTGCTAATGCATTGATTCTTTTGTTTCTCTATCAAAAGCTGGGTTTCTTAAAGATTAATACATAAAGTTTTCCTGTAATATACGCTTTTCCGTAAAGTAATTCTGTTTCAGATATTGTGAAAGTACTAAAATAACTAAATGTAATAATAACAATAACGTTATGATTTTATAATAATATATTAAAATGAAATTGATCGGCCCTTATTAAAAGAAGGTATTTCGTCAAAATTTAGTGTGACTTCTTCAATACATAAACTGACATATTGTCTCGCGATAACTTTCTAAGAGCAATTATTGATAAGCTTTTCCTTGGGTTCCAGGTCAGTTCTGGGATATCGCACAAACGGAACAGATGGCTTTCGTGCGTCAAAGATTTATACCCTATTTCAACATTACTTCCGTACTTCTGCAGTATCTTATCTACGGCGATCCCTCTCCCTAACCTGGGGACCACGCCGTATTTTCCCCCTGCCGTGCACGTGACAGATGGTGAAGTGGACGGGGGCGAACGGTAAGCAAAGAGAACCCCTGCTCCTTTATCTAAGGGATAAGGCGTGCTAACCACTATCAGCTGCCGCCAGCAAGGTCTCTTTGAAGTATGGCATTATATATGCCAGACTTGAAATTCTTTCTTAAAACCCGGCTTGAATCGAATAATGGGATGGTACTGCGAACATGTGCCTTTTGAACTCAGAAAATGTACACTTTCAACTTTTTTAAAATAGATTAATGAAGCGAATAATTTACGATCGCATATTGTTGTTTAATGTTTTCATGTTACAAAAGATAATTTCAAATAGTCGTTTCGTAACTACCCTTTTCTCCGCCCGAGATCCGCCTCTTTCGTCGCCAAAGATAATACCTCCTTTCTCCGCTAGGTGGTGAAAGGAGCGTAGCGAAATTTGCGTGGTTAGATGGAAGAGCGGGCCTGATGGCCGAGTCTCGCCACGTAAAAATAAGGTATTAATAAAACAACAACAGCAACGATCTGTTAAGGAAAAAAGCATTCTATAATTTTCTGTAAGTACTCCGAACCCAAGTTAGAGCATTTTATAAATTAGGCCCGTGTTCCAGACTCCGTTGAACGCCTGAAATACTTAAGAAAACGGGATATATCTAAGAAAACGGTTGCTGTATGTTTCTTTTGGTGGTAACCTTGCGCTATAGCTTTAGTCTAGACAGTATTAGTCTTCAAAAAATTGAAGATGTGATTGGCAATAGACTGGGTGTGTAGTTTTCAACATATCTTGAGTCTTTTCCAGCTTTATAGAAAGGAATTACTTCAGCTTTTCTCCACGCTGAGGGAAAAGTGAAGCCTTAATGCCGCATTGCATATTAGCGTCAGGGTTGCAATAGATCGCCTGTTCAACATTTCCATACACACGGTATTTATGCCGTTCTCAAGACTTTGAAGCGCCGTTGCAGACTCGTAACGTAACGTAATTTGCACATCAGTTCCGTCAATTAACGTAAGTTAGCGTTTTCTTATTTCTCATCCGAAAAAGTAGATTTTTACTTCGGTGACACTGAGAACTATTCTCAGAGCTTAGACTCACTATAAGCACAACCTTCTGGAAGTTACGTTGCAGAGAAAACGCCATATAACAGCTGTACGACAAGTGCCAGGCGCTTCTCAGAAAGATGACATAATATACATTTGCTACTGTAACTAAGAAGTCGGTGGTGATTTTGTGTATTTTCTCTGCACCTAATATGATTCATCTGTACGTGGTTGGTCTTTGTAAAGATTTCTACAGGTGTCGAGTACTCCTCTCCAACACGTAGCTTTGAATGTCCACACACGACTATGGCACAAGTAAGATTCCAAAGTTGCTTAATCATAAAATCCACATCATTAAACGCAGAATATCTCTTAATGTACTTGTAGAAATTATTATTTTGAAGTCATAACTAATTGTCTTGCATACATTTTCTGTAAATCATATCAAACATTTTGGGTAGAGTGAATTAACATTTATGATTAACACTTGCACAATGATTATGAACTGCAGAGATTAGGCGTGTCATGATACGCTGATGTGTTAAATTTAGTTAACTTTGTTTTAAGAAAACACTTTTCGACTTGATCATTTCACTCCAATTATTTAAGACAATGCATCAAAACGACTAGTTTTATTCTGATTTACGGTCACTCTAAAATGTTGGAAACCTCAAGTATCATTGATATTATTAATGACTTCAAGTGAAATTTCATAATTACTCGAGGTGAACAAACTGTATACATAATGCAATGTGATATGACGTATAGTAGGGTCATTCTTTGGTAAATTACCAAATTACTTTCAAAAAATGAGAATAAAGCAAGAAAGTAGTATGCATTTTACAGGCTGGCACACGAAATTAGTCACCATTTATTTCTTATTTAATCAATGAGTCGCAATAGATATCTCGTTGAGCATCTCAACAACAGTAGCAGTAGAGCTTGGAGAAACAAATGAGTTACGAAATAACGCGAAATCCATGATACCTGACGAGACAATTTTATATAACAATGGACGCAAAGGAAGACTGACGACGCAGCAACACAAAATGAGTTTCCATTTTGTTGTCAAATCAAAAATTAAATAATACAAATTTAAAAACTTAATACAAACTCAAAAAAAGTATAATACATTAGAAAACACTGTTTGGACAATTGTTCTAAAACAGCACAAACTCAACATGTTCACCAGTTTGATTCATAACTTCCTGCAAACGAACATTGACGTTATGGATTATGCTCCGACACAAGTCTTTTGTGATGCTTGAAGAATAATTCTTCTGAGTTCCATGAACTCATAGATATTTTGGGATTTTCTCCCTTTACATATGTCCAAAGACAGAGGTCACATGAGTTGAGATCTGGACTATTGGGGGGCCAAAATTGTTCGGTATTGAAACGACTTGGAAACCTGAGTGAAATGATTCACATGACGAAACGCCCGAGTAGGAAATCAAAATTGACTATAAGGTCTATGTATGGTTCTCTTGCAAGATACCCATCTTGTGCCAAACTGATGTCGAATGCGTCTTTGTGTCGCAACAAGACTTTTCGTTTCATGAAAGAGAAACACAGCTGCCGTTGTTGCTCAGTGGTCAGTCTTCCTTTGTCGGCCATTGTTGTACTGGACGTAAATGTAGCTTCACTATGCGCACGTTTTGTTGAACTTTCCTTTTGATTGTAGTGATAGTAGAGCGTGTGGTGAGTTTCTATTTTGTTAACAATACAGAAAAATCAAATCTGTTCATTCCTTTACCGTTAAAAATAAGTTTTCTATAATTTGGCAACGAAAATATCTAGTTTTTGAAATGTTAATCTCTCGCTTTTTTAAATTTGTTGTTATTATTATTATTATTATTATTATTATTATTATTATTATTAATCTTTCAACTATTAATAGTTAAATTGTTGGGAAGGGGTTCTGAAACTCAAGAAAGCGTGCGCAGATGATTCCCCCCCCCATACGTCACATACGGTTTTTGACTGTTTTTGACTAAATAAATACAAACTAGTCCCCTAGCGCCGGTTATTACGCGTTATTTCGTAACTCATTTGTTTCTCCAAGCTCTACTGCTACTGCTGTTGAGATGCTCAACGTGACTCATAACTTATGTAAGAAATAAATAATGACTCATTCGTGCGCCATCGTGTAGAAAACTACAATAGTTCATGTGAAACGTGAATAGAACGTGAATATTCATCTACGCAGAATTTAGCATTTATAACCATGTGTATATAGTTTTCATAGCTCTTTCTTTGTTTTATTTTTTCATGTGTTGTATAGAGAAAGTATTGTAATGCGCAGAAATGGATAACGTAATTTTGAAAGCTATACCCGTTTTGATGAAGTTAGACGATCAATATAGGATAAATATTAGGTATTCAAATAATTTCATGCCGATCTTTTGGGAATATTAGTTGCGTAATAGTAAGTTTTATTTAAGGCATGAAAATTTTGGTAGGTTCCACAATCACTGGAATGTGAAGAACGAATCATGGAAATGAGTCCAGAATGTAGAATAGCCGCGCGGTTCAGAAGCCGAAGTTAACATTGAAATACCTGTTAAACATGTAATTTTATTTTTGTTTCTTTAAACTTTTTGTCAGGGTAGAACAGAATTAACTGGAATAAATGACAAGAGTCCTATTTTCATTAACGTTTTAAAAATTCAACACGTAACAAATTGTACGCATTGTTAGGATTTGTGGAAGATAATTTTGAGTCGATCATCTCGCACCCTACATTCAAATGATATCAAACATTAACAACTTTTCAGGAAATCTATTTAAATATCAAATTTACATCCACAAGGCTCATTGATTATAAGTATTCGTAATTTAAAATCTGTCACAATTTTCTTTAGTCACACACCAGGTATCAATTATACTTTACTGTTAGAATAAATGAAATACCTCAATACACAAGTGCTCATATTCTCTAATTATTCTATTTATTTACAATCTAATAATTATAATTTTGACTATGAAACTGAAGGGAAGCAGTAGTCCGTTTAAGGAAACCAACGAAACCGCCAACCTCATACAAATGCAGCGACCGGGCAGACGTGCAGGAGAGTGACGCAAGTCAACGGTTGTTGAGGTCCCGATGGGACACATGTGTTTAGGGAAGGGAAGTTTGCGATCGAAGCGGGAAAATCCCTGACGACTACTTCCCCACTTCCCGTGTGTGCTTACGTGTGTACGTGTGTGTGTGTGTGCGTGTGCATGTGTGTATGGAGGTGTATTGATGTAATGTGGTCTCCCGTTGATTTCAGTGAAATTATAGTAAAATAAATAATGTGTCTATGCAGCAATGCACTTGTTGCGTGACTGAACATCACAAGAAAGAAAAATGTACAAACATATGTCGAATTTCCAAAATTTTTATTATATAATGTCAATTTCTGTCTTCACTTCAACTACCATTTGAAATGTTCTTAAACAAACGAAGCGTGAAAAATAATATATTTTTTAAATTCAAATGCTTAAACAAAAACAGCTTTTTGTCATTTAATTCAGTGTATTCACGTTCCACATAAATATACCTACGATGTACGATGCGTATTTTAGCCGTAAATAAAACTATTAGTTTATATTAACGCAAAAGAAAAGGTAGCAGTCGTTATTAGTCTGTTATTAGTGCGACGTGTTAACAATGGGTTACAAGCAATAATGACCGCTAATTCGTGTGGAATACACATTTTGCCAATTAGCATCGTTGACACTACTAAAAAAAAGTAAGAATGGATAGAGAAATATAATTAAAAATATTTTTGTATTCCTCAAAATTACTTTGTTTTTACATGCATTCCTTTTTTCCCACATCTTACTAAGCAAAGCAAAATCATCTGTTCGTTATCACATTTAACTCAATTATGGAACGCAATTTAAAATAGGTTTTAAATAATTTCTAAAATATTAATTTTAAAGATTACACCAAAAGCTCGAAGAAGAAACGAGGAAAGAAGTAGGCAATAATATATAAATTCTAATTTAAGTAGCATCAAACTGCCTAGCAGTAATTCATGTTAAGTTCACGAAGCGCAGTAAATTGGAAGCCAAATTACTCAGAAAATATTCACATATAAAGAAAAGTTCAACATGATCTTATTTGAAGATCTGTTATTGATGAACACATTTCATTAAGAAGCAAATTGTATCTTTTTAATTGTAGGTGTAGGAAGACGCCGAACAATTTTTTCAATTTTCGAAACATCAGGATTTTCAACCAACATGAGATCTATACCATTCCCTTAAATGTCATTCAGACTATCTACGAACAAAATTTCATAAAAAACGATGGAGCTGTTTCTGAGAAAAAAATAAGAAGTAAAAATTGCCTGTATTTCACGCAAAAAAAAAAATCGAAAAATTGTAAATGACCTTATTTCAAAAGCTATCTTTAAGGACCATATTTTGCTAAGGGAAAAATTCTGTCTTTAATATTTTAGAAGACTTTAGAATATTTTAGATATTTTAGAAAACGAACTTTTTGTAGAATTTGTGCAATTTTCGAAAAATTAGAGTTTTTAACGAAAAGGAGATCTGCACCATTCTCTTAAACACTATTTACACTATCCAAAATCAACATTTAATCAAAAACGATGGAGCCACTGTTTTCAAAATTTGTAAAAGTTCCCAGGGACTTTATGTAAAGACACACGTTTTGCCGTCAACCAATTTTATTGAAATCAAGGACCCACGAAACATAGATTCTGGCTATACAAAGTGTTAGAGGTTTTTTCTAAATTTCACATTTAAATTTATCCACTTTTTCGGTGCTAGAGCCCTGTAATAAGTTTTTTCTGGCGAAAATTCGTGGTATTTTTTTCGCGCAGCATTACATAACTTTCTCTCGATCCCAGTGCTGGTAGCGAGAAATTAAAAATAACAACACACCTTTTACAATCAATCTATTATTTTGGGTTGCTGTCAATTTTGACAAAAAGGGAATGAATGAAATTTATATAATTCGACGTTTTTTTTATTTGTGTTAATTTTTCTTTCTTAGCAAATACATTCATTTATTTTGTAAATAATAAAAAAATATATGTTTCTGAAGTATTCCTATGCTTCTGCTATGCACATTTTGACCTAGAAACGATGTTTTCTAATCAAGTTTTGAGTGCTTACTGCATCCATTCAGAATATCCAGGTAGTTTAAGAGGCAAAAATAAGCCCAAAATAGTCTTACGAGCTTATTTTCGAAGTTTCCAATTTTGCTCCCTGGACATCCTGCACTTTGACGCTTACCTCCGTCACGCTTAGAGGGACAAAATGCCCCTAGCCGAGCGCGCGCGGGGTTTATTGATCGTTCGCCAGACACCTGATAGGCGAAATTTATTCGAACAGAACAGCACATATAGTGACTCTGCTAGTCTGGGGGTAACACAGCTTCCTCGCCCTGTCATAACCAAGTCGAGAAACAGGGAAGAAGGCGGTGAATTTGTATGTCACAACAGCTGAAGGAATATACTTGGTTGGGGAAATCGCACTAGCTGACATGTAGGTCGGAGTCGAATTTCGCCATCCAGCGGGGCAAGGCCACCGCCATCTCTCGCGATAAAAATAATGCTCTGCATTTATGGGACTAATGACCCTAGCAGTTAACGTGCACGGTAACATTTATGAATGAATCATTGCAAGCTTTCGTGGAAGCAGCGTAATACAGTGACTCCGGTTATAGTGAACTCGGATATAGTGAACTCTCGGTTATAGTGAACTTAAGTAACTGATCCCGTTTCGCTTACATTACAAGTAAGCATAAGAATATTCGGTTAAAGTGAACCTGAACTTCGGCTATAGTGAACGTAGTCCTGGAAATGAATTCCATCATGGAAAAAAATACATCACTGTGACTCAAATTCCAACACTAGACAGCTTGAAAAAAATATCGTCGGCCAAAGGTCATAATAGAAGTCTCCTCTGAGGTGAAAGTAGCGTGCCGAAATGGGCACCTTATTGATGACCTTATGCCACTCAGTTTCACTATGGAAACAAAGGTCGTGTCCTGCGTGGACACGACTTTTGTTTCCACAATGAAGATATAAAAATTCAATAAAGATATTCAAATTTTCATTTCCTGCTGTTAATGTATTTTGCTGAATCTCTATGTTAATAAAATCAATTGTTATGTAAAAATGTATTTAATTTTGACATCATCGGATATAGCGAACCAAAAATGTTAGTCCCCAGAAGTTCACTATAACCGGACCGGGAGCGGTAGCTCAGTGCATCAACTGATGTCACTGCAGCGCCTCTTACCGGGAGGTCCTAGATTCGAGTCCTGACGGCGGCAGGATTTTCGACACTAGCTTTTCAGCTAGGTCGAATTCAGTCGCTGTCTGGAGGAGAATTTCAACGGCCGGCTGCTCCGATCGGTAGTTTTCCGTGGTTTCTCCGACCAACACCAGGCGAATGCCGGAGCAGTACCCTAACAAACGGGCCACGGACCGCGCGCGATCTGTCCTTCCTCTTCCTTGTCCTATCCTCTCCCCTTACACACTCACTTACACTAACATGCACTAAACTTCCACGTACTCCGGGAGACCGGTCGGGAGCTTAGAGCTTGTCCCGGCTGGGGCGGTGCCCCGCTGGTGGGAGAGTCCTGGTTAGGGGGAAACCCCACTAGCCTACGGTACGTCGGCGCCGGATCTCGCCATCCAGCGGGGGATGATCACTGCCGTCTCCCGAGAGAAAAACATGCACTACACTAACGGGACTAATGACCAAAGCAGTTGACGCGCCCGGAAACACGAAAAAATCAAATCAATCAACCAAACCGGTGTGTATACTAGCCCAGCCCAAACATTCCCCACTGAATGGGATCCTCTACCACGCCAAGTTTTGTGGAGTCATTCAAGGAGGACTGAATAGAGGAACGGATGAGGAGAAATTCACTGAGGACGACCTAGGCTGGTGACAATTTGAAAAAAAAGTCCCGTCTGTCTATTTAAAAAACAAGCCCCACTTGGAGCGACATTTTGAAAAATAATTATTACTGATAAATGTGATTTGGGCGCCAGGAAAAGGTTACACTTGAAACCTAATGATTTCTACGTAATTTAAATATCTCTCCTTACAAAATTATGTTGTGCTGGCTCAGTTAATTGGGGTTCGAAGTTCATAATTGTTGCTACTTACTCTACAACCAATTATTCAATCTGCCGTCCCTACGGAGTGGCAAGGAATCTGAAAATCTTATTAAAATGCTGTATTGCACGTAACGAACAATGATATCAGCTTTCTTTCAAGTCCTCGCCTAATGTCCGTGAAATGGTTCCAAATTCTCTTGGCGATACTATTATAATCCGTGACTTCCCTCACTTGCGTCACAGGTGCACGCCTAGACACATATTTACTTCCTACAAGAACGCTCTATCCTAATATAAGAAATGATAGTTAATTTTATACAACTGTCAATTACAGTCTTTCCTCGAATTGGTAAAGTATATCAGGAGCCGACCCGCTCATCACCCGCACCATCACCGAAGAATGTTCTTCTAAAAACTCGGAAGCATCCGAATTTTATATCTTTTTCTTTTGTCTCTCAAAACAATGCTTATTCCGCCACTTCTCTGTCATTTCAACCTAACGAAAATGATCATTAACGCTGGTTGTTTATTTATCTTTCTATCTATCTATCTATCTACCTATCTATTTATCTATATCTATGCGCCTATCTGCTTGTGAACGACATACGCACCTAAACTACACACCAAGACCAAAATAAACGGATAGAAAGTGATCTTGAACGTGAATACATCTCTGGTCAGAAGAAGCCGACTTCTTTTAATCATAAATACAGGTACTTACGGACACATGGAAATGTTTTTCAAAGATTATAATTGAGCAATTATCAGTTATTACTGAGGAGCTAAAATAATAAAAAATTTGCGACAACCAAACCTCGAAATTCTCCCTTCTCTATTACTCTGAACGCAACGTAATTGAATGTAACAGAAAAGCAGTGATGTCTGCGTGGTGAAATAACGGAATTTGAAGGTAGGTAGAGGCATGATGTAAGGAGAAACTAGAGAGGGTGAAGAGAGGTTGCAGTTAAGAGACGGTGATGGATCGCTTTGACAGATTTCGAGAGAGCATTAGCGGGCCCGTTAGTCGCTGATGTAACGACGCGTCGCTCGCCGGCAGCGCCATTGCGGCGAGAGCGACAGAGTGGGGTGCTGCTCATGTATTTCCCAGTGAAGTGGGGTGTGTGTCCCCAGACCGCAGTTTTCCGATTGCCCCACTCGCTCTGCCCGGATCCTTCCACCCGGCCGCGCCCGGGCCTTTATCGCCCCTCCCCGCTCATCCTCTACCACCTGCCAACGCCAACTAGTCTTTTGCCACATTCCTGCCTCGCCCTAACCTCTCCCGCCTCGCTATTCCATTCCATCCCATCTCATCCCACCCCATCCCCGCACCGCCGGGCCTCGTTCCGTTCGTCCCCGCCATGACGTGTCCCGTACCTGTCGCGCCCCTCCTTCCTCCACCGTGTGCTACCTCGTACAGCCCCACCACGTCCCCCAGAACCCCACCAATTCCTTCCACGTCCTATCCTACACTGTTTTTTCCCGTTCTGTTTCGCTCCGCCCGCTAAGCCTCTCAGAACCAAATAATTCCCACCGTTCGGCCCTGCCCCGCCCCACCCTTCCCTATCCTGTCCTGTCCTGTCCTGTCCTGTCCTGTCCTGTCCTGTCCTGTCCTGTCCTGTCCTTCCTGCCCTGCCCTGCCCTGGCCTGGCCTGCCCTGGCCTGGCCTGCCCTGGCCTGCCCTGGCCTGGCCTGCCCTGGCCTGCCCTGGCCTGCCCTGGCCTGCCCTGGCCCTGCCCTGGCCTGCCCTTCCCTGCCCTGCCCTGGCCTGCCCTGGCCTGCCCTGGCCTGCCCTGGCATGCCCTGGCCTGCCCTGGCCTGCCCTACCCTGCCCTACCTAGCCGTACCCTACCCTACCCTACCCTATCCTACTCTACTCTACCCTAACCTGTCGTCCCCGCACTGCCCTGGCGCACACTCATCCGCTTAGCACACCCGCTTCACACCACCACCCCGCTCCACTTCGCTCAACTCCGCTCTCCTCCCCTCCACCCCGTTCACTCAGCAGGATCCCGTTTTGCATCGTCACCTCTCTCCGCTCCGCCCTCTGCCTCGATCCGTTCCACGGCGCCACCCTTTCACCCGGCGGCGGGCGCTTCGTCGCCGCCAGATTCATGGCTTCTGCGGGCGTCACTCGAAGCAAATCACCGGGAAATGATCGCTTCGCAGCGCCCTGCGCCCACTTTATTACGTGGCTTCCTCTCGCGCCCCCACTCGCGCGTCCATCGCAGGGCATCGGCAGCCAGGCTCAATGGCAGGTTCAATGCGGCCGGTAGACTGCTGTAGACCGTCAGCGAGAACGGTCCCTGCGAAGAAGTTATTTCATCTAAATCATTATGACTACCTGATTTATCTGAGATTCTGCATTGCCGTTGTCTTTGCAGCAACGCTGAGGCCTTTGGGTTCTATTTTCGATGGTGGCGGATTTTTCATACTAGGTAGATTGGATAAATTCAGTCTCTGCCTGGATAATTCTAGTGGCAGGGTGCTCTCTCTCTTTCCCTCTTTCTCTCTCTCTCTCTGATCGGTACCTCTCCTTGGATTATTTGATCAATAACAGGGGAATGCGAGTAGCACCCTAACAAACGGGAACGGACCACACCCGGTCTTTCCTAGCTCTTACACACAAACACACCTACACACAACTGTTCTGCGAATGTCGGGAGCTTTGAGTTTTCCGGTTTTGTTGTCAGAGATACATAACTGAAATGTACTAATGGTGCTAATTTGATGGACTAATGTTTCAGAAGCAATGAATTAAAACTCCATTTCGTTAAATTATTATTTTTTTAAATTCTCTCTCTCTCTCTCTCTCTCTCTCTCTCTCTCTCTCACTCACTCACTCACTCACTCACTCACTCACTCACTCACTCACTCACTCACTCACTCACTCACTCACTCACTCACTCACTCACTCACTCACTCACTCACTCACTCACTCACTCACTCAAAAAATCACTCAATATTTGAGACGTGTTACATTTGTCGTGCATTTGCTTTCCTTTCCCCGCTGTTTTCGTTGCACGCCGGTTAATGCTAGTTGAAAAGCGCTTTTACATTTTGGACCGACGTTCTAGGATGTTTCTCATAGTCCGCCGGGAGGATTCTGTCACGCCATTATTTCCAGTGGCGGCGTGGACTCAGTGGGGTGATATAGGGGAAACGTCCGCTCCCCTTCTCCCGGCCCAACCCGCAGTAACTCATGCAGCATCGATGTGGGTATGGATGCTCCCCCTTCGACTCCCCTGATGTCTTGGATGTCTTTGGGTATACGCTGCACTCACTACGAAATTCCCAAATTCCGAACTCGCAGCAACTCTTTGAATATTTTGAGGTTTTGTGTTCATGAATGAAGAGGAAGTTCTTTATCTTGTACAATTATAAACAGGTCTCAAGAATAAATAAATCCTATAATTCCCGATTTAAATATTACCATGTTGTTTATTTTGGGAATGCGTTTGCCCATGGGAGTTTAACAGAAGTAAATGCTTGAACAACAATAAAATTCTTGAAGAAATGCAGTTAAAAACATTTAAAGGAAATGCAAAACTTTTTATTGTGACTTTTAGTTACCTGTTACGTACTTATGGTTTTCTGCAAGAAGAGATTTCCGAATATTATGTAAGATCTACACAAAAATCAGAGTTTAAAACTCATTTAATACTCATATACGAAAGCATTCATAATTATCCGAAAACTAGATCAATAACAAAATATTAATATGCGGAACATATTTTTAGTGAGACTAATGTTTTACAAAATGAAATAATATTAATCCTCGTAGAAAAAGTAAAACTTCAGTAACAGAATAAATACTGTGGTAAATGAAAATATTTTTTACATGACGTATTGTACCATTATATAAACTCAAGTTTATGTTAAATATGAAGTACAAAATTTTTTGACAATTCCAATAAATTTACATGAGCTTTCATCCTATCTTTCAAAACACTCCACTATTGATAGAATTCATGAAAAACGATGACACGCCTATCTGACATGAAACATTCTAAAAAAAGAGGCTTAATCAATTATTCATGCAGAAAGAACTACTACTACCGTGGAGAATAAGCAGGACTAAGTTAACTTCTCTGAGTAATTTGACACGCTATTGACTTTCCCAAGCCTAAAAAGCAGATGAAAGAATTACTCTGGATGGGCGGTAACGCGTCTGTCCCACATAGATCGTTGGCAGCACTGATGTTGGCATACAAGGGCACTCGTAGCACATCACACGGTGCAATTAGACATGGGAATATTGTTACATAGAGAGAGAATCGTGTGAACATCGAATGCACACACAATCTTGCCAACACGCGCTGGAGCAATGAACATTAAAAGACGGCTTACAATCATTTATTGACTACTTCTCAAAAATAAACAAACATCAATTTTACCTTGAAGAGAATCAATAGAATATTCTTACATTCTGAAATATTATGAAACACTGACAAAAACTAAAGCTTTGAGATGTTTCGTGCTGAATGTCACTTTGTAATATTACAAATCTAACGAAAGCAATCAATTTTTACAAAATAGTATCATTACTCATGTTATTTAAATGTTTTCCCCAATATTGTTACCTTGTGAGACCCAAAATAAAAATTATCAAATGGTACTAGTAACCTTGATTCAAATGCCTAACGAAACACCAATAACAAAATGGTCAAGCTTACTCTGTGTTTGGTTCGTACTATTTCAAGTAGGAAAACGCAAACAATGCGACAGTATGTATACATTAGTTTACACCTTTCTTATATAGTTTCTCCTTCACTGAAACTTCACCCTCCGACAAGTAATTCACTGTGCCATAAATGTATGAATTTTTTTCAGGAGATCTCTTTCACGCCAAATATGTAAGATGATTTGTTTATTGGAGGAAATTGGATGACTTTGTTGAAGGAGAATTTCCAAAGAATTTAAACAGTTTATTTCGTCAGACATTAGCAATTGTATGGAGATTATTTTACGCCGATCACTATTTCTTAAGGCTTAAACTATTTTCATTAAAACATTAAAATATTGGGAGTCAAATTTTAAGGCGTAACTGGCAATAATGTTGGTTTTGTAGTGCTATTAAATTAAAAAATATGCCTCATTCTTACAGCATGATAAGTGTTTTGTGCATTTCTGTGCTGAGGTGAGAAAGGGTAATCAGAAACAGTGAATGGGTGGTACATATTGTGAAGTTATGTGGTGGTTTGACGATTCAACCACGACGTAACCACTTGGTGAAAATGTGTGCGTTACACGGGTCTCGAAACCACAGCTTTCATCTCCATGTTCTTGAATACTTCTTGACGTTCATGCACCGACCAGGTTGGCAAGGACATGCAGATACACAGAAATATAATACAACCTTACACAAAATTATATGAAGGGTCAATGATGGTAAATGATAATTGCGCATTCCACAATGGTTCAGACGAGTTCGCCATTATGAGAGAAGATAACAACACAGCGTGGTGTTTTCCATGACATTTCAATTGTTGTATGATATTAGGGGTTATAACGAGGGGAGAATAGATTATGAGAGGCAAATGGTTATGAAAGGGGTGATAACATGAGAAATCAACCACGCCCCAAGGTGGTGAAAACTCTTGTGACGCCTTATGCGGAACTTCAACCAACCACTGAAGATGCTCTTTCAAGACTGCGCGACCGGATTAGGTAGCTAAGTGTATTAGTTGATGGTCTTCTCTGACCGAAAGGTTCGAGTCCCGACGGTGGCACGATTTTCGACCCCAGCTAGGTCGAATTCAGCCACTTTCTTGAGAATAATTGTAGCGGCCGGCTTCTCTGATCGGTTAATTTCTGTGGTTGCTCCCATCAACATCACGCAAATGCGGGAGAAGTACCCAAAGAAAAGGACCATGGACCGCGCGCAATTTTTCTTTCCTATTCCTATCGCTACCCCTTACGTACACACACTCACACACACACACACACACACACACACACACACACACACGCACACACACACATATGCATTACACTACCACACATGCCGTAATACCATCGGGAGTGTAGAACTTGTCGCGGCTGGAGCGTTGTCCCACTGATCGGAGAGACTTGGTTGCGAAAAATCAGAGCCGACGCGTAGATCGGCGGCGGATCTCGCTATCTAATGAGGGAAAATCACAACCAACTTCCGCGGTAAAACATGCACTACATTTATGGGACCAATGCCTTTAACAGTCGACGCGCCCAGAATCATTAAACAATGAAGACAGCTCCGTCGGATTAAAGATGAAATTATAAATCGTAATTCGAATACGAAGATTAGGCAGATTCGAATGACTAAGACAACAGGAATTTTTTAGTCTTCAATTCCTTTTCCAAGTCTTGCAACATGTGTAATCCGAATGTTTCATAGACTTGCACAAACCCGTTTGCAGAGATTCGTCAATGTGCTAGTAAATTATTGCGCGCGTAGATCATAAGGCGTGTTTGGAAACGTGCGTGCTGCTTGTGTGTTAAGTGTCCTGGTGCGGGATGTGCTGGGTGAGTTACGAGGCGATGTATGTCGACGAGGCTACTCATGGAGGGTCATTGGTTGCGATCATGAAACAGACTTGCTAATAGCTCTTTGACTTAGGCCACTATCAGCGCATGCGCGTTCGAGATATCATTGCCCTCCTCTAAATCATATATCTGTAAAATGAGCCATGTTTCCCAGTCCTGAATAACGATTTATTGGATGCAGAAGAACGAAAGATGATTTCCTTGAATTTTGGAGGACTGTGTCAAGAAAAAATTTAAATAGGCTTTTTTCTGTTAGATAAATGGAACTAAATGATTTTAGATTTGTTTCAGAAAAACATCATTTAATATCACAGTAGAAAATTACCGAATTCACATTTCATTTAATTCGTTTTGTTTGATTATTGTCAATTTATAAACTAAGAACCAGTAACTCGTGTATATCTCCTTAACGTGTCAGATTTTTGAAAACTGTTGCTGTATTTTGGGAAGTGGTGCTAATATGCATTTTGACACCTGATTACGTATCTGTACATTCCTTACTACCTCTGAAGTTACTCTGTGTGTTCCTCTTTGCATAAGCAGAGAATCGAATTGAGTGTCAGGTCAAGAGACAACGCAATCCATCAACACTCGTCTTAAACAGGGTAGTGATCAAGGCTAGAAATAACCCTGCGTGACTTCAACAAATTTTATTCAAAGTTGGTGAAAATACGATTATATTTACAGATTACATACGATTACGATTACAGATTGCAGTATTTATTAAATCGTATTAGTGTTTTGTATAATCATTTCAATAGCTTTTATACATTAGAAACTTTGATAGAAAACTTTGATCATGTTTGCGTAAAGTCAATGACTAGAGAGTAGATTGTAAGATTTTTACTTTTTGGTTACAAACAAAATTAATTTCGCAAAGATAAACCGACTCCCGAAAGCAAGCGACCTTGTAAAGTTAGTCGAAAGTTTCAAGGTAGGAAAGCAAAAACGATCAATAACAGGCACAGATTATTGACGCGGAAAAAATGAAGGAGAGGATTAGCAAGTATTCAGAAAAACTGTGAGTTGGTCAGAAATAGGCACATTGGACTTTTGTATCTATCTGCACATGAGTGATGCTAGTCTATGTTAGTAGCAAGAGTTGTAAAGGGTCAACTAATCGAACTCTAAAGTGTTGGATAGATGACTAATGGAAGGGGGAAAATCATTAGAGAGATTGCGGTGGGGCGAAAAGTAAATCTGGGACAAGGAAAACTAGTTTGAGAGGAGAAATGATGCCATATTAAATATGGGTTGTGAGGTTCGTTTCACTTCCTCATAAATATAGTTTAATAGAATTATGTACTACTGTTCGCCTCCATATACTGTCGAAGTTTCAAACCTTCAGAACTTCAGTAATGTAGTTAGTCGTGATACGTAATACTCGCACACAAGGGGCTCAACTTTGCAATTACGTTCACAGGTTTCCCTGTAGTGTGTACAGAAGTTATTAAACAATCCGAGAACAGTTGTACGTAGGTATAGCACAAACACATTTGAATACTATTCACGCTACATACTTTCAAGTTAAAACGCATCTGAAACGAGAAGCCCAACTTATAAATTAAATAAAACAAGGCATCATTCAATTGAATTCAATTAACTTTTAACAATGTCTGGACCTAAATCTAGGCCTTTTATTACAGATTTTTGTTAATGAACTGATGATAACTTCAAAGTTCGAGTTGAAAGATTGTGCATCGTGAAATCCAAATATATAATTGTTTTCATTGTGAATAAGTACCATCTTAAGGGGGAGAAGGCTACGCTAAAATAATGAAGCCGGAGAAAAAGTAGACGAGAAGGCCGCAGCCCGAAAATAATGGAGGTAGCGAAGAGGGCACGGAGCGTGGATGGTGGCGCTGCCACGAGTCAGAATGAGGAACTGAGAATGCGGATCTCTCACGACGCTAGGCCGGCGCGGCGCGGCGGGGTGGTCGACACCGTAGCGAGAGGGGAGCGAGTTTGGGAGTGATTGATTCATTATTTAGTGTTTCCGGACGCGTCAGAATTTGTAGTACTTGGTCCCGTAAGTCCAGTGCGTGATGTGAGCCGAAAGGGCGGTATTCCTCGTCGCTGGAGAATGAGATGACTTTTTCCATAGGCTTTTGCCATATTCTCAAACGGGACACCGCCTCAGTTGGGACAATTTCTAAGCTCCCTATTTGTATCCAACATGTGTGTTAGTGTAGTGCATGTAAGTGTAATTAATAGGGGTTAATAGGGCAAGATTGAGAAAGGCAAGACTGCGCGCAGCCCAAAGCAGGTTTGTTTGTATATTCCTCCGGCATTTGCCGGCTATTGATCATCAGCGAAAACCACTAAAATCTACGATCAGAGCGGACGGCCGATAGAATTCTCCCCCAGACAGGAGTTGAATTCGACTTTTCCAGAATTTAATGAGAGTGGAAAATCTAACACCATCAAGACTCGAACCCTAGAACCTCCCGGTCGATACTGCGAGTGTGTGAGTGAATAGAGTGATAAGGAAGGGACGGTGATGCAGGCGCCAGGAGAAACAGGGGAGTAGAGTTGGCTGTGAACGCGAGGGTTCACCAGGAGTATGAACGGCGCGGGAATGGAAGTGAAGAAAGTAGTGACGGAGAGCTCGTTGGTGATGGCGGGAAAAAAGAGGAGGTGATGGTGACGATTTGCGGAGGACAATACGGGGACGAAAACGGAGATGAGAGTGGCCACAGCAACGCAGCAGGCGCAGGTCGGCGCGTGGCGTTGCGAGGGCGAGGATTAGCAGCGATTACAAGGAAGGGAGTGGACGCCGGGCAAGTACTGTGTGGCGGGCACAGGAGTGGAAGCAGGGTCGGTGTGGTCACAGCAAGTGCAGAAAGGCGTGGGCGAGTGCGAGGTGGGGGATTGCAGCGGTTGCGGGCAAGGAAGCGTCCGCAAAGCCGGTACCTGTGTCCGTCCCTGCAACGGGCACGGAGTTGGTGTACTGGCAGCAACGCTGCGTGTGCAGAACGGCATGGGCAGATGTGCGAGCGGGGATATCTGAGTTACGGGGAAGGGAGCAGTCATAGGGGAAGTACCTGGTCATGAGCACAGGAGTGGGTTGATTGATTGATTGATTTTTTCGTGTTTCCGGGCGCGTCAACTGCTTCGGTCATTAGTCCCGTTAGTGTAGTGCATGTTTTTTTTCTCGGGAGATGGCGGTGATTTTCCCCCGCTGGATGGCAAGATCCGGCGCCGACCTACCGTCGGCTAGTGGGGTTTCCCCCTAACCAAGACTCTCCCACCAGCGAGGCACCGCCCCAGCCGGGACAAGCTCTAAGCTCCCAACCGCTCTTCCGGAATATGTGGTGGTGTAGTGCATGTTAGTGTGTGTGTGTGTGTGTGTGTGTGTGTGTGTGCAAAGGGAGAGGATAGGACAAGGAAGAGGAAGGACAGATCGCGCGCGGTCCGTGGCCCATTTGGTAGGGTACCACTCCGGCATTCGCCTGGTGTTGATCGGAGAAACCACGGAAAACTACCGATCAGAGCAGCCGGCCGCTAGAATTCTCCTCCAGACAGCAGCTTAATTCGACCTAGCTGTAAAGCTAGTGTCGAAAATCCTGCCGCCGTGGGGAGGGGGAACTTAGGACCTCCCGGTTAGAGGCGCTGCAGTGACATTAGTTGATGCACTGAGCTATCACTACCGGTACAGGAGTGGACATGGGGTCGATGTGGTCACCACAACGCAGCATGTACCGAACGACACAGGCAGGTGAGTGAGCGGGGATAGCAAGGCTGCAGGGAAGAAAGCGGTCACAGGGGCAGTATCTGGTGGCGGGCACAGGGCTGCACACGGAATCGGTGACGGCCGACGGAGGCAGAAAGCGGGGGCGTGCGAGGGGGGCGTGCCCCTCCACTTCCTCTTCCGCCCTCTCCCCCCTCCAAGCGCCGCTGCACGCAACGCTGGACACGCAGCGCCACAAAACCAACACACTAACTAGCATATCGGGTAGGCATCGGCCGCTGCCCGGCCACCCACGCGCAGCCCCCAGCCCCTGCGCGGCGCCCGACACGCAGCCGCTGCAGGAATTTTTTCAGGCGCATTAAATTCGCCTTCTCAGAAATTCTATTGTCGCTGGATTATGAACGCTCGTAATGTATCGGGCTGAGCTTGTTGCGCACCTCGTGACTTCGGTGAGCCGCTGTCTGGTGGAGAAGTCTAGCGGCTGGCAGCTCTGATCGGGAGTTTTGCCTGCATTCTCCGAACAACAGAACGTGAATATCAGAGCAGTATTAAAGCTACGGTCACAGTGCTTCCGAAATATGGGTCCCTCGCTACTGAACGACTGCGAGCGAAATCGTCCGACTTACTTCATCCGAAAACCACCCGGCATCGTTCGAATATCCTCATAATTGAACAGTTCATTGATTGAAACATTTGGGAGAAGAACGCTCAAGACCATCTACATACATGTCGTCGAGGTGGACTTGGTATGAAATATGTTCCTCACTCTCCAGCTGATTTCAGGCGAATAGAACCGATAAAATGCAACAAAACAGATCTGTATCCGACAGTAGATTTTTCTGAACGCCGTTGAAAGAAGTCGTTTGGGTTGAGTATGCGCATTTCCATTTACTAGCACGTGTTTGAACGAATCGTGCATATCGGACGCAAATGTCCGTCATCTACCGACCGAAATTTCGGCGAAAATCGGCTCCACTGTGACTGCCACAGAAGAAACATGCCACAAGCCGCGCGCTGTTTCTCTTCTGCATCCTTGTCCCAACCTCTCTTCTTACACACACACACAACACATTTTCGGAGAACAGTCGTTTTTTCCCCCTAATCAATTATTTTTTTGTATTATTTGAGGTCGCATCAACATCTAAATCATTAGCGAACACTATTGGATTAACGTTATGGTAACTATGAAGATGAAACCATATGGTGATAATAAGGGGTGAAAGGACGAACACAAATACAACCATGCCCGAGGCGGGACTCGAACCCGCGACCCTTGTAAGTAATCGGCCATCTGCTCTTCGTGGCATATATTTTAATTAATGATTTATCTTACGCACAGTCATCAGAATTTACAAAAAGGACAAATTCTTCTGAGATTCATGGTCTTGAATATTACATTTGTTTAGATTCGTTTTGGAAGAATCTGTGGAATTAGTTTCATGTTACAAGGTAAATTCGTCTGTCAATTTGATTTCCCCCATTTTACACAAAAGTTATTAAATAATGCAGCGTCATTTTGATGGACAGATAAAATTCATATTCATATGTGTAATGAAGATTAAAGCAGATGATCAATTAAAACATCAAATCTGTGTGACGGCAAGAACATTAAGCAATTAGCGGTGAGAAAAATAGGGCGTGCTTAATTCCTCGTGACTCACCCGATTATATTGCGATTCTTCATGTGCTGCTTGCCCCTTGCTTTAATATTTCATCAGTCCACCTTTCATTAACCTTTATCAACCATCTCCCCTCCCCGTTACTTCCCATTCATGTTCTGCTGTCTACGCTGTAACAAAGAAGAATATTGATTGCAGTTTACAAACTACTTTACCAGCATGAGACTTGACGATACTTTTCCTCCTGCCTTTTATCTATATCAGTTCGTTCTGTTCTCAACTTGTAGTTCTACAACGGTACATACTTTCTCGCATTCTTCCTAACTTTTATAATTTTCGAAACTTAAGAGAGTTCAATAAAAATTATACCTGCGCCATTTTTAAATTTTCAAATATTTGCTTTTAAAATAATGTTGTAGAGTAAAGGTTTTTGTTTTATAATAATGTTGTAAAGATTTTCCTTTCTTTAATGTAAAAATACACATATTGGAAGGAATTTTGTGCAGTAATTCATAACAACTTTTAGTTTTATTTGAGAATGATATACAATACTTAGATACAGTATAGTTAATTAACAATAGCAAAGAATGTTTCTCGTGTTGCAAGTAAGAATAAAGCTGATGCGGTGTTTATACTGCTTGACCTTGATTATAGCAATGTAATTAAAATAAAGACTATAATGAGAACACAATTAGAGTGATGCACGGTGACCTGAGATAATCGTTCTCCTGCTTGGGTGCTCTGTAGTATGTTATCTCACTATTTATGTCTTCCGACACCCGCTGTATGATGTGAGAGGGTATGTCTTCCGACACCCGCTGTATGATGTGAGAGGGAATCCCACAGACGTACGTACTAGAAGGGAAGACATTACTTTGCATAATAATAATAATAATAATAATAATAATAATAATAATAATAATAATAATAATAATAATAATAATAATTATTATTATTATTATTATTATTATTATTATTATTATTATTATTCATATAGAAATATATGAAGACTAAAATTTGGAGAGAAAATGTTTTTTTTATTTTCAAGTTTTTATTAGTGGACACAATAATAAGAAATCTCACAGGTTATACTCGTATCCCTGGTGTAGTCTCTTTTCTTTTAATAGTTTTATCGCGAGAGTTATCGTCTTCTGTTGACGCATTACCCGAGTGTTTAGTGCAAATTTGATAGTGTTTTGCGCCAACTTCGAGAAATGCCTTTTGGAATAGATTAGGAAATTTCGTTTGAAAATGCACTACAATTTTCATCACACATTCCAACTCGATTAGGTTTTCCGTCCAGTTTCCTTGATATATTGAGCAAATTCTGAGATGTCCCCTCGTTTTGCTTCTGGACAGAAATGTAACTAACTAACTAACTAAATAAATAATGACGTAAATTGTTTTCACCCTCCATGATGTGGTAGGGTTTGGACTTCATAGATATATTTACAGTTAATTAGAAAACCTATTGGAGCTACGAAAGATCATTCTTTCTCGCATTATTGTAAAGAATTATGTAAAACTGAAATTTCTGCGTTACTAACGCTGCAGATATTACTTGAAGAACGTCCCATTCTAATAATTCATACAAAACTCCTCTGATGCCTTCATTTCAATATTCAGGAGCTCTAATCATTCCTACGACAAATGAAATAAATAGAAATAAATTTATCTGTTACAATATTTGTAGCACATAATACAGAAAAGCAATAATAATTTCACACAAGTCTGCTTTGATTACAGTGAAGTGAGCTTTCAATTTTTGAATACCATAATCAGCGATCCAAACATCTTAAAGTAGTGTGTATGTTACTTTAAGTTAAATTTATTATCTTCTTTCAATCTATTTTTTTTCATAACAATATTATCTACATCACACACAGTCATCACCAAAGAGTATATCTCATCTCTGGTCATCACGACCGACAACAATGAGATGAATTCGAAGAATCTTGAAACCACTGTGTTGCCATTTTGCGAAATGATAAGGCGGCAAATGGAGCCAGTGTCGCAAGAGAGATTGGTAGCGACAAAACCCGCTAAAAGGATTACTTTTTGCTGCTAAGTCACCGTCAAATACTGTTCCAACACCGAACATTTGTTTTTAAAAAACTTAAAATAACATGAAATAGTAAATGAATGAATACTGTTTTGAACAAATTTATAGATACGGCAGCTAAGTATTACTCACTTCTAGTTCTTTAACTAGACCTTTAACATCGAAATATTGGTATAAATTGCGCCAAATACTACAAAAGTTTCCAAAGCTTAGTGCTATCGTATCGATTAAGAAACTTACTTTCTAATTAGAGAACATTGTGTCACCGCTTCATTACGATTATTTTTCCAATTTTAGAAAATATATTAAGTGCGACAAAAATGGGAACAGCACCACATTCTTTAACGTTCGTTGCTACATAGGAGAAAAAATGTAAAGAAAAAAATTTGAAAATAATTGTTTAAAAATAAAATATTGCTTATGTTTGAAGAAAATGTACAAGAAATACTTATATATTCAAAACATTGAACACGACCTTCTTTGAAGACTGGTTTCTGATGAACACATTTCATTTTTTAAAAAATCTTCATAATTGTAGTTGTAGGAAGTCGCCAAAAAAATTGAGCTTATGCAATTTTCGATAGATCAAGGATTTCAATGATAATGAGATCTGCACCATTTTCTAAATGTACTTCACACTATCCGACAACAAACTTTGTTGCCGTTTTTTTTAAAAATTTGGAAAATGTTCCTGGGGCTTCATGTGATATACCCTCAAAATTAAAATATCGATTTCAAATTAAGGGGCCACGACATCCGCCAGATCGATTGGGCATTATCAATTTTGAAAAAAATCGGGTGAACGATTTAGCCGAGAGCGTTTTTCACAGACCGACAGGCAGACGGACAGACTGACAGACAGACGGGCAGACAGACAACCAGACGGACGGACAGACAGACAGACGGGCAGACTGACAACCAGACGGACGGACAGACAGACAGACAGACAGACAGACAGACAGACAGACAGACAGACAGACAGACCGAGAGACAGACGGACAGACCGACAGTCGGACGGAGAGATCGACAGACGGACGAGCAGATGGGCAGAACGGCGGACGGGTCTGTCGGTCTGTCAGCCCGGCGGAAGGGCGGACGAGTCTGCCAGTCTTTCAGGCCAACCGACTGACAGACCGGCAGACGGACAGACCGACGGACGGACGGATAGTCAGAGTCGGACAGACGGTCGGGCAGACGTTTTGCCGTCAATCAATTTTTCGGCATCAACACGAAACGTTGATTCTGGCTACATCATGTGTTAAGAGGAATTTTGTTACAACATTTAGCAACTGGAATTGATTCACTGTTTCGTTACTAGGGCCTGATAATAAGATTTTTTCTGCCTAAAATTTGCCGTTTCTTCCTGCAACATTACTTAACTTTTTCTATTCTGGCCAAGGAGTAGCGAGAAAGTGCCAGTGGTTTCAATAATACTGTTAGTAATTTAAAAAAATATTATTTTCACTCTGCCTACCGAAATTGTTCGCTTAATGAACTATACTATATCTATTAAAGCGGGGTGGGCACGGTTTTGCTGGCGGAGCAAACGTATAACGGCCTTCTCCCAGCAGGCTCGGCCATTGGGTCACAGCTGCGTTGGGCAAGTGTGGGCAGCAACTACTGGTAGTTCGGCAATTGAATGGTAAGAGAAGAGGCATTGTTGTACCAAGTTTAGTTGAGAGGGGAGTTTGTGTACCATAAACATATACACAGAGAAATCATACATATATTTATTAAATGCGCTTACTAAATAGAATACAGATACATTAATACTGAAAATTTCTAATTAGTTTCCAGTTGTTGTTGACAATACTTTATGAGTCCTCTATATTTAGAAAGAGAAATTTAAAATGAATATCGGGTCTCGTCGGATCTGTTACAATCCGTGATAGCAGTTCGATAAGTGAGAAAACTTTTTCAATTGTGATCGGAGACCACTTTTGTTGTTTGAGTACACTCTGCACAGAGAAGAAAATATTTATTTGCAAACGCAAGTGAACCCAATCATAGGTATGTTTGTTGCAGATTTGAACAAAGTAGGAAAGCGTGACGAAGGAATATTTCTATAAAATCTTATTATCGATCCTATAGGTATTAACCTACACCTAAGTTTTGTTAATTATAATTTTAAGTCAGTAGGTACTGTATCAATGTATACTGAATACAGAGTACCACAGTTTAAAAAATGCATCTCCAACATTGTCAAATATTAAAAATGACAACTCGTGTGGATTTTAATGGCATCAGCTTCGAGAAGTGACATTCAAGGAAATATTTCTATTTCATTTCCGGGTTAATTTAAAACACTTGGAAGTGGAAGGTCGCTCTTTTGTTTCCGTACCGCTCATTTCACTCTGGTTTCTAAAACGTTGCCGCTATGCAACGTTTGAAAAAATTTAACAAGTTGTAACGTTGGCAACTTCTGCCTATACTTTGATTTATTTATAACGATAATCCCAGGTAAAGTTTGAAAAGGGGAGAGGGAAGGCAGTCTCCAATAGTCACTCCAGTGTTGACAAAGCGAACGTCCTTCTCAATAGGGTCGGTGGCCACTGCCATGTGCTTACCACATGCTAGCCACGCGAGTATGTGACAGCACAACGTAGCTTGACCTTGAGGTGCCATTATAAATACATCGAAGTAAAACTGGTTTATCTCTTATCTACCGCCAACCGTGTCGTTCTGTGATCTTTGTTGAGTCAGTCCGACTGAAAGGCTGAGGAGTTGGGTCATTCAGGCGCGATCGGCTCTAATCTAGTGAAAGATGAGTGGCACTCGGCACACTACAGTAGGTCCTCGCGGGCAGTTTGGTCTCAGTTAATACATTTGATCATCCTTGCTTTAAAAGGCACTTCAGTATCCAATCTCCTCAATAAATTCGCTCCCATTTTTGTCCAGGTGCTTGTAGCACTTCAGTACCGTGACGCGAAAGGAAAAACCCCCTTTAAAAGTCTACGGCCTCCTAGTCGCCCGCGAGCTCCGGCTATTGTTTTATGGTAGCGTTGTTTCGGCGGCTGTAAAAGATACGACCCGTGAATCTTCACTTCCGAAAGCATCTAGGCTCGCAGGGTGCCCAGCCGGCTGCGTGGCCGAGGTGTTTGTTCTTGGATTCGAAGGAGGTGTCGGCCCTTCTTAAAACCGCCCCACTCCGCTGGCGTAACTGCTACAAGGCGCCGCGTTTCAACATTTGCCTTCCTCTCTTTTGAGACGTTTCCGTGAACGCGTTGAATATTGGATGAAGGCGCCAGGATCGTTCTTTGAACAGCTTAGCTCCGACGTAAATGAACACGCGTGAGGTGTGGAACACGTGGCCGATGCGTGATTTACGGGTAGCCGTTTCTATCGCGGGAAATGAGTCTCGAAGTTTTGCATGTCTAAGATCTGTACCTTGGAAGTAGGTCATGTAATTATATATTGTCCACTTCTTCTACTTCCTGAATTATTCGCAGTATGAAGGATAGTACGTGACTTTTCAACCTTTGAGTTTAGAAGCGCTGATTCTATTTGCTCTATGTGTAATTTGAGGTACGCCACGCGGGTTCGCGGTTAGGGTTCCTCTGAATGCTTGATTGTCCTTACTTTCAATTCCACCATTTCACTCTGTACATGGTCATTCATTCATTCATTCATTCATTCATTCATTCATCGTCGTATTCTCTTCACTTCATGAACTACCACTTAAAAATAACTAAAGTACTGGTCGTCATTGAAACACTTCTGCTTGTCTAATATGAAGCAAACATTGTGGAAAGAAATCATACATATTCAAAAAGGATTTATTTTCAATTGATTGTGAATGAAAAATGAAATTGTGCTCAAATAGTAGTTTGAGTTTCAGGGAGATCGGTACATGAAGTTTAAAGCGAACAAAATATAGCAACAGCTCGGAAAGTCTTCCAATTGCGATGTCTCAGGGGCAGCATTCCTGCTGCCTCTGCAACGCTGCTGTCCGGGAGAGGTCTTAAACTGCGAATCGCGATGCAGCACCAATCAAACAGAAATCTTGATGCCTTACGGAGTAGTGAGTAAACCGGATTGTAACTGTAAGAGCAGTTTCATTAGGCCTATTTCGATTTGAATGTGGGTTTATCGATAATTCCTGTCACAGCAAGAGACACCGGAAAAGGAGTGAAAGTGATCAATTTTAAATGAGACGTCTAGTGAAATTTTCCGCAACCCAATTCGTCACATTCGATGCACAAGCTTAAAATACATTGTATAAATTCCATTATTTGCCGCACAAGCGAATACATAAGAAGGGCGTACACACAAAATCAGTTCCGTTGTCGACCTTCGCATATACATTTTTTGAGCTCAAAACGCAGCGGGCGAGAACCACGCAAAATCCAACATCCAGCAAAAAACGGAGATTAGCGTGCAAAATTGTCACCACTTCCCGCAAAGGGCGCACGTTAACAGCTGGGAAACTTCATCGCTGATTTACAGCTTGGGGCTTAGACGTCCACGCATGGGGTTTGCATCAAGATGAACGGCTTATAAATCAAACACTTTATGGTACAATTTCATTTACAATGGTCGCGCACGCAAAAAACAGCCATAATATGATACCTACCGTATTATTTAAATTAGGTTATCTTAAAGGGATATTTCCTCCAACGTTTTCTCTAGGCTGTGTGTAAATGAACGATACACGCCACAATTATTTCTTTTCATAATCTCTAACGACGGAATAATATATTGCTCTTCTTTTTATTCGCCCAGTTTTTCATAATAATATTTGAACTAGTGGTTTATTTATTTACAATCAAACACTGTAACAACTTTTGTAGACGTTAGGGTGAAGGGTAAGAAAATTTACATTTATTACTCACAATTAAAATTATGTTTCTGCCTGAGCTTACGACTGTGGTTGAATGGAAACTGGACGAAATATTCCGACATAGAAGCAGGGTCAGTGACTCAAATTTCTTTCAGTGGTGATAATTTAAAGAACGTGCAAAATACATTAATATTAAATGTTATACTTTTCCTGAAAGAAAAAAAAAAGAAATAGGCCCTACATTTGAAGTGGGTTGATTGAGAAATTTCTTTTTATGACGTAGAGTTCAAAATGTTCTCGAACAGTTGAAATGTTCTAACAATAAAGAACGCATGATTTTGAGAGGATGCTTTTTATCAGAGAGAAGTCGATGAGAGCTGTTTTGAATGCTATAGATGGGGAGTCACGTAACATTAGCACCTCCTGCTGTTTTTGAATAGTTGGAGTTATTGCAATGCAATTTTCAGGGAAGTGCATGAGGGAATGGGTATAATTGATACATGTATATATTTCTATTTGATTATTTGTATTTTATGAGATATTGCGGTAACTTTCTTTTCAAATGGAATTATGCATATTGTTTTAGTCTCTCATGACGAGCATAAAAATGCGAATCCAATGATATACATATTGTCATATGCTATATAAGCACTTTTTGAGTAATTTTGACTGTTTGTGCTCAGCTTTCCTTGCCAGGGCGCGCGTTAGGAGGGGGTGCGCTGCGTGATCTTGTGGGGCGGATTTTTACATTCAAAATATCCGTTAAATACGTGTCGCAAACAAATCTAAATAACTCAAAAACTGCGTATATAACGTATGAAAATGTGTGTATCATGGTAATCGTCTTTTTAGGCTCGTCATGAGAGACGAAAAAAATATGTATAGTTCCATTTGCAAAAAACCAAGTTACCTCAATATCTCGCAAAATACAAGTGATAAAATAGAAAATGTATCAATTAGTCCCATTTCCTCATGCACTTACGTGAAAATTACATTGCAATAACTTCAACCGTTCAAAAACTGCAGGAGGTTTTTAAGTTACGTGACTTACCCCGCATTTAAGAGCTCTCAATATTTTATCGAATCATATTGCCAGTACCAAAGTCTTCACTGTCTTCTTGAATGTGATTACGATGCCGATGTTTTCATTCGATTTGGTTTATTTTTATATAGATAGGAACATATATTGAGAATGGTATTCTTATGGGGCTCATTGAAAAAGTATATTTGTGAATATTTTCGTGTTTTGTTGTCTTGTACAGTTTTGATTGTTGACATTTCTATCAGAAGTGCAATGTTCTCTGTTTGACTGAAACAGATGTCGTGCCAAAATCTCTTTCCGGTTATTTTTTCTGCAGTGTTCACGGAACTCGGTTTGTTCAAGGGGCCATGGAAATCACCTCGAACACGTGTGAGTGGTTTAATGCCACTGCTGTCGAGTTACCGCAGTGCAGCCTGACAGGATGATATGAGCAGGAAAGAGAATTGTTTGTAATGTGGTTTCATGATTGTCTTTGTTCATATTGTGATATTTCTGTTGCGTTATGAATCATAGCGGAAATTCAAAGGAAACTTGCATAAATGGTCTTTTATTGCCGCAACTTAGTTACCAGTACAGTGACACAATTTTCTTTTATGGCCTTCGGTAAGAAGTGGATCACAAAATATCATCGAAATAACGAATAAAACAGAGGATATTCCAAATAAGAACTGGTGAAAAATAAGGTTGTTGAAAATTCGGAAAAAGAAACTACTTAGGATTAATACAGAAGAGAGATGAAACGAGATGAGGAAGAAAGATGAGAAATCACCATCTGCATATAAAAAAACATTGAAGTTTTACAAAACTGAACTTAATTAACAGCATGGAACCGTGTTTAATTATCTTTGATATTGTATAGTTGTCTACAAATTCAATTAACTATTGTTGTCTAGATTATTTTCGATCTTTAGAAATAACCAATGTTACACTGGATTCATACAAATTGAATAGAAAATTGATGCGTGGTACCTCTGCGGTATACCTCTGAATCCTCTGGGGATAAAACCTGGGAAACGAGCTATCTTTACAGTAATTGTTTTCTTTCATGCACTGCCGTTGTCAGATTACAAATTAAATTATGTAGAAAATCTGCAACTTTTGGGACTGCAATTTTTCTGTTCACAAAGCCTTTTTTTGCGAATTGGCAACTACATAATGGTGTCGCATCGGTACAGATCTTTGCACGGTGATAGTAGTGCAAGAGGGCCAGTGCGAGAAGGGGAATCCTAGGGAAGACTCTAGGGATCCTCCAAAGCATACCCTGTCGCGTACAGTCAACTCTGAATATAGCAAGTCCGTAAGATTATTGGTCCGATACTAGCTGGTACTGTGCTTGTTTTAATGCATCTGTATTAATATTTTAATACGTACATTGATAATACATAACGCAACATACAATGTTAACATCGATCTTAAACAAGAACCAAAAGAAGTTTTGGGTTTGCACTATATAAACTAAAAGAATACTCTAGTAGCAGGGCACGTCAATTGCTGTAGTCCTTAGTTCAGTAAGTGTAGTGCATGTATTTTCTTCGGGAGCTGGCGATGATCTTTACCCGCCTCTGGACGGTGAGATCCGGCGCCGACCTACTGTCAGGTAGCGGAATTTTTCCCAACCAGGCCCCCCCCCCCCTCCCAGCAGGGCACCACCCAGCCAGGACAAGCTCTAAGCTCCCGACCGGTCTCCCGTCATGTGTGGCAGTGTAGTGCATGCAAGGGTACGTGTGTGTAAGTACGGGGCGAGAATAGGACAAGGAAGAGAAGGATAGATCGCGCTCGGTCCGTGGGGTTCCCCTTTTGTTAGGGTACTGCTCCAGCATTCGCCTGGTGTTGATCGGAGAAACCACGGAAAACTACCGATCAGAGCAGCCGGCCTCTAGAATTCTCCTCCAGACAGTGACTGAATTCGACGTAGCTATCCAGCTGATGTCTAAAATCCTGCCACCGTCGGGACTCGAACCTTGGACTTCCCGGTCAGAGGCACTGCAGTGACATTAGTTAAAATAACCCGAAGATAAACACAAACGACGCATGTGCAGGATCCCATGTCTGCATTGTAGTGAGAGTGGGAGTGGGAGTGGGAGAGGTGGAGGCGGCGCGAACTTTGTCGTCGGCGCCCGAGGCGTCCTGGCGGGGGCGGAAACGACGCGCTTCCGGGCGGCGACGGCGGCGGCGGAAGTGGCGTCGCGACGACCGAGGAGGAGAGGAGGGGGAAACGGAGACGGTGGCGGCGGTACAGATGTTCAAGGAAGAGGAGACGGCGACGATGGCGGGGACGGCAGAGGGGCTGAAGATTGCAATGACGATGGGAGGAAAGTAAAGACTAAGGAACGGATTGTCAAGTATACACCATGTCACTGCCGCGCCTCTGACCGGGAGGTCCTAGGTTCGAGTCCTGACGGCGGCAGGATTTTCGACACTAGCTTTTCAACTAGGTCGAATTCAGTTGCTGTCTGGACGAGAATTCTAGCGGCCGGCTGTTCTGATTGATAGTTTTCCGTGGTTTCTCCGATCAACACGAGGCGAATGCCGGAGCAGTACCCTACCAAACGGGCCACGGACCGCGCGCGATCTGTCCTTCCCATTCCTTGTCCTACCCTCTCCTCTTACACACACACGTACACTAACATGCTCTACACTACCACATATTCCGAGAGACCGGTCGGGAGCTTAGAGCTTGTCCCGGCTGGGGCGGTGCCCCGCTGGTGGGAGAGTCCTGGTTAGGGGGAGACCCCACTAGTCGACGGTAGGTCGGCGCCGGATCTCACCATCCGGCTGGCGAAGATCACCGCCATCTCCCGAGAAAAAAACATGCACTACACTAACGGGACTAATGACCTGAGCAGTTGACGCGCCCGGAAACATGAAAAAATGAATCAATCAATCAAGTATACACCGATTTAAACATATCTTCACTTCAAGGTCACGAGCTGGAGGGGGACAGGGACATTGTTATCCAATCGGGAGCTTCAATATCTAACATTTATGTCCTAACGAAGCTCTCGATTGGATGACGATGTTCCCCTGTCCTTCCAGCTCGTGACCTTGATGTGTCATTATGTTAAAATCGGAGCATCAAGATATTATCCCCACACGTTTTCTTTAACCCTCATTTCGCTAGATGCGTGGGGAGTGAGGGATTTGATTATTTTGTTGACAGGACTATTATATGAAATCTGTAGCTCTTTTCCGATGCGAAGTAGTTTCTATTACCCGGGAGTAAACATTTCTGGTTATCAGAATTTGTCAACAAAGTTGGTTGCTGTCATTAATTCTGAATTCAATTAATGTTAGTAAAAGAGTTGTGGTAGGGTTGCCGGGGCTCAAGAAAACGGGCGCGTTTAATATGTGCATTCAATAATATTTTATGGAGTCTACAAGATCAGAATGCATTAGAACAATTTTCATTTTACATATTTTGGTATAATTACACATTTTTACACATTTTACCTAATATTACAAATTACCTACTAAAATTGTGAGTTAGGAAATCCGGACAATTTGACGTTTCGAAAAGTAATGATACGATGAGAAGACTTCAATTTTTCAGCTATAATCCTCTATAAAAACTATTTATTTGCAGTATAATTTATGCGATTTAAGTTAAATCCAAAACTAAATTTTTTATTCATAAAAATAATTCTCCGATGTTAAACTAATTTTGCATAGCACACACAATTTATTTCCCTCTAAACATAACTTCTTCTCTATTTATTTTTCTGAGATAACATAAATTGTAAAAACTCTCAACTCTTTGGCTTTATGTGCACTTCCCGTCCGCACGTTCCACCCTTAAACTGTTTTTCCAACATCTCCAACACTCAACAATTCTCCGTTTCCACAGCGTTCCTCCCCACCAGCACCACAACCACCACCACCACCGCAATTGTGGCTATCGCGACGGCCGCCGCCGCCGCCGCCGCCGCCGCCGCCGCCGCCGCCGTCGCCACCGCCACCGCCACCGCCACCGCCACCGCCACCGCCGCCGCCGCCGCCACCGCCGCCACCGCCGCCGCCGCCGCCGCCGCCGCCGCCGCCGCCGCCGGCGCTGCTGTCGACGCTATCGCCCCGCGTGATATACGGGCGATGGCGGGCGATACCGCACCATCGGCGACGCGCGCGGCGCGGCGCGACTCCGAAAGAAAATAAAATTTAACACGCCCGGCGGGAATCTTAACTGCGCGCGTATAAATTCACACCACGCGATGCCGCACCGGCGCGCCGCGAGTAAACACCTCACAGGGCCAGTGGTTGGCGCAGCCAGGTAGAACCCCGACAGCTGGCTCAGGGAATCGACTGATGGTACTGCCCTGCTTTTGGCCGGGATGTCCTAGGTTCGAGTCCCCACTGTGGCGGGATTTTCGCTAGTTATGTCGAGTTCAGCCGGTGTGTGGAGAGGAATTCTAGCGGCCGGCTGCTCTAATCGGTTGTTTTCCGTGGTTTACCCGATCAACACCAGGCGAATGTCAGAGCAGTACCCTAAGAAGCGGGCCACGTACCGCACGCGATCTTACCTTTCTCTTCCTTGTTCTATCCTCGCTCATTACTTACACACATGCACTACACTACCGTACATGACGGGAGACCGATCGGAAACTTGGTGTTTATCGGCTGGGGTGGTGACCTGTAGGTGGGAGATCCCTGATTGGGGACCCTGCTGGCCGACAGGCAGTTCAGTTCTGCGCCGGATCTCACCATCCAACGCGGTTACATTACTCCCAGTGGAAAAGCATGCACTACACTTACTAATGACCTAAGTAAATGACGCGCCCGGAATCATTAATCAATTGCAACCAGGTAACTCTGCGCGGTAGTCGCAGACTAATCCCTGGAATCGCAGCGGTAGTCGCAGTCGAATCCCTAGTCACGGAGAGTAGCCCAACCCAATTGAAGGTTTTATGGACATTATCAAGAACATTGATATTAGTTTCTTAACACATTGGTTGTTCCCACCACACGCAGTACTGCACTATTCAAACTCCTTTGACAAATGATGTAAAATAGCGTAAGTGTCGCGCAGTCGCGCCCATGCATGCGCCTGACACTCTGTATCTGTGGAGTCTAATTGAGCCTCTGGGAGGAAAACCATTGATCCTGCAGTGCTAAGAAACATACATTTATAGAAATGAAAAGTGAAAAATATGTTTAAAAAACATTCGAAGTATTTAAACAGGTGATTGCATAAATTAGTTTCTTTGTACGTCGCTCGCCAGCGCCATGCTGTACTCAAGACCATCGGGTAGCGATTGTTTGCATTTTGGTGTACAAACATACAATGAATAAGAACTTACTATTGAGAGATCATAATGCATTTTGATAATAAAAAATATTTTACTACATTTTTGCAAATACTAGTAAAGAAATATTATATATTAAATATTAATGTTATATTAATACCCGCAACCTTAATTGGTCACTCAATTTGTTATTAATTATTCATTTTTAAAAGTACTTGTTCGTATTTTTAAACTTATTTTAGTAGTGAAGTACATTTAAGTAGTGAAGAACTTGTAGTACATTTCTTGTTTGCTAGTGTTTCTACCATTTTCCTTTAGAAATTTCGTTACCATTTTAGTCATGAAATTTGTTACGCTCCATTTCAAGAACGTGCGAGTAAATAACAGAGGTCATGTCTATCACCAAAATGCTGCGTAGTAGCAAATAAGTGTATTCCTGGGGAAATAGTTTTATAATTTAGCTCTGAGTGGTCATTTGGTTCTAATAATCCTTTACATTTTGGAAACATGTGACATGGCACAACGATTATACTCGCCGTCATAAGAGAGAGGTATACGAATAGATTTTTCGTCTACAAATTTGCTATTTCAACCATGTTCGAACTGGCAAAAACCGTTTTAAGAGTGTGATTTATTTATGCTAAGCTACTTTGTTTATTGGAATGTTCTGGTATCTACTAGAAGTGCCTGGCTATGATATATTTATTGCATGATTGTATTTTAAAATTATCACTTATGTATTTTAAAACTATAGTTCAGAATTAGCGAAATCATGTTCTGTACCGCTACAATGTGATCTTATATATTTAAAAGAAATTTTAAGAAATTTCATCCCCTTTGACTGAACTTCTTCAAAACCACTGTGAGCGTACATGGGTCTTACACTTAAGACTCAAACATTCATAAGGACTATTTTGAGCTTTTAATTCCGAAATGCAGTGTGGTACAAAAACTATCGTAGGAAATATAACATAATTCTGTGGCATTATAGATGAAAGATACAGAGGTTTAAAAAATTTGAAATTTTATATAATTAAATTAAAAGTATTTTACAAGCAATACTGATGGGTGGTACAAGCTGCACGCATCATTATGATTCAATTTCTACTTGCCGAGAACGCCATGTCCCGATAAATTGTTCTTGCGTTACGAGGAATTCATGCCGTAGTTCGGCTACGTAGACAAATTCCTAGAAATGAGCGCTCTACCTCGGCAGCCAGGTATTTTCGTTCACGTGAAAAATTCGAGCCGAGTGCAAGCCGTGGGGGTGATAAAGCGGTGCACCTTCATCCAGGAACAACGTTGACAGCCGGAAGCGACGCAGGTGGGTTGGGTGGCAGGGGCGAGAGCGCGGGTGATGGAGAGAGTGAGGCAAGTGACGGCGACGCGGAGACGGCTAGAACGGACGGCTAGAATAAGGAGTAGGTGGGACACGGACAGGGGTAGAAAGAACAGGGACAAGCTGTGAGCGAGGGCGTGTGAAGTAGGTAGGGGGAACGTAAAGGCTGGAATGGGGAGCGTAGAAGACATGAACGGTGGTGGAGGCGGCGGCAACGATAGCTATGACGGATAGTTGCGGGGGAGGTGGAGGTGTCTATGAAGGGCGGCTAGAATTAGGAGCGGGTAGCCATAGACGGGGCACGGGTGCATAAAGGACAGAGTCAGGACGAAGGGGATGGCGGCAACGATAGCTGTGACGGAAGATTGCGGAGTCAATGAAGAATATGAGGTGTGGGCGGGGACTTTGATCGAGATGGTGGCGATGGCGGTGCAAGTGGGGGGGGGGAGTCGGGTGGGGGGTGAAACTTCGCGTGTGGCGGCGCCGTGCGGCGAGGTGACAATAAAACTCCCCGCTGCATTGCGTTTTAAAAGGAAAACGAGGAGAAATTACAAACGGCCATAACCGTAAGCGGCCGTCGCGACGCCGACTAATGTAAACGCTGCCCCAACGCACAGGCGTGCACGCGTGCCCACGAATTCATTGGGAAACGAATATCCTGCTCACTGGTGATATGCTGATGTTTCCTGCGTAATTTGAAAATATAATTAATGAATGTTTCTTCATCTTAATTTTATGAGGCTTGAAAGCTCTAGGGCATATTTTTGGAATATTTGTTGTGAATTGTTTCAATTCTTTCAAGAGATACATCACATTTTGATATTAAAATTTTCTTACGTAGTCAAATATGTGATTGACTGTGAAGTGCTCTTTTTTCATGGAAACTTTTCAGGGCGAGGTGGTAGAAGATATTCCTTGATTTTTTTATTTACTTAAGGAAAAGTATAAAACCTCTATGTGACTATGGGGGAGAAGTACCAGAAGGGTCTTAATGATGGATACTATTATTTTCGGAAATTCTAACGATTTATTTCTTATTAATTTTATAACACATCAAATTATTGTTCGGAAGCAGCAAGAAGGTTTCACTGCACTAACATAGCTTATATTTATTGCGCTTCATTTCCAAATTAATTTTCTTTGGTTATTTGCGACGTGTCTTAATCAAGACGCATCAATAACTGCACTCCGATTCCTTTCTTTATCAGTTCGCACAACACGTTCAGGACCTTTCAGAAATTTGCACAAATATGAGTTCATCATTGCCGTAATGAAGTTTAAGGGAATGAAAGAAGGTATGAATGGGAGAATAGGCGTAATTTAAGTGTGAAACGATAATGATTAAATTAAAGTGCAGTTGATGTATCGATGTTGGATAGCCATTATTAAGTGCTTTCTGATAAGGTCTGAGCAGGTGTACTTGACAAATACATTATTTTTCCTTGAAAGGTGTCATTTCGAAAGGTTAATTCCACTTGCTTTTTAGATGGATATTCTGTACTGTCCACCAAAAGCTTTCTGCGAGGCACTTAGAAGTGTGTTTGTCGCCTGCAGAAGTGTGTTTGGCCATGGCATTATTGTGCACGTCCAACACACACGTGCGTTGTCGACACCTTCCGCCGACAGATGTGCGATATCTGCCTGGACCGACGTGTCGCCTAATATTCCCCAGGTCGATCCCTCTAACCCTTCAGTCCACCTCCACCAGGAGCGGTAGCTCAGTGCATCAACTGATGTCACTGCAGCGCCTCTGACCAGGAGGTCCTAGGTTCGAGTCCTGATGGCAGCAGGATTTCCGACACTAGCTTTTAGCTAGGTCGAATTCAGTCGCTGTCTGGAGGATAATTCGAGCGGCCGGCTGCTCTGATCGATAGTTTTCCGTGGTTTCTCTGATCAACACCAGGCGAATGCTGGAGCAGTACCCTACCAAACGGGCCACGGACCGCGCGCGATCTATCCTTCCTCTTTCTTGTCCTATCCTCTCCCCTTACACACACACACTTACACTAACATGCACTACACTACCACATATTTCCGGGAGACCGGTCGGGAGCTTAGAGCTTGTCTCGACTGGGGCGGTGTCCCGCTGGTGGGCGAGTCCTGGTTAGGGGAAAACCCCACTAGCCGTCGGTAGGACAGCGCCGGATCTCGCCATCCAGCGAGGGAAGATCACCGCCATCTCCCGAAAAAAACATTCACTACACTAACATGACTAATGACCAAAGCAGTTGACGCGCCCGGAAACACGAAAAAATCAATCAATCAATCTTCAGTCCACCTCCAACACTAACCCTGGCCCTTCCAACTCCGTCCTCGCAACCCCTTACAACCACTCCATCTTTTTTTTTTCTGTTTCGGCTACGTTGACGCAATGCGTCTGTGAAATCTTGTTGGGCAATGGTATGGTGTAATCCTCCTTTATTATTTTTGACAAGTCTCGACACGTCGCAGTCAGTCAGTGACTTTTATCCTTTGAGCTCGGCACCGTTAGGTATCGGGGTTCCTAGATGGTCACCCAACCAGGAACCCTCCAAGTCTCCAATTCGCCGTGACTTCACGGAACGCTCCAACCTCGGTGACTTCACGGAACGTAGTAAACGAATTCGGCTAGCAACGCCGACCCCCGCGGTTCTCTGCCCTTTACCCCGCAAGCTTCACCCTCCTCCTGAGGCACCACAGAAACACTCTCCTGTCCATCCTCATCAGAGAATACCATGACATGTCAGCAATTTTTCTACAAGTTTTTCTTATTTCAAACGGTTTTCTTATTTAACATTTTTGTATAATGTTTTTCTATACACCTATTCACGTTTGAAACTTGAAGAAAGAGTTCTCAAAAATTCCTCGAGATCAGCCAAACATCGCAGTTATTTTGATCGGTTGTATTTTTTAAAATATTTTCTTTAGATATCATTACAAATCGCTTCCATACAAAGCATACGCATAAGTGACGTAGATACTATTACCGTAAACAAGAACCCGTCACACGTTACCTTATCTTTTAGCATGGACAAACTTTGTGGCAATATAATAATAATAATAATAATAATAATAATAATAATAATAATAATAATAATAATAATAATAATAATAATAATATTTATTCCTAACTTTTACAGAGATAATGTACATTGTTGTTTCTTGGAATTACTAACCATCGATAACCAGTTGTGATGGTTAGCAATACTAAATTTATAATTTATTATCTGTCTTCTTCTACATTGTATTTTTTATGTGTGGCGTGTTTTTTACAATATTCTTATTTTTTAACATTTACAATATAGGTTTTTGTGAACATACAAAATGAAAAACCTAGCTTTAAAACAAACAAGTGAAGATTTACAGAGACGCAATAGGTATATTTACTTAGACAAAATATATATTTACATAAATGAATTTATATATACCATCGGCGTGAACAAAACTATTCGTGAAGAGAAATTAACAACATACGCAAGTAGAGCCGAGAAGCTGTGAGAGCTCAAGGGGAAGCTCCACGAGAGCCTCAGTTCAAATGATGAGGTTTGAGGTTTTATTTTGCACGGCTGTTTGTGTTCCACCCTTCACTGTTATCGTACCATTCTGTAACATCTATTTCAGCCGCGTCCAGTGCAATCGTAATTGTAAAAGTGCGAACCATAAAGGGAATCATTTTCCAAACAGACATGGACAGTTCCTAAATATAAATAAATATTTTTAATTACAATTCAACCACATATTTTCATTGTCAGTAAACGTTACAATAAATTAATACATTATGGTGTATTATTCATAATGCATGTTTAGATTCGTTTTGTGATTATTATTAAAGTAATTAAAATTATTATCTCTTTAAAACTAATATGAGTGTCCAGGGCGATAGAGTAGTAAGTCAAAATATTATTTTACAGCGAAGAGTTCCAACTATTTGCTAGGATTAAGAGTATTTAAATGGCCAGAAATTCTAAAAAATTTGAGTTTTGGAACTTTTTTTCAAGATTTACATGAAATTCTGGTTTCAAGGTTTTAAAAAATAAGGACTCCGTGATATGAGTTCTCTTGATGATATTAGAAAAGTAGTAGACAACTGTTTCATTGCAATATGGTAGTATGTCAGCATATTCTCTAGAGCTATCTAAAATCCATGTACAGAACAAAAATCAAATTAAATAAATACCTTTACAAAATTAAAGAAAGAAACAACGAGATGAGGCAATGGAAGAAGACGAAAGGAAAGGCCGAAGAAGGGCATCTCTCTGTCTCTGTCTCTCTTCCTCCCCTCCAGCCCTCGCCATTCTTTCTTCTCCCATACTATCTCGCCTGCCCTCTTTTTCCCTTTCCTCCATTACCCCTTTATTTCACTATCCTCTTCTTCTTTCCTTCCTTCATTCCACTCCCACCTCAGAGCTTGTCCCGGCTGGGGCGTTGACCTGCTAGTGAAGACACCTGGTTTGGGAAAACCCCGCAAGTCGACAAGTAAGTCGGCGCTGGATCTCGTCATCCAGTGGGGAAAGTTGATAGTCACTTCCTGATCGAAACACATGCACTTCACTTGTGGGACTAATGAACTTAACACTTGACGCGCCATGAAACACCCATCAATCAATCTCTTTCCTTCAATCTTCCCTATTCTTTCTTCCTCCCCTTGTTTCCTCTTTCCTTCTTTCTCTCATCCCTTCATTTTCCTTCCCTCTTCTCGTTCTTTCTCATGATTTCCCTCCTCTCTTCTCCTTCCCTCCCACGATAATCATTCTCTTCTCCCCATTCTCCTTCCTTCATTCCACCCTCCCTTCATTTCGCTCCCCTCGATGCCTCCCGCTTCCTCCCGTCGTGCCATCTGCGCCCTCCCCTCTCCGGATCGCCCGCCCGTGCGACGTATCCGCGCCTGCAGATACGTTTAATGGAACACACTCGTTCCGCGCGTGCGTTTTGTTTGGCGTCCGCCGCGCGCGCCTCCGGCGGAAGGTCGGCGAAACGCGGGAGCGGCCTCATCAAAAATGCAACCACTCGCCCGGCGCGGGGGCCACCCGCCACTCGCCGGTCGCCCGCACTTAAGCTTTTTCCGAGGGGGAGCTGTAATCTCGGCATCGGAGGGATACATTTTAATGAATTAGCGACAGGTAGATATGGGGACGGCGTTGATTAGAAAAAGACGCATTAGCCTCGCGTGCCTCGCTTAAAGGGAATTTGAAAACTTTTTATGGTTTTTGATTATTTTGTGCAATTTCGTGTGTTTTGTGCATGTTTGATGTTCATAATAGAGAGAATATGTCAAAAGAGTTTTATTGAAAATGGTGCCTGTTCTATTTCAAATTTTCAAAAAATGGTACTATGATAGAAATATATCAATTATGCAATGACATAAAATCATCTCCTTTTATTCTTGTCCATTATTACCATGACATTGTTAGTCAGTTATTACACAATAATTATTCTATGTAATTACCGTTGAACTCGGTAATCTTTTAGACACAAATGCAACCTTCCCATATTTTTTCCGTCGATAGCTTCACAAAGAGAAATAAGTGTTAGGCCATCAAACATACTTATTTTACTGAAAAGAAAAAAAGTAAATGCAAAGGTTAGAAAATAATCCTTATTTTTGCTCGCTCGTAATAAAAATTAAAAATATATATTTGTATAGCACACTTATTAGCTAGAATTAATCGAATTATAATGTTATAAAGAGCTTTGAAAATGGATAAAAGGTAAGGAGAAAAGGTAATACGGTAAAAATATCATCTGACCGAATGATATCTGTCAGTACCTCGCGAATTTTCTTGCTAAAGTTGAAAACTTTCTTTTGTTTCAAATCTGAATACTAGACGGGCGATATAATTTAACAAATTGAAAATAGAGGTGGATCTACGAAGATATCACCCACATTGAAGCCTTTTTCTAAGATAACATCAATTCTGAGAGATACGTATTAGTGTAGTAGAATCAGATTGATTTAAGAACTACGTTGATTACAAATTGAGGTATTATTTTTGTTTGCTTCAGTGAAACGAACGAAAAAAACGTGAAATATGCTTATAAAATATTACGAAATAAGAACCGAATTACTTATGTAAAATGTTTGAAAAGGATAGGAACACACAGTATGGCGAAGACATAGTATGTTCGAAACGTCTCTGAGTTCATGGATTTTCTCCTTTAGGTACACATATTTATTTTTAATTTAATTAATAATTTATTTATCTGAGAATAGTAAGAGGTGGTACTGTTTTATTGTCGAAATTAAGTAATATATTTAAACCCTTTCCGAGGAAATATTACTCCCGGCATCGTAGGGATTGATAATGATTAACGACGGGTATTTACGTTGACGACCCTGATTGGAAAATGCAGTATTAGTCCCCTTGTAAGTGAAGGTAAAGCTCAGGAAAAACATTAATAAAACTTTTGGGATATGCTTGTATTTTGGGATATTTTGAGAATTTGATGGATTTAATATTTTCCATAGAAATTACAAACCTTTCGATATCAAATAGAACTATTGATATTGTAAGAGAAAAATTGACATTGTTGCGAAGTAATAAATTGTGTTCACCATTTCTGTTTATTTTCTCTCTGCGTTAAATCATTTTATACACACGTCCCAGCCTTCCTCTCTAGCATTAGCAATAAATAATTCCTTTACAGTTTTAAATTTAGAAGCATAGTTTCCCGTACGAAGTATTCGTCAAAGGTATTCGATTTCACCGCAGTCTGCTTATAATTCTAACTTAACGGCTAAACCTCACAGCCGACTTTCTGCCAAATTGATATTCCCTCATCGATCTGTCTGATGTCACCTGCCCTTGAATTTGAAACCGATATTTTAATTTTGGGGATACTTTACATGAAGCTCTTGTGATGTTTTCAAAATTTTCAAAAACATGGCTCCATCGTTTTTTATTAAATTTTGTTGATGGATAGTGACGTTTAAGAGAATAGTGCAGAACTCATGTTCGTTGAAAACTCTGATTTTTGAAAAATTGCAAAAATTTACAACTACATTAATGAAGATATAGATTTTCGCCTTAATGAAATCTGTTCTTAACGATCGATTTTGAAATAAGCTAATATACAATTTTTCGAAAATGTGAGTATTTTTTGGGTAATTTTGCATGAAAATACGGACGAGAAATTACGTTCTGTTTTAGCGTCACTAGTGTTTCCTCTTAATGACTTATTCTGTATTTATTTAGTTATTACAAGTACATAACGTGTTTATATATTCCTAAACTTAGGAAAGTGAGTGAATGAACTCTCAGAAGGAGAAAATAACGAAAATGAAAGTTTTAAATTTAATTTTCTCAAAAAGATATCAGTTAAGATTTCATCCATGAGTCACCCTCATTACTTAAGATTTTCCAAGAGGGACCCATTATTGAATTTCTGCTGTCTTAAATTTTAGTGCATTAGTTCCGGGTAGATATTAGAACGGCTTTGATTTCGAACGGAACCTTACCCACTTGTGTATATATGTAGTTGGTGACACAACTGCTTTTTCACAGGGGGAGCAGTAATCTGGCCATCTGAAGGATACATTTTAATGAATTAGCGAAAGGAAGATATGTCGACGGCGCCGATTACAAAATGATGCATTACTCCCATTCGCCCTGCTTTTCTTGGGAAGTGTGAAAAATGAATATGAATATGAATGCTATTTTGGTGTGCTACTTTTGCTTTTTAAATAGGAGGTAAACGTTGGATATCGTGACTGGAGTAGTGGGTAGGTCGTAATAAAACTAAAAATATGTTTATTTTGTTTTGATTTCGTCGTATATTTCACTAAATGATTTTATTCCCACCATCGATATAACCGTTACAATTGAACACGTTGTTTATAAACAAAACTCGTTTTACCTAATTAATTGCTAAAAGGAATACATGAAAAGAATACAATTCCAAATTAAATAAAATAAGGGTGGGTCGAGGAAATATGTTGTCTATCCAATTACGTCTATCTCCTATGTCCATTTTCGTCTTCTTCGGATTCCTGTTCTTCGACTTTGTCTTCTTTTTCTTCTCCGTCACGTGTAGACGGTAGCACCTATTTCACATATTGTGAAATTGTTATGAGTCTCAACTCTACATTCATTAATCGTTTCTGTTTCGCTACTTTTCGATCAAAGGGATATATACCACACGTAGACCACCTATAGCCAGATAGCCACATCATCATAATCACTCATAGAATGTAACGTGGATTCTGCTAACAAAGCACTAGGTTACATAATGAGGACTGGCAGGAAATTGAAAAGTATCGAAACATTGCGCATGTTATGTTTTCAATGTGTTCAAATCTAGAGCATGCGTCCGTTTTGTGGTCCCCTGATAAGGTGGGTTTTTAATTAAAGCTCTTCAATCGTATCAGAGACGCTTTGCAAAGTTTCTGGAGTTTAAATCTAATGGTAATTACCCACCCAGAGGAATTTGTGGAGAATACCTACACACGAGATTTAAACTACAAAGGCTTTAGAGAAGGAGATATATTTTAAAATGTATCTCTTAATAAAATTGTACAAGGCCTAATTCAGTCTCTGTTTGTATTGAAAGGAAAAATTATCAGTTCCTCCTTTTATTGATCGTACAATTAGATTATTCTAAAATCCCGTTTAGAACAATATACAGAGCCATTTTTTAAATATCGTACAGACAAATTGTTTTATTACAAAAAAATGAAGCATATGTTTTGTTTATTTTAATTACTAATGTAGTTTATTACGTAAATGACATTTCTTAATAATATTGTTTTAAAAATAGTCCTTTTATTGAGGCAATCCCCTGAACTTGAAACTTGAAAAATTAATAAATTTTAAGTTGACACACTTGCATTCTTCTTTGTCAGTTATGTATAAAATGCTACCCACCTGAGAAATTTCATTTCACTTCTGTCTAATCACTTTTATCAACTTGTTATAGTACCTAGTTCTCACAGAAGAATAAGACTTGTTTTTAATGTTTTTCTTCATTCTTTATTAATCGCAATCCAAATTATTAGGCAGTGAAGTATTATTCTCCTGATATTTCACGGAATATTAACGCTTTCATGTTTGGAAATGCAATGAAACCTGCATTTCCAAAAAATCAGTGACTTAACAAAAATGTTCAGTATAAGTAGCATTTTAATGTGCGAATTAGTTTTTATATTTCGCTGTTTCAAACAAGCGTTTGGTTACAGAACGCTTCCAGTACGTGGCGGTGCCACCGGACATTCCCTGAACTACTAGTCATGTTTCTATGGTTCTCCGCTAGAAAGCGCGGCCATCTGCTTCAGCGTTCTGCCCGCCGCGCCGGGTCGCAGAATACCTCCTCTGCTCGCCTGTTCGCCGTGCGCTGTGCACCACGGATTTCGCCTCGTGACAGGTGCGTGACGTATACCCCCGCCGCGTCGACAGCTCCCCCTCCCCCTGAGAAGGCGGGCGGCGACGCAGGAGGCCTTGGAGAACCCCCTCGCTCAGCGGCGAAGGCGAGCTCTGCGGAGGTCGGCCTGCAGGTGGGAGCATGCACAGGCAGCATGTCGGCTGCAAATTCGCGCGGTGTGCGAAGTCGTGGTGGGACCCCCAGGCCCGTATTAACGGTAAAAATCTCACAAAATTAATTACTATTTCTCAAACAAAAATTTCCCTAATTTTTATCATCACAAATAATTCAAAACCCATTCAACCATAAAAAAAATCTAGCGAAGCAAAAATCTTTATATATAAAGGTAAAAGGTAAAAGGTAGGTGTACTTAAAATTAAATCGGAAGAAGACGTATTGTAAAAAAATATATCATTTACGATATTCATAATCATGGACATAATTTTAGTATTAATTACTATTTTGTTTATGATTAATTTCGTGCCATTTGCTTGATTACTATAAAGCGGAAACTCGAGTGAATTTTCTTGCAACCTAAAGCTCGATTTTTGGTGGCGGCAAACATAGCATGATTTTTTGAGATATACTTTTTTTGAATATTGAATTTTAACTTGAGAATGTTAATTGTTATCTGTACCACATTTTCAGCCAATTCGTCAGTTGTTCGAGTTGTTCATTTGTGTTCAGGAACATATTGAAAGTAAGCATTTTATAATGGAATATTCTAAGAATAAAGGTAATCATGTAAAATATTTGAAATGAGACATTTTAAAAATTGTGATGACTAAAAACAGAGTTTTTGCAAAACGGGAAATCCATTGTTATAGTACATTATCGTCAATAGGAATTAACGTATCTTCAGAAAAATGAGATTTTGCATGTCAATCAAAAACACGTTAAAACTAGGAACTAATTGGAACTGAATACCTTTTAACAGGTTCTAGAAGCTTTTGTTGAACAACTGTGTATCTCTGAAACCATTTTTGCTTTTATAAGCAGTACAAGATAGTAAAACGTATGATAGACACCTATACGAAACAAATGAGCCTCAATACACACATAACCTCCAAATCCTTAACAATTACGTTAGATTGTTTCTGACATATTTGAATTCAATTTAAAAAAAATAGCCATTGAGTTCCTGCCTTATATTTGTAATATGGATATTGTATTTGTCATTACTTCCATATTTGTTGTGTTTTAGTATTGAATTCGTGTTTAGAGGTGGCTGCGAAAACTACGTTAAGTGTAAGTTACGAACACATTTGTCGTAGACGGCAAAACAGGAAGAATGTCAGGACCCGTCCATCGAAATCCCGTCATTTGATGCCGGCACATGCGCAGTTCACTTCTTCACAGAATTGTAGTTTTACGTCTTTCAAATCAATGACTTGCAAAAACTCTTTTTTTTTTTAATTTTTATTTTAAGCTAACAATTTACTGTCGATGGTTCAAAAATAGTGTGTGAGTGCGAATGAGTAGTGAGAGAGTAATAGAAGGTATAACGGGGAAGGGAGCGAATTGAACTGTATTTTCTTGCATTTACATTAAATTGCTTTATAGGCAACTGTGATAAAATAGAAATGATTCTTTTAGGTAGTACAAGTGATCCGCTAACAATGAAAGGATCAAAACTTTAACTATTTTTAGTAAGCTACAACAATTTGTCAGAACTTCATACCTAACGCGCAGTAAAATAATATAATCGCAATGCAAAAATACTGGCTTTGTCAAATCCAGTCTTTTTTTTTAAATTCACTTTCTCATTGAAATTTTGTGTACGTTGTTCCTAACACGAGTTTTCTAATTTTTTGAACATCCAAACTTTTTTTTTAATTCCCTCAATTCCCTTAGCCATGCTATACTGTTAATTAGAACATGTCATTGAGAACGGAATAAAGCCCAGAAAGTAGAGAAACAAATAATTTTAACTATTCTTGACTGAGTTAGTACTCTCCCTCATTGAAAATATTGCGAGTGGATGCTCATTTTGGAAATATGCTACACAGAGATGATAGATTCTTTGCATATTTTCTTGCATTGAAAAATGAAGGATGAATAGAATCTGTGTGTTATGAATGTTAAGAATGAAGGATGAATAGGATCTATAAGTCAGATACGAGTATACCTCCTATGCCCACGTAAATCATGAGTCAGAGATGGAATACACAGCGTGTATGAGTCCCAGCGGGAGATGGGATACATATTCTCATTTTGGGGATCTATTCTATTTTTTTTCAACATGTACCCCCACACTTCATCACTTTTCTTTTGTTAAATTGTAACATACAAATTTTCCCTCTTGACTGTGTAAATCGAAATGAGGCGGTATACAGATATCGACTATTCAAACTATCCATTAGGTCGTAGGCGGTTGTATACAACAAGTCCTTAGTCGTTTTTCAAATTATTTATTTAAAGATTAATCATTGGGATACCATCAGTCTAAGAGTCAACTGAATGCTTCGCAGTACTATGTCCAAACTATTACTTTATTATATCATTTTAAAGGGGAAAACGTCTGAAATCGTCAAATTTGCTGTTTCATTTTGTTACAGCTCTGATAACTAGTTACGATTTTCTGAAATGAATAATGTTCCGGGCTACAAAAAATCCGTTCTTTATTTCCATTCTGCAGTCAATAGGACGTGTTTGATGTCACGAGTTTACGTGTTAAATATTTGTTCTTGTGATTCGTTTTCCATGCTACTAAATAATCAATAAATGTACCTGATGCCAATAATCCAAAATGAATTACCTTGGCTCGAAAAGTATAAATATTGTCCATTCAAGTGTACAAACTCAATTTATCAGCGTTTTGCAAACGATAATAGCAATATCCGGACAATAAAAACTTTAAATGTCTGTATATGTTTTTCCCTTGTGCCCCAATTTGAATATACAATAGTACTTCTCTTCACTATTAACACATGCATGTTCCATTTTCTTTCGTCCAAACTCTTTTATTGGTTACCGAACCACTCTATCATCTACTGCCTAAACTTTTCTCAATCAATATAAGCAATATTACGCAATTTTTATATTAGTGTGTTGCCGGTATGAAAAAAGAAAGAGTGTTGTTCTATGACAAACACAAGACGGTTGCAAATTCACAAATTCAGTTGGCATATTATCTCACACTCAAACTACCGAATTGCGGGAGGTGGCTCAGTGCATCAACTGATGTCAATGCTGTGCCTCTGACCGGGAGGCCCTAGATTCGAGTCCCGACGACCCGAAATTTAAATCATAATATGTAAAAGAAAGGTGTAACTGCTTAAACTTCAGGATATAATCTCCTATAAGCAGGAAATTTTTACAGAAGAATGTTTAGAGGGTAGACATTCACCAGAACGTCAACCAGATGGACAGATCCACAAGTTATTGAAAAACATTCTTCTTGGAATTAGGCTCAAAATGTTTGCAATTCAGTTAACACCAGAAGACGAAATTTTTGAACAATTGCAGACTCCTCTATTCCTTATTCTTTCGGTAAGCATATTCTTTGATGAACCATCAAAACAAGCGCGCTTAGTTCTTTTTCAAACTCTGTCGAAAAGTTCTCGAAACATCTTTTGAACACAACGCCATGCAAGGTCGTCTAAAATGCCGGTATACAAAAAAATAAGAATGCAATGTTGTAACATATATTCATGTTTTGATAATATTTTGAGTATAAAATTATACTTCTCTAACATGCGATTATAAATTAAACATGCAATATTTCCTGCAGCAGCCCTAGCAACTGTAGCTTTTGGGGAAGTTGGACTTCGTGAACTCGGTATTCTTCCTCTAAAATCCTGGATCCTTCATCTCTCAGATAAATTTTATGCTTCTCTTTCTTCTTCTCCTGCTTATACATCTTTTCAATTAGGAAAAACAATTAATCCATTCCCGCGAATTAAATCACGTTATCCTAAAGATCTTTTACATCCTCCTTAGTTGTCTCTTCTCACAGTTTCAATCATTTATTGTAAAAAAAATTCATGAATCATGTATTATTTATAAACATAGTTTCTTTTTAAGATATTATGACTCTCAAAAAAAGTCTACATATCAGTAATTTGTTTAGAGGTTGCTATTTAGTTTCTCTTCATATTCTGTATGATGTTAATGTAATTTTTTATACCCTTGAAAGACAAATTTTTGTCGAACAAGGATCAATAAATATTATAAAAAAACAACAAAAAAACAAAAAACGCCGGCATCGGCGGCGCCGGAATTGTTGCAGGGAGACGGGAGATGCCGCGAAGGCTACCTTCACGAAAAGCGACATAACTGTTCTCTTAATTTAAAATCACACGTCAGAAAGTCTAATTTTACACTAAAATTACTATCAAAATGTTAACGTTTGGTAGTGAAAGAATTCTTCTTTTTTATGATCTATCAATTGACGGCGAGAAAACAAATCCATTTAAAAAATGGAAGATGATTAAATTTTGCGAAAACTAAAAATATTTCAAACAATATCTCTACATCATATTTCTTGCCCCATGATTCAACATTGTTGAGCAAAAACTGCATTTCGATATTTCGATTACTCTGATTTATCACTCTAGTTTCAATTTAAATTTGGTTAAAAGGTATTTTTTTTTAGGTAAGATACTAGAGGGAAATTAGATAATAAAAATTTAGTGCATCAAATCAATTGTACAGATTGCAATAGATGTCATTGGTCAAACTAAACGTAAGTTGAGCACAAGACTACTTGAACACAAAAGAATCACAAAAGACCTGACATGTAGACAAAATTCCCTAACACAACATTGTTTCAATTTCCCATAACATAAATTTCCAGGATACACAAATTTTAGCCTGCGAAAAATTATTATATTCTAGATTAATATTAGAAACGTTATATATCAAAAATCTTGTTTGAATACACAGGTGGTATCTAATAAATTTACTACTTTATATAATGGATTATTAAGAAAGTTTTCTCAAAATTAAGATATTTCTCGCACTAACTAATAACTTATTTCTAACTTAATGAAAAATTGTCATGTCCCTCTCCACCTCTCTCTACTTCCTTTCATACAGTAATATATTATACTGAGATACTAAAAGGTTTTTATCAAGATGCCGTTTGGTGTGACTTGTGAACATTAAAAAATATTCTTCTGTTTATATCTGACCATTATCAAAATATTATATTTATTTATTTTGTCAGTAAAGCCTGACGATGAAAACAACTACTTTCCAAAACGGTGCGCTGTGTGCATTATGCAATAAGTATTAGTATAAAACACTGACAATGAAAAATGTTCTCTTCAAAATTAAAGACCTAAAATATTCCAGTATATTGAAGAAATATAGACAGAAATAAATAATTTTAATAATTCGAAACCACGATCACACGATCCAGTCTCTCCAATAAACTTGTCTCTGTGGTAACCGGCGCCTCAACTCTCAATTGTTTTTTACGAGTTTAAACAACTCATACAAATTTATGTTTTCATTTTGTAACAATCTCACGAAGTTACTAATACTTTCAAAGATAATTGTGTAAAAGGAATATGTTTCAGTTTGTGGCAATTCCGAGGCAGGAGTCTGCATATTGAAAATGGTACTCATCCCTACCTTCTTTTTATTTCTCTTCCTTTATATTAATATTAAGTTATCTCAGATTATTTTAGATTTTGTTTAATTAAAATCTTGCTAAATATGTAATCACAATACTTTTTTAATACTTCAGGGATTTATTTTTCTAATATGCTTAAAAGAATGGACCTTGGAATCCTCTGCTCATTATTAGTTCTCGGCTGATAGAATCTTTATTGGGAGATTTATGATCAATTTAGGCACATTCTAGTTATTACTAAAATAATAACACCAAAATTCATGCTAATTGCTGCAGTGCCACGATGCATCATTCTATTTATTGTCATATATTTCCTATCTTGTAGCAACGTCACATTTGACCTATATTTCAAGCTGACATAAACACACACATTTCTATTTACTATTACTATAACACCAGGAAAATAAAACATCATATTCATGTTATTTAGCATTCAACAATTATTAATTTCGTTCGTGCTGTAATCAGTGCAACTTCACCTAATTTGAAATTTTTTAAAATGAACATTGACTCATTAATTCTATTTTAATTAATTTAAATTGTATTTCAATCTTAGCCTTGCACAGATTTAGTCTGCCTTTTTCTCTGTAAATTTTCTTCCCATATGGAAGATTACACATGTGAACGAATTTTCAGCACTAACATTTCCTTCCTCGGTTACATCATACAGGCTCCATAAATCATATCTCACACATGAAAGATTTAAAATTCTAATTTTTGTCGGAATGAATTTCTAATTAATATGTCTAAATCCGCATTACGTCTTCCTCGAGTCATTCGAGTTAACTCGAAACATTACTCGAGTTTTCAAATGTAACTTTTATCATTTTTCACCAGTATACCATCTTTAATCACAGAACAATAATCTAAAAATAAAAACTTCAATAAAATTCAGAAACCAACCGCGACTTAAGGATGGTCATATCCTAAGAAGCCATGTAATATTTTGTATTCTCAAAACCCTCGAAAGACATAATTGTCGAACGAGAAGTAATAAATAAATTAAAAAAAAAACTTTTATCATAAACTGGTTTATTGCCCGTGATCATATCATATGACGATTTCCTTCGACATTTCTGACCATCTCCCATGGCGATTTCCTACCATATCTCTCTGCTTCTTGCCAACAAGCTTTCTGTTTGATCGTCTACTGTCAGTGTTTTCGGCGCAGTTCCTGCTGCAAAATCGTTTCCTTTTCAAAACTTTCACTCATCATCGTTCTTTGGTCGATCTCACACGCTTTTCATTCACTATAACCATTTCTTTTTTTCATTCATTATTTTATTGGAAGTCTATTGTTTCTCAAATACTAGATGAAATAAATTACTTTGATAGACATGCTTTTGATTTTCACACTATGACAATAGAAATTAATAGTATGTCCTTAAACTAATTTGGGCGCCAAATAGTTGACATCAGCGAAATCAAATCATCCATTCAAACCATTTTCGGCAATAGAATTTTAAATTAAACTTTATTTTTAAGTTAATAGAATTTCGTTCGGCAGCATTCACACGTTGCAATTTTTCACACTTTACTCGTAAACCCTTCCAACTCACACAATTAATGAAAGTTTACTATGCGCGTAATAACAACCTTTATTGACGAAGCTCCGAAAGACCGATTAATACTTTGCATCGAAAATAATCATCGCAGCAGAGAAACGAATTTCTCTTTAACCCTACAGCACACACATTTCTCAGAATACTAAGTTGTTCTTCCGTTCAGAGTGTCATAGAAATTTTTGAGAACACCGCCGTTCTCAGTTTTTTTTTTAAATTGTTCTCAGATCTTATAACATCCAGATCGTGCCATTACACTTTATGCTTATGGCACGAGAATAACAACAATTAAGACGTGTGCAGCGCAATATACCGCAGGTTGAAGTATGCAGTGCAATTTACAACGAATACAACTTTTTAATATCCAGGGTGAATCACGAAACTTTAGCACCTCCTGTAATTTTTGATCAGTTAAAGTTATTGCAATGCAGTTTTTACTGATGTGCAAGACGGAATGATGCTAATTGATGTATGTACACGTTTCCATTTTATCACTTGTATTTTATAAGGTACTAGCAGAACCCGGCAAACTTTGTCCTGCTCTCTCTTCCTTCTCTCTCTTCCTTCTCTCTCTTTTTCCATCTCTTTTCCTCCTCGCTTTTTCTCTCCCTCTTTTATTCCGACCTCTGCTTTTCCATCTCTCTCTTTCGCGTTCTATTTCCTTCTTTCTCGTTTTCCCTTCTTTGTCTTCCCCCTTCTCTCTCTTTCCTCTTCTTTCTCTTTTCCCTCTTTTTCCACTTTCTCCCTTCTTATCTTTTTTCTTTTCCTTTACCATCTATCTTTTCCTTCTCTTTCCTCTCTTTCCCCCTCTCTTTATGCTTTCTATCTCTTTCCACTCCCTTTATCCCTCTTTGTTTTACCCTACTCATTCTTTCCCCATACTCTCTTTTCGCCTTTTTTCATTTCTCTTTTTAACTTTCTTTTTCCTCTCTCTTTTCACTCTTTTCCCTCTCTCGTTTTACCCTGTCTCGTTCCCCTACTCTCTCTCTTTCTCTCTCTCTCTTTGCTTCTCTTTTTCCTCTCTCTTCCCTCTCTATATTTTCCTCTTTTCCTCTATCTTCCTTTTTTCTTCTTTATCTCTTTCCCCCTCTCTTTTTTCCCTATCTTTTCCGTCTTTTTACATGTATCTTTCCCCTTCTTTCCACTTTTCTTTTCCCTCACTTTTCCATCCCTCTCTCTTTTTCTCTCCTCTTCTTTCTCTCTATCTCTTTCCGTCCTTTCTCTCTCCATCTTGCATTGCTGGTTCCTCCTGGCCTCGTCGGCCTCGTCCCCCGTCACACGGCAACGCCCAGCAACAATGAAGCTGGGTTCCCATGATTGGGAATTGCATCTAACTGAAGCGCCTTCTTGTACTGCAGCGCCTTCTAGTGGAGTTACAAACATGAACAGCATAAAAATCTCCATGAAAATACCCAGATGTGCCAACTTTCATGGAGATCGGTCACACGGCCATCCCCTTATGCTTACTCTGTGATTCTACCGCACCGCTGCTGGCCTCTGGCGGAATATACCAGGAACCCGTCTCTTAGCGACAGGCGAAAAATAACGACCGTGGTGCATCTACCAGCATATTATTTAAATTATTTATTTTCCGCATTTGTGTTGTATTAATCTTTACCAAATTTTGCGAGGACACTACGTCAAATCCTGAAGAAGAGCGTATAAATATTTCTAATCTATTCATACACTCATTTTTGTGGAATCGATGTCGATTACATATCGTTGAATTCACTTTTTTAAGTATAGAAGAAGATTTAGATAACATTGTTTTCTTTAAATGGAAATATACATATTTTTTTTGGTTTATCATTACAAGCGTAAAAGGACGGATCCAATGATAAACAAATTGCCATGTGTTAGATAAGCGTTTTTTTGAGTAATTTTGATTTTATTGCGACTAGTATTTAACGGATATTTATAATGTAACAGTCAACCAGCCAAGATCATGCAGTGGTCTCCTTGTCTCGCGCTCGCGGCGGTACAATGTCCATTCAACACGAGTCACAAAACTCTGAATTACTAAAAAAAATGCTTATCTAACACATGACAATATTTATATCATTGGATTCTTCTTTTTACGCACGTCATAATAAACTAAAAAAAAATACGTTCATTTGAAAAAAAGTTACCTCAATATCTCGTACAATACAAGTGATAAAAGGGAAATGAATACGATTTATAAACTAGCCTCATGGACATATGTGAAAACTGCACTTCCACCGTTGAATAATTACAGGAGGTGCTAAAGTCACCTGTATATCTTATTGTTATTATTGATAAACACTGTACTTCAATAAAAAATTTTAAGTTTCGATATTATTTAATGTTTTAAAGTGTGTTTGTGAGTGAAACACCGAATAGTCAGTTTGTGAAGAAAGATGACCAAAATGGAAATAATGTATTTGAGAGATCACCAGCGTGTGCTAGAATAACGTTCTGTGGCATGTGTTCCGCGTGTAAGCGTGGGTTAAGTAGTGTACTTTTACAACACTTCCACTGAACGACTGCACAAAATAATAGAACTCAGTCTGTAACAAGTGCCACAAACAGTTCTCGGATTCCATCATCCACGTCGCCTTCCTTAACCCCACCATTGAAAACGGCTATTAATCTCACTCGCGTTGACACAGAGAACGATCCTTAAATAGCCGCCCGATAGAACGGTGAGAATATTGACCTTTCCGTCGCAGGGGCCAGGGTGGGAGGGGGAGGGGGAGGGGAGGGGAGGGAAAATAGAAACCAGGAAGCAGCCGCAGGCACCTCACGCGGAGCGAGGGAGACCACGCGACGCACGAACACACCCCGGCCAGCGCCCGGCCCCGCACAGTGTGTGCGAGCTACATCACGAGCATCAATAAACAATACACAACTGTAGGGGTCAGTCCATTTTAAGTGGTCCAGAAGTTAATAAATTGGTCGCTAGACCATCTCGAAAAAAATTATATTTAGTACATAAATTTTCTTATGTTTTGGCTGTTGAAAAACATCTTTAATATATTTTTATTGTGTCTGGTTTAAAAATGGCGGCCATTTTTGTTTTAGGCCGTGCACCATTTTTTGCGTTTGTAGACATTTACTCTTTACTCAATTACTCAACTCCGGGTAGTTGTAGCATTCTAGAATAAAAGGCATTGGATTCAGTACACTATGGCCTACTAATCTAAGGTTTGTTTATCATTGGCCTTATATGTTTTTATTTGAGAAATATTTGCAACCAAATCTATGGAATGAAAATAAACCAAATTCAATTTTCAGAGAGTAATTTCTCAAAGAAGGAATAGAACCTCAGCCTTAAATTTTTCTGTGTTTTACACATAACAGTATAGTTTCTCTTGATAAAATATCATTGATAAGTAACTTGAAAATTACAGCCTCTTAAAAATTAGAATTTTGGACTTTTCAACTATCTCTGTTGGGGGACTAGATAAAATCTGAAAATTGCGCACATACTAGATCGCTATGATACCAGTGTGTAGGAGCTACATCACGAGCATCAATAAATAATACATAACTGTAGAGTAAATACCTTATGGGAAGAAGGTTGGCTAATAGGTTTTTAGATCTTTTTCACGTTCTTCTTGATTTTTATTTCCTCACCTTCTTTTCCCTCTCGTTCTTCCTCGTCGCCTTCTTCTTTTGCTACGATCAAACACCAGGTGAATGCCGGCCTACTACTCCAACAAACGATCCACGTATCTCGCACGATCGTTTCTTTCTTTTCCTTTTCCTATTCTCACCCCTTCCTAACACACACTTACTTACATGTACTTCACTACTACGTACATGTCAGGAGCTTAGAGCTTGTCCCGGCTGGGGCGGTGCCACGCTTGTGGGAGATACCTGGTTGGGGAAAAAGGGAGTCGAGATGTAGGTCAGAGCCGGATCTCGCCGTCCATGGGAGAAGATTATCTTTTCCTCCCGCTATAAAAACGTACGGGACTAATGACCTTAGAAGTTGACGCGCCCTGAAATACCAATCATTTTCTTTCTCTTCACTGTCTTCTTCTTCGTCTTCTTCAGTTTCTTCCACTTCCTCACCTGTTTCTTCACTTTCTTCATCATGTTTCTTCACTTCGAGGAGGGGATTGCATTCTGGTCTGTCTTTAAATCACTTCAGCAATCCCTTCCGAGATCTGCCCTTTGCTCTCTTCCACTGTGGTTTACGTTCTCACATTTCATTGCATAAGCTTGACATTTAATGTAGTAAAAAGCTTTTTCACTTGTTTTGTACCTGGCCCCCAGGCCTCAGTTCTTGTCACAGAAAATGGGCGTGATGAGGCCGGAGAATGTTTTTGCTTAAAACAACTCTTGATGAGACTTCGTCATATTTTTCTAATGAAAAAAGTATAAAAATAAATGAATAATATATTACTTTTCTTTTTTAAATTAATTAATTAATTAAATAATTATTTAAATGAAACGTACCTGTAAAACACGCAATTCCAGGTCAATAGGTAATTGACTATTTTACTTGTGTGAAGAAAGTACTATTCATACGATCGCGCATCATGTAATATACAATGATAAGGCGTCATGTACTCTTGCAAAAGTAGGCAAACTACATGCAAAAGTGTTAGGAGGTAAAATTTCTGTGGGGAAGCACCTGTTCTTAAGAGACCACGACAACAGATAAGATATTCTCAAGGGAGAAGGGTATTAGAGTGAGACAATTTTCACCAAATATTCAAATATATTATATAATAAAATGAATAAATAATAATAGTGAATAATTAGGATCAATTTACACTCTAATAATTAAATAACCGGGTTTGAACCTGGTCTACTCCAGGAGTTTAATGGCGAAAACATTCCTTATGGAACGAAATATAACCGACTGATCTGTGTTACAAGGCCCCTCCTTCTTGACTGCTGCCATCTATCGCCGCCCAGAAACCTGTTTTTGAAATTTTCTCAACTTTTCGGTGCCGAAATTGTCGAACCGAAAAGTTATTTTAATAACATTAAAGAAGGCTAAAATCTTGTCCTAAATAGTAATTTTCATTAAAAATTTTGGAGCTCATTTTAAGAAAATGGCGTTTAAGCTTTACTGTAAATGCGAAATTTGAAGCTCTTTTTCACAGGAATCAATTGCGTTTTCAAAAAACCTTCATTTAAAATCATTGGAATAACCTCCACTCACAAATGCAATAATGTATACAAGTCACTGGAAATCTGCATATTAGCGTCGTAAGAGATATATGAATAATATACTTGTGTATTTTTTTAAAAAACAAAATAATTTAACAAAAAGAACGTTACGTCATATTAAACAATGCATTCAACCTATTCTTATGAAAAGTTTGAAGCAAACATATGTAGCCATTTTTGAGAAAATGGCGTTTGAGCGTCTGCGAAAATGCGGAAAATTGAGCCCATTTTCACAGAAAATTGGTTAGTTGTCGGGAATCGTTATATAATATCATTTAAAGCACATGTGTAATGTAAACAAATAGTGTAAACAAATCGCCTCTAATGTAAATATTACCGACCTGAGACAAGTCAAAAAATTTCAATTTTTCTAAATTTTGAAAAGCAAAACAAAACATAGAGCAATATGGCTTTATTTGTAAAAAAATGCAATTATTGCACGCAAAATAATGTGAAAACTACCAAAATTTTGAGAAAAAATCTATCTGACCTTAATGAAACATCTAATTATGGGAAGAAAATTTTATTTGAAGGAATAATCTCAAACTTTAATTTCGTAGTTGTGAGAAGACAGAAAAAATTCCAATTTTTGCAATTTTCTAAAATTCAGAGTTAACCGTGAAAATCGGACCTATTCTACCGTTTTGTATTTCCATTGAAATCTCGAAATCTATTTTACGTAGTATTACATAACTTTCTCTCTACTAACTATATTACTCCGTATATTCGTATGTATACGAGAAAGTAGATAGCATTCTTGGCCCATGAAATAACTCCATTGACTTGTAGATGACATTGGGGCATTTACCATATTGCAGGGCCTCTCCCTGTATAAAATAATCGTAATAGAATGTTTGAATTTCAAAAGAAAACTGCGACTTATAAATATCGTTGGGGGTTAAAGGAAAGGAATCACAGAATTGTAATGTTAAGCTCTTTCTTTACAAATGTAGTGTTTACTCGAAAGTCTAAATCATATTCAATTATACGCATGTTCTTGTGATAAAGAAAACAACGGAATACTTTCGTGAATTTTACTTTTCATAGTTAATAACAGCTAATAAAATATATTTTTAGTAACATTTTTTTTCTATTTAACGCCCTAAGTTTCAGTGAATTGCCCTACTGTAGGGCGATTGCGTATCACAGTGAGTATGAAGAATTTCTTACTGTCGGTTCGCGTGCCTCTTGCCTATTCCGCACCACAGACAAAAGTGGTTATGGCAGTGTGGTCACCCTTCTAGTGCTAGGATTACATTTTCGTTCCATGTTCACAGTTACAGAAACAGTCGATGGTCACAAACGTTAATCACATAATTCTCAGGTAGTTTATCAGTGATAAATTATTCTCAGCTTCTTATTGAGTAGTAATATATCTTTAGAGATACTCGTAGAATATTCAAATATAGTATTTTTTTTCAAAAGTGATACCGGGAGCGGTAGCTCAGTGCATCAACTGATTTCACTGCAGCGCCTATGACCGGGTGGTCCTAGGTTCGATTCCTGATGGCGGCAGAATTTTCGACACTAACTTTTCAGCTAGGTCGAATTCAGTCGCTGTCTAGAGGAGAATTCTAGCGGCTGGCTGCTCTGATTGGTAATTTTTCGTGGTTTCTCCGATCAACAGGCGAATGCCGGAGCAGTACCCTACCAAACGGGCCTCGGACCGCGCGCGATCTGTCCTTCCCCTTCCTTGTCCTATCCTCTCCCCTTACACACTCACACCAATATGCACTACACTACCACGTATTCCGGGAGACCTGTCGGGAGCTTGGAGCTTGTCCCGGCTGGGGCGATGCCCCGCTGGTGGGAGAGTCCTGGTTAGGGGAAACCCCACTAGCCGACGGTAGGTCGGTGCCGGATCTCGCTATCCAGCGGGGGAAGATCACCGCCAACTCCCGAGAAAAAACATGCACTACACTAACGGGACTAATGACCTGAGCAGTTGACGCGCCCGGAAACACGAAAAAATCATTGAATCAATCAAAAGTGATGCTATAAACGCATCATGGCAACGCCAGGTAACTTTAATTAATATTACTTAGTATTACTTTTTAATCCTTGTGCCCCCAGATTCACTCGGTCTCCTTTTCCTTATCTAACTCTCACTAAGAAGATATGTGCTTTTGCATTCCATTTCCATTCCCGACATTTTCCGTTTCGAAGCATGGCTGTGTGATGCGATGGCTAAAAAGCGGGTACAGCCGAGATTCACAAGTACATTAACTCGGTCCCAATCTGGCCTCGTTGCTTCTTGTTAAGGGAGGTCACCGGGGCCTATAAAATTTGGGTCAGTAAGCACAACAGTGTCCTCTGTCATATGATGGCATGGCGAGTGTCGAGGGCCTTTCATTCGACAAATTTTCTACTGAAACACAAATTCACTAATTTTCATTGCAATTTTCAGTTGAATCGCGTAGTTTTCATAGTTTTTTAAAAATTATTCGCCGCAATGAAAGTATGAAATACGCCACAAATAAAATAATGGTACCCAATAATAATGATATGATAATGGTGATAGTGAAATGATGGTAATGGTAGAGTGGAAAATAAAATAAATAGCTAACTATCTCAGTTGCAGTTTAGAATGAGGATGGTTAAAAACAACGATTAAAATAATGGGTAATAGGGCCAGGAAATAATAAGCTCTAATATTATGGACGAGGATGAAACAATTGCTTCACAGATGACGGAACAGGCAAGCAAGTTTCGACTGTCGATATTGATAATGAAAGAAACCCATGGGCCACACGCACAACGTCCCAATTTCTTAATGCGTTAATAAACTGTCATGCGATCTGCTTGTGCTCGACCCCAGAGGGCAGATTTAAATCATTACAGAGAATATGAGAAAGTTTCGGAATTTTAGAAGATGTTTTTGAAAATACTTTAATACATATATTTCTTATAATTTGAACATACAAGTATTTAAACAATACTCAATTCATCACTTACATGAACATGATTGTAGAATTCGATTGGTCAAGTTATATAACAATTAACTCTCATTGAAAAAATGTTACTGTGCTTTTTATTTTTTACTAGTTAACGGAATACTCTGTTTAACCCGGGTTTTTACAAAGGATTTCCCAGAATAAATGTTACAAACGTCTACAGCTTGCAACGGGTTTCAAGACGAACAATTTTTGCAATTAACACGTGTGGGTAAATTTCATTGAATGAAGTTACATTTATGACCTTGTCCCCTGACTGCTATGCAAGTTCTCGAGTCTGATGTGCGGCAGGTACACGAAATCTCTTTAATTGATCAGAACGTGAGCTGCCGAACGCTAATGCATGAACAAAGCAATTTGCCTTGCAATCAGAGACATATGTGTAAAATGAATTACGTGTGTAAATTCATGATAAGACATTCTCCGACGTAATTTCATTGGCAAAACGTGATTTGCTGATCTATTTACATGCCATAGCAGTTTGTAACGTTTATTCTGAGACATCGTGTATCAGTGCCATCTAAGCCAGATATGTGCAACTTTCATTCAGGTGAGATGTATTTTCACAAATAAGATCGACCACAGCTTATTTGAATAACGTGAATCATGGTGTTGTGTACATCTAAAACGCCGTTTGAGGATTCTTAGAACAAACTTTTGAAATGCCAGTAGCTACTTGGCTGTTCGAGAGAAGCCGCGTTCTAGGGTCACGTGTCAATATTTCGGCCGCCATTCTGCAACTTTAGAAATGTATTTTGCCCTGAGGAAGGTCGCAGAATGGCGGCCGAAACGTTGGTATCTATGACTAGGGCGCGACGTCTCCCGGACTGCGAAGTGGCGTCAGACTCCGGCCTCGGGAGCCTATGCTCTCATTTGTCAATTGTTGATAACATCAGTACTCTAGCACTTCAAATTTATAACAATATGAACTTCGTAACACGATGAAATATAAATAGCGTATCATTTTATGAATTATAAAAGAGATCGACACGAAAATGTGCTTCAGTCGACTTGGCGATCGCTTGGTTGCCCAGACGTAATGTAAGCCATTCCCGGCCCACATCTCTCTCGCTCGATCTGATCTCACAGACAACTTTCTTTCCTTGTCTGACTCGCACTTTCTGCCCACATCGCCCTCTAGCTTCCACTCCGCTCGCAGCATCCGTCCAACCTTCTTTATCCACCCCACCTGGCCCGCCCGTCAATTTTTGCAGCCTGCATGCATTGCGTGTTGCATAATTTCGAGAATCAATTTCAACACTGCTACCAAATTTGGCACACCACATTGTGATCCCAAATCTTCTTTTACTTTGTCTCGGTTGCTCAAAATTTGAAAGTAATCCATTCAGTGGCTCAAAAGTTCCTGTTGAACACATATCCATCAATATTATACATATTTTATATAAAAATCTATATTTGTTTGTTCGTATTTTATGAGCTACCGTGCCGTTCATCCGAACGCGATAAAACCTTGTCAACTTATTGCTTACACTTGCGCAAATGTCATAGGCATATCTCAAAGGGAATGTGCGTATGTATGTCGCACATAGACGCAAAATAGGGGTGTTGTTGAGTACGATTTATGAATTTATGATGACTCAAGCGTCCCTCACTAAAAAACTCGCCGCACCCTCAAGTATTAAACGCATATTCTATCCCTGCGATTGTGAAATATTGGCCGGAAATTTTACTTGAACCTTATCTCGGACAAGTAAAAATATTTTCTCCAAGGCAGTGACAATAAATGCATGCCCAAACTTCTTTTTTATTAACACAATGAAAATTTACAATCTATTTCAATTCGAAATAATAAGTAAATATGATAATTCAAAATAAAATGATCAAAGAAACAATTATTTGTAGAAAAGTCCCCCATTGGTACTTTCCAGGATCAATATACAAAGACTTTAGCAGAAAAGAAAAAAAAATTAGAATAATAATAATACAAAACGGAGAATTATTTTTGTTTTGTGTATGACAATGTCAAATACTAAAACGGCAAGGAAGTTGCAAAGAGGAGGTTCTATTGAGGCGAGATATTTCTTGGCTATTGTCTAAAAGGTTTAGGTCTAGATGGTTTGGATGGCTTTCCAAGCGTTTACTGTAGTTTAGGCTAATTTCTTGTATCTTCTCTTGAATTGTTTGATTATTGAGGTCTCGATGGAGTGCTACATTAGACATGTACCAAGGTGCTGATGAGATGACTCTTAAAATTTTTCACTGGAATCTTTGAAGAATTGATAAGTTTGTTCTGCTGGCTGTGCCCCAGATTTGGATTCCATATGTCCGTACAGGAATTAGGATGGTTTTATAAATTAGCAATTTATTTTCCAAGGACATCTTGGATCTGTAGCCAATAAGCCAGTAGAGTTTCCTTGTTTGCAGTTGGCTTGTATATGCTATTTTCTTGGCTTGTATATGCTATTTCCAGGTGAGACGTCTATCCAAGTGTAGACCTAGATATTTTACGCAATCGGTTTGCGGTGTTGTTTTCCTGTTGAATTCTACTGGCGTGCGTTTCTTTCCTGAGAGTAAATGTAATGTGAGCTGACTTGTTCTCATTTACTTTTATTCTCCACTTTTTAAACCATTCTTCGAGTGTGATGAGATGGTCTTGCAGATTATCCGATGCTCTTCTAGGATCAGGGTCTGAAGCTAAAATGGCTGTATCATCAGGAAATGTCGCAATTATTGTGTTTTCTGTTTCAGGAATATCTGCTGTATATAACAGGTATAGCACTGGACAAAGTACGCTACCTTGCGGTACCCCAGATTGAATAGGATAAAGGTCTGAGAGTTCGTTTTGATATTTGATTTGGAACTGTCGATCCGTAAGATAAGATTTGAAAATATCCAGGAAGGAATGTGGTAGATAGAGTTTTAATTTGTACAGGAGACCCTTATGCCATACCTTATCGAAGGCTTGCGTGACATCAAGAAAGGCAGCAGAACAGTATTGCTTGTTTTGGAAGTTGTTCTCTATATATGATGTGATCCTGTTTATTTGTTCGATGGTGGAGTGCTGCTGGCGAAATCCAAACTGATGGTCGGGAACGATGTTACGGATGTGAGGTCGCAGTCTTGCTAGGAGAAGTTTCTCAAATACCTTAGATAAAACTGGAAGTAGGCTTATAGGACGATATGATGACGCTTCGTGTGGGGATTTGCCTGGTTTAAGGAATAGCAGAATTTGAGCAACCTTCCATTGGGCGGGGTAATGTCCAGTGCGAATTATCCCATTGAAGAGTGCTGTGATTAGTGCAATCCCTTTGCGTGGTAGTTCTTTTATCAACTGTGCAGTGATGAGGTCATAGCCCGGTGCTTTTCTGCAAGGCAGGTCCTTCTGTATTACTTTACATAATTCTTTAGTTGTAATAAACTTTATAGGAAGGGCCATTTGTGCTGGTGAATCTAGATATTCTTCGATTTCCTCTTCATCTCTCGTATTCGTAGGCGGGAAGCTCTGAAAAACGTTAGCGAAATGGTGTGTGAATACTTGAATTTTTTCTGTAGCACTTCTGGCCCATTTACTATTTTTGTCTCGAATTGGGGGTTCAGGTTTGATTGGGTGCTTTAAGTATTTTGTGGCTTTAAATAGGGAGTAATCTGTAGCTTCTGTCGGGGAAAGGCTGGAGATGTAATTTTGAAACTTGTTATTTCTGAAGTTCTTTAGTAGCCTGCTGATCTATATGTGTGTGTGTGTGTGTGTGTGTGTGTGTGTGTGTGTGTGTGTACGCGTGTACGCGTGCCTGCGTGTGCGTGCGAGTGCGTGTGTGTGTGTAATGAATTAATCAATAATCAGGATTTGATAAAGAATCTAATACCACTTGGTAGGATCGTTGAACATTTCTTTGGCCAATATTCTTTGTTAAAAATGAACTTCATTGTTCAGAGTTGTATTCCGTCTCCGCCACATCATAAGGTTTATCGAGCAGTGGAAACCTAAAATATATCTCCTGATACTTGAAATAAAAACTTTACATCGTCAATTTGACTTTTGCAATTTTGTTTCAGTGACCTCTTTCACCCCACGTTTTGTCGAAACTTCTGGAACATCCAGACATTGCTTCGCAGCACGTGCTTCCCGAGTCAAAGGCGTTTTTCCTTGCTTTCTTTCTTCCTCCCATCGGGGCTTTCTTGCAGCCTGGCCACCGCGGGGTCTGAGAAAGTCGCGGTGCCTACGCAGGCTGCCTGCAGAGAACGCCAGCACTTTTTCGCCCCGTCTCCGCGGGCGGAGCGTACAGCATGTCGAGCGACGATTAATAATGAAGGAACTAATGAGCAAAGTAGAAGGTTAATTCATTTTGAATAATCCCATCTTCGCCGTGCTGTTGTGGGTTGAAGCTAACCAAACGTTATTAATATTAAGCCTTCGCCGAAGTTTGAATTTGTCGCTACAGTGGCGGCGGTGGTGACGACGATGTTGGAGGTTGCGATGGAGATGACGGAAATAGAGGAGGAGGATGAGAAGGTGGAGGAGAAGTTAGAGATTGGGGTGTCGGTAGAGATTGTGTTAATTGTAACAATGTTGATGTAACAATGGAGAAACGGCTTAAGTATAAATAAGTGCGGTGAAAATATAGTTGAAATTAATAGTTTCGAATTGTGGTTTAACAAGAATTTAGTGAAATTACAGAAGAAATGTGTAAATAGGTAACTTAAAGGTAAAAGGCAGTGTTTTGGAATGCAAATTGTATCTGGAAGGGTGCAACAGTAACGTCAAGTAATCAAAAAACATTCAGGAGAAGTTTGGAATTCGACAATTACTGTACAAACGATCGTGATACATCAGCATCTTAGAGAATGAGGAACCTAGATTCTTACGGAAGATGGTGCCATCAAGATCTTGCAAGTTTAGCACACCAAATGGATAGCACATTCAGCTTTGACAACTCATAGAGTGACAATGAGTGACTTATGATGCATTAGAAAGTAACATCTATATTTACGCTGTAACTGATCTCTTGTAGTGGTTTGCTTTCTCTAAAAGAGCGTATTGAATATAATGTGTAGTTTGGTCGTGTTATTAACTTCTAGTCTTGTTATTATTCATTTAATTTCACTTCTTCTTGTTAACATAATTTCAAGAATAATTGTGCTTCAAGATTTCATTTTGAGAGCTTCAGTAAACGTTTCTAACATTTTCGAGCACTAATCTATTCTACCAACAATTAAAAGGTCGCTTTAGAATTGAAATTATAGTTAATAACGATTAAAAGATAAGAGAAACACAAAGAGAACCATCTTCAAAAGAACTGAAATACAATCTTTACAATACACTTATCAGATTGAAAATAAAATATATCCATCACTCTATATGAAAGTGAAAGAAAAACAAATTATATTTGCTCTAGAATTTTTACATCCTTCTGGTGTCTTTCTGTGTGGGTTGTAAAGAAGGCACATCCGCCAAAAAATACTTGTATTTGGAGACCACATTAGTCCGTGAGTAAAATGTGACATTATGTATTTAACTATGTAAAACACCCAAGGTCAACACCCAAGACGTTGTCGAAGAGATTGTTGAGTGGAGCCAATGGCGGGCGAGTTATGCGGAGTCTACATTGGATATGGAGAATGTGGAGACTGAAGGCGCGAAGGTAACGATCGTGGTAGACGGCGAGAGCAAGAGCACGGTGGAGAATGCGACCGAGAGCGAGACAGAGGGCGTGGATGGAAAATTCGGCCGAGAGTGAGAGCAAAGGCGGGGATGGAGATTGTGGTCGAGAGCAAGGGCGGGGATGGAGAATACAGACGAGAGCGAGAGCAAGGGCGGGGATGGAGACTGTGGCCGAGAACGAGAGCAAGGGCTGGAAGGGGAATGCGGACGAAAGCGAGAGCAAGGGCGGGGATGGAGAATGCGGACGAGAGCGAGAGCAAGGGCGGGGATGGAGAATGTGGACGAGAGCAAGGGAGGGGATGGAGAATACAGACGAGAGCGAGAGCAAGGGCGGGGATGGAGAATGTGGCCGACAGTGAGAGCAAGGGCAGGGATAAGGAATG
>BLKR01000156.1:0-202500 GCA_011170035.1 Teleogryllus occipitalis
TCCAAGAATTGCTTTTCCGTGAAATATTTAATTTTCTTTTTTGAAGAGGAAAGCAAGTGTTAAAATGAAATGAAAGAGTTGAAAAAAAATTATATTTGTCGTTTGTATCAACAGCATTATAAACCACTTCCCATGACTCCTGCATCAAGTAATCAATGAATAATTTTATTTTACTTTTTGTAAACAATCTAGTCATACGTGTATTATTTATTGTGTCAGTGATCGCATTTCTTATAATGATAAAAATTTGTGCATCGTGGTCACTGTATCCTAAATCTTTTGTTTCAACATCATATCGAGTAGTAGTTTTGTTAATTATAATTTGATCAATTTCCTTCATCGAATTTGTGTGATTCGTGTAGGTACATTAATTGTAATGTCTAAATTGAAGGAGGAATTAATTAGAATTGAAACTTTTCTTTCTCACGCAATTCGACCAGAAAATCAATGTTATTAAAATCACATACAACAATGGATTCAAAAGAGCGATTGCTGACTTTTGTTAAGTGTTATCTCAGGTTTTCTAAGAACAAAATATAATCTGCAGTTCTCTTTGTTGGAGATGTAAATGCAAAGTATTATCACTTTTAGTGATAAGATGTACAACAGAAATTTCGAAAATATTTTCAATGGAATACACATTTAATTCTGCCAAGGGGATAGAATCAATATTATTTCTAACGTAAATACAAGAACCACCATGCATGGGACCTTTATGCGATTCTCTCTCTACAATAAAGCCTTATGGCCAAAGTCTGCTAAGTTTTCTTTTAATTTCTGCGCGCATTGGAAATTAGTAGGGGTCGCATTTTAATGAAATGTCTCTTTTTTTCTCTTTAAAACAATGCCTTTTAAAATAAAAATTCATTTTATGTTATGACAAAAGGAAATTACCCATTTTTATTTGATATTTTTTGCATTTTTCGTCGATTTCGACTAATTAGTCTTTTTTTTCCTTTTACGTCATTTTTAATGCATTTTTCGCTCATTTCATCGTTTTTAATATCATTTTAATGATACTAACTCAATTATGATACTGCTTCAAACAATAATTACGAGATTCAACAAATGTTTACCTAAGAATTCCTGAGTAGCCTTTTCGATTTCTTCGCTCATGTATCGTAATGTCCGCCGTTGTGAGTACTATGTAATCTAAGGCTTCTTTGACGGCTATCGTCGCCGTTGTCACTTCGGGGAATTTTGCAATAAATAAATGCAGAAAAGGTTTTGTAAAGTACAGTCCAAACCAAACTCTTGCAAGCTGAGTTAACTTGAACATAAGGGAGAAGTCTCTATTATATCAGTAACATTTTCAACAGCTTGAGATGTTTATCTGAGGTGGTTGCTATCAATTTTTTACGTCATTTTTCTTTGTTTTTAGGGCATTTTAAAAACATTTTAAGAGCATTTTATTGATCATTTTTGGCGATGTTTTAGGTCATCAAAATCCGCCCCTTTAAAAATTTGTAATACAGATAGAACTAGTAGTAGATTACAAGCATTTTAATAATTCATGGATTCATGTAAAGTACTATCATAATCTCTCATCTTTCGCAATATTAAATTAAAAAATAAAAATAAATTTTAATACCATGGAATTTCTATAAAGTACAGTACGATTTTAGTATCTGGTTGAGAATACAATACGATTTTAGTAGCGTAACATCGTATTAAAAAAATTCGATTGTTTAGAAAACACGGATTGACAGCTTTGCTTGTTTATTTTTGAAAGTCGTATTGCAATAAGATGTCTTATGGTTCTCATTTTGCAAATAACTATTCATTCCAAACAAAAATCCAATGAGCTCTGGGAAAGTATATGTTTCTGTTCTGTTCCATCCATATCTCGAAATTCATTCGCAAAAGCACAAAAAAATCCGTTCATCGCCAGCATTTGAAAGCTCACAGAATCGCGCATCCGAGCGGATTCCAGAGGCTATGAGCCGCGCATTATGAGCTCGTCGGCCGTCATTAAGCGACATCCTCTCCTCCGTTCGCGCCGGCCGTCGGAGTGGGTCAGCTGATAGCGATGTGACGAGCGAACGGTCGCCCGTCCCACTCGTTCACCGGCGGCTAATGGGGACGAGGCCTCATCAGGCAGTCGTTGGGCCTGTGTTAGCGACCCGCGGAATGGTTTGCGAAACGGCGAATAAAACAGTTATGTCCGAATGCGACGCGGAAAGTTCATTTGCCGGCGTTTATGTTTTGTGAGCTACGAGATGCCCCGTGTCACGGGCGCGTCGTTGAGGACAGAGGCGGAAATTGAAATGCGTTGTTTCACTATTTCGCTTCGACATTATTTATTTGGTGGATCACTGTCAGAAACAAAGAGAGGGAGAGAGAGTCACCTATTATATAAAAGGAAATGAATGAATTAACGACTGAAGGATGGAATGTTTTGCACGATTGTATGTATTTCTGAATGTGCGCTCCGCAAGACCTCTAGAGCGATTGCTTCTAAATTTTGCTCAAATACTTTTGAGTGGCTGAGAAAAAAACAAGGGGGTTCGATTGAATCAATGCCTAGATTGAGAGATTTTTTAATTAATTTAATGCGGAGCACATTTAGATTGCATTATTGAAGGGCGCGACTGACGGAGCGACCGGGTCGGAGGGTAGACCAGTACCCGCGAAACGCTGAGTAATCAGTTGGTAACTCTTCAGCTATATTCTGCGATTTGAACATACCTCGATGCTTTCTAAGCTACCATCCTATCATTGAGAATTACACATTTCAATTTTCTGTATTCGAACCCCTGACTATTCTTTTCCACCCGTATGGTTTTACAAGTGTTTGACGAATATTAAACGAGCTGTACATCAAAACTGCATCATAGGGTCTTATGGTTATTTATCACTTAATTTAGCATGTAGTGTGAAGTGCACGTAAAGCTCATAATGTTCGTAATTCCGTATTCACAATCTCAATGCAGTCATCTTTCCGAATTCACAAAGAGTTAACGCTAATGAATTGTTGATTATAACTACATCATGTGACAGATGAGTAATGAGAATAAAGTTGGAGTTGCTGGAATGGAAGGCAAAGGAAATGAGAGAATCAAAAGGAATTTAGTCGCGAACACGCGTTTGTCGAATATATATATTTGAAATGGATCTCTTGGATTTGTACCCTCATTATTCATAAGTAAAAAAGTAGATCGCCGAACTGGATAGCCGAGGTGGCTAAGAGCGTGTACCGACTCAGCACTTCTGTCCGAAGGATCGCGAGTTTGAGGTCCGCCTTGGGCATGGTTGTTTGACCCTTGTCCCTCATGTATGTGTTGTCGCGTTCTGCTGACCCCAGATCAGAGGAGCCCGCAAGTGTGTTGGTGTCTAGTGTATTGTCGAATATGCGTCTCATTGGAACGTAAAGGGTAAACAGCTGTCGGCTGGATATAAGATCTAGAAAAAATGTAGATCACTAAGGTATATCTCGCCTCCTATTAGAAATTGAATGGTTACTTGAGGGTTATATTTGGACAAATATTGCGTAGTTAAAAAATACCTCAGAACAAAATATTCTAGCGTCTAAAATATTGACGTGTTTATAGAAAATTGAGCACATGATTTGTTTCGAAGCACATCTGAACTGACTTGTCAAATCTTCGAACATATGTGCAACTCGCTAAGTGAAGTCACTATCAAAATGGTGCTGCTCGGGGAATTTCCTCTTCGTGACCGGGAGAAAAATGATGTTGACGGTCGAAGGCGCAAGTTTACGCGAACTTGGACTGAAGGGTAATGAGAGTGGCTTGACCTGGTGGCCCAGACCAATATCAGTCACCGGGAGGGTGACAGCGAGCAGAGAAGTTGCCACTGGAGGTCGAAGGAGTTTTATGGTATGTTGGAGCACTTAAAATAACTTAGAGGTAAAGCTTTAAAAAAAGAATGTTCTGTAAATATCGAATGCTGTTAAGTTTTTGTTTGTCCCATTTTTAGATCTGCCAACTCGCCCTTAAATCGGCATTTCAACGCTCAATTTGTTAGTTCCTCGTCGAGTTTTTTCTCTTCTTTTTCTTTCTTTCTTTTTTTAAGAGGACCTAAAGGTTGGTGTACAATCCTTGTTACATATGACGATTGCATGTACTTAAATAACCTGCAGCACTCTACCGGGATCACCCACAATATGTGAGGTAGTAGCCAGTAGCCAGTGGACATCTGTCGCTACTTTGACTTGCAATTAGCTGTTTTATGTGCTGTTGAGTACTTTTTCGTACGCTTCACGCCAAGGGCAACATTCCGAATCAGTAAACACCGTAAGTAATGGTGCTCTGGTAAGTTGTGTGAGCGAGTAGACCTGATGTACAAAGTAAAGGCTTATACGCCGCAGCATCAGAGCACTCATGTTTTGAAAAGTCAATAATTTAATAAAAATATAAATATATTAACATTTTATTCAAGCTAGTCCTTTTAAACATCAATAGCACAAGTTAAATTAAATATAATAAACCGTACCGTAATCATGAAAAATTTAAGTGCTAATTGTTCGCATTAGTTTTTATTTTGCTCAATTATATCTCAATTTTAAATGAATAAACAAGGTCTCTATAACATTAATCCTTCACTCCAACATTAATGATAGAAAGTACTAGACCAATTTAAAAGACATTGATGATGTTTCGGCTTATAACCCTCGATGTTTTAACTTTGATCATGGAGGTTTGGTTGGCGATGACCTAACCCTGGGGGGTCTGTAGGCACCAAGAGATGCACAGACCTAAAACAGGGCAACATGCATATGAATGGCTTCCCATTTTGGAAAAAACTTATCCACTTCTATGGTCTAAATTCAACCTTTACGAAACTGAGATGACTGTAGTTATACGAATTATTACAATAAGGGTGTTCCAATAAACCATGACATGTTTATTAACAACGAACAACGAACAACGAACATTATCGCATTGTAATTCATATTGGAACAAACCCATTGGCATTCTTTTTTAACTATGAAGATCAGTATATCACCTTTCGGAGACTGAATATTCAAATTTAAATGAAAATTACATTGCGTTAGAATTTTTACACGGAGAATAAATCGTACCACGATATTTGTATCGAAACACCTTACGGTACAACTGCCGCAAGTAACTAATGCCGTGCGAATGAAGTGTGTGCGGCGTGCGGTCCCGTCCCGTCCCGTCGCGTCGCGTCGAGCGAACAGCGTCGCGGCGCAGGAAGCGGGCCATCAGAGCGAACCCCGAGGCCGGCGCCGCCCCCGCCCCGCCCCCCGCCCCGCGCGCCCACCGCCGCCGCCGCCGGCCCATTAGGCGCAATTGCGACGCAACGAGGAAGCGACCGCCCGCGCGAACTGCCGCGCTGCCGCCAGCACAGGGGTGTCACCCGACGCGGGCTGGCGCGGGTTCGAAGCCCTGGCATCAGTGCCGGTACTAGGTATGGGCAGACCGGGCGATCGCCCGGGTCACCGCAAATCAAGGGGTCCGGTCATGCGACTGATGGGAGGAAAAAATTGGAAAAGAAATTAAAACTCGAGAAAATCGTGTTCGTAATTATAAGTCAGATATCTGATAAAAATTTCAATTATTTTTTTACCTTATATAGTTCATTACAGTCATTACTTATAAGGTAGGACTCTCTGATATGAATCAGATGACGCTAACATTGAAATAGGTTCTACTGAAATTCATATTTATTATTTCATGTATTTAACAACAAGTAATTTTATGAAACTCTAACTAAACACCAGGTTTTTAGCGTTTTAAACTCACTGTGGAAATAATATTATTTGATCACTAACTTAAAACTATTATTTAAAATATATTTCCAAATTTGTTTTCCTGCTGAAACGTAATTTTTGTTACTTGTTGATATAAAATAACTCATATGGTTTCTTGATACAACTTTCACATTTTTAATTTTTTCGTAGATGGGGAGGGGGTACCTTTCAGCATTGCCCTGGGCCCAAATTTGTCTAGCTCCGGCACTGCCTGGCCTGTTTGCGTCGAGAGATGGTAGAGCGTCACATTCTGAAATAAAAGAAGAAAAAACTCAGAGAAGGGATTCAGGGGGTGGGGACAAGAGGGGTCATCTGTCTTCCCATTGTTGGAACAAATTTTAAGAAATATGTTTAGAAATTTCGTTTCGCCAATCTTCAAATTTATATTATAAAATATTTACTTTTTTCTGTATTTTGAGAAGGATTTAAATTATAATTAATCGAACACTAATTTTATTAAGCTGAGCTAATAACATACACTAATAAATTGATGAAGTTTAGTTTAGCATTATGATACGCACGGGAGGGTGTTCTGCTTTGCTGTAAATATCCCGTATCAATGTATCTTCTTTGAATAATATTTTGTTTTCAAACGTTATTCATTTAAAAATTAAACATTTTCATGCCTAAGTCATGAGACGTAGCACTCGAATTAACACTCAAAAGGAATAGAATTTCCCATTTATTATATACATATGATATATGGTACTCAAATTTCAAAATATGAAACAAAATCCAATCAGATATAATACAATATTATATTTATATACATATATTTTAAGTTTATAGTATATTTTATTTTTTTATTATAACATTTTCTGAGCAATACAGATCATTAAAAAGTAAATTGTTCAATACAAGCAAACTGCATACTGCTTTCCGAAAATTTTTATTAAAATTAACTTTAAAATTAACAGAATTTAAATTATTTTTTTATTAAACTGTAGTTTTATTTTTTATAATAAGTACCCCCCAAGTTTGCGCCCTCAATAAAAACAACTGATATTATTGTGTGGGAGTATCATTCGTTTCGGAAGACATATGTGTTTGACGGGTATGTTTTCATATTCTTACAATGTTCTTGGAGATTGCAGGATTGGACAGTGTTATTGATTCAAAGGAATAGCACTGAGTGTGTACTATTGAGCCCACAATCCGATTCGATTATAACTGAACTCGTGAGTACTGTGTGATAAAAGCGTGTAAAGATGATTCGATGCTTAAAAGAAACATATCTACTAATTTGATAGAAGTGAAATGACATTCAATAAAACTGGGAAAATTCTGGGGAATCAAAAGCTGAAAATGCAGATAAACGCGGAAAATGGTTTATTACATCAAAATGCATGTTCCTATTCGTGAAGTCAATTTTGTTACTTTTGACTGAGGTACTGCGTGGCCTGATATTCAACAGTTTCAAACAATAACTCGGTGTGTTAATATTTCTGTATTATTCTCAGTTAAATTATGTTCGGGATTGACTTTGCAAAGTGAGGGTAATTATGGATGTCCACGATAAAAGAAAAGAAGATTAATGATGCGCTGAATGATTTGTGATGAATGGATTCTGACCCTTGGTCGATATGTTGAATCGAATAGACCATTCTAAATAGTCCTAGCACATTGCTTACACTACGTATTCTATGATAATTTATGACATCTAATAAAGCGTTATGTATTACAAAAAAGTCTTGGTTGATGTAATCATTAAATGTTGTGACACATCTGCAAAATCTGGGAAGAAAATATTGCTTGAAATGTAATGGAATGTTTTACTTCATGGATTTGACATGGCTTCTGTTATTATTTAGTGAAATTGAGAAACTCAAACTGAAAAAAAACAGAATACAGTTGGAAAGATTAAAGTTCAGTTGACCACCACTGTGAACCTGACCATTATCTTAGCTGACAGATAAACATGATGTTTCTCACATAAGTTCACACTGGACACTCTCCAGAGACAGTGAACAACATCTCTCGAGTTAAACGAGACCCGAAGGAGGCGGATATGACTCCCTTGGGATCTATCAGGACATCCAGACTCGTCCTTCTGCGGTCAGGAATAACTAGTTGAAACGGTTCTCTCTCCTTGGACTTCTGACTGAAATACTGAATTTTAGAATTTCATTTTTGGTTAGTAGAAATAATGTTTATTTTAATAATTCGCCAACTTCTGTATGCAGATGGACACTCAGCACGTTTTGAATTATATAAATAAGGAGAATTCAATGGATCTGTTGATTGCTGACTTTCTTCTGGTTTTGTATCTCAACTAGTTCTTAATTATGCACAAATATTTAACATAAATCTGTTTTCCATCACTTAAACAGTAGTTTTTACTGATATTTAAAAATAAAAAACACTGGTAAGAATTATGACTTTTTAAACATTTCTGATTCTTGAATTATTCGCCGGTTCGTTCGAAATAGCGTTTTCTGACAAAGAAATCCTCAGAGACTTTGCAATGAATATATTTTGAAATTGTAATTACCGTTCGACATTGCCATTAAAAAAGGAACGACCTGATAGAAAATAGAGTGGTACAGCAGCGAAATAAATGGATCAGAGTGCAAGCACATGTGCACTGCTCCCCCGTCGCCAGACCGTCCATCAAGAGGCAAACTCGTAGCGGAACGGGGGGGGGGCAGGCGCGGAGCAGGGCGGAGGATCTAGCTGTGGGGCGGGGGTTCTGGCTGCGAACCATGTGGAGGGTTGGTACAGGGCAGAGAGCGTGGAGGCGGAGGGGGGGAAGAGTTAATGCGGGGGGGGGGGGCTGAGATTCAAATGAGTGAGTGTTTCCGGAACATTCAATTATTACGTTCGTTAGTCCTGCGAGTGGAGTGCATGTTATAATCCGGGAGATCGCGAAGTTCCATTTCCATTGCAACGTAACATCTGACATCAACGTACACATCGGCTCCTGAGATTTGTCCCTCCGGGTTTCTCCCGCAGCTGGAACAAACTCTAAGCGTTTGGCCGGTCTCCCAACATGTGGGGGTTTTGTAGTACTTGCAAGTGTGTGTACGTAAGGAGTGAGGATATCTCCAGGAAGAAATAGAAAAATATCGCGCGCGGTCCGTGGCCCGTTTGTTACGACACTACTCTGGTACTTGTCTGGTATTGATCTGTGAAACTACGTAAAATTATGGATCAGAGCAGCCGAGCGCTAGAATTCTCCTTTATACAGTGGCTAGCTTATTACAGTAGCTAGTGTAAAAAATCTGACACTAGCTACCGTCCGGACTCGAACCGTAGGATCTTTCGGTCAGCGACGATGCAGTGGGAACAGCTGTTGACATTGAGCCATCCCAGTCGATGTGTGGTTCTAGCTGCTTGGCGAAGGACAGAGTTGTAAGAGAGGTTCTAGCAGATGGGTGTGGGAGTGGGGGGAAATGATCAAGAGTTCCAGCATCGGGGCGCGGGTAAGGGGCGTGGCGGTGGAATGCGGACGAGTTGGCGATGGCGGCGCCGGGATGCAGATCCGAGGCAGGGGTTCTAGCTGCGGGACGAAATGTAGAGTTGGAACACGGGTTCTAGCGATTCGGCGTGGGTGCAGGGTGAGCCGATTAAGAGAGAGGAGTTCTATATTGCGATTTATTCAGAGCGGCCTTTGACAGGTTATCAGCTGTTACGGTGCCATCCAATCGGGAGCTTACACGTGACGTCACAATGGTGGCGATCAACTTTCCAATTGGATGACACCGTAACAGCTGATTTACGTTAGAAGCAGCTCTGAATAAACCCAAGTGTAGCGGAATTATTCGGGGACGGAGTGTTCCAGCGTCGGGGCGAGGAAGGGGGCGTGGTTGAGAAACGCGGGCGAGTTGGCGAAGGCAGCGCCGGGAGGCAGATCCGCGCAGCGGGGGCGGGGCGAGGCGGGGCGGGCGGGGGCGCGCAGCACGTGGCTGAGTGCCCGAGGGCAGCGACCGGCGCAACAAGTGGGGTTGCGTCGCCCCCACCTCCACCCCTGACTGCGTGTCCGCCCCGCAGACAACCCTTCTCCCCCGCCTACGCGGCTGCTAGAAGCCCTGACAGCGTCAGAGTGCCTCCGCCGCCGGCTTGGTGGCGCCACCGTCGCGCGGTCGTTATCGTGGTCGCCAATGACAGCTGGGAGAAGTGCACGGAGCGATGGTGCGTTGCCGTGCGGAAACAGCAGGACCAAAGAAAACTAGAAATAAAATGCAAAATTATGGTTTATAGCACTATATTGAAAACATATTAATTAATAATTATAATCAAACGTCATATTTATTAAGATTGTTACCTACAAGTTAAAACTATAGTAATAACTTAAGTTCGGTTCAATCTTGTAAATGGGTTGCAATTCTCGCTCAATCTGTAGAATAATATTTGTGTGGTATTGTAATGTAATTTATAACTTATTTAGTGTCTTTTAGTATATTTTCTTATAAAAACATTTGTAAACTCTTTCTTTGCTTTTCAACTATTTTCTTTAGTTCCGATCTTCAGATTATTTTGGTTATCTGCGCCGAAGGCAAAAAAAAGCTCTTAGTTCTCTATATTTCCTCTTTTTTTCTGCTTCATCTTATTTACATCCGTGTCGCCTTTAAAAATTATTTCCTCTTTCTTCCGCATCCAGTTGTTCCTCATTTCCCCTCGTTTGCACCCCCTCCTCCTAACATACGTTTCCCGGTTTAAGTGGCTCAAGGCATCAAATGATGTCACTACAGTGCCTCTGACCAGGAGGTCCTAGGATTTGCGTCCCGAGACGGTGGCAAGATTTTAGACGATAGCTAGATAGCTAGACGAATTCAGCCGTTACCTGGAGGAAAATTCTTGCGACCGGCATTTAAAGGGCACGATTTCTTTACTGTTAGATGAAAACAACGTATAGGGTAGGTACAAAAACGGACTGCGGAATTGATTTTTGTGAAGTATAGTTTCACGCTTGCTTCTCCCGTGGATCCTCTTTTCTCTTTTCGCGACGCAAGTAACAGCGTTAGTTGCTCTGATATTAGACGATCTTCCTCTCGACAGCTCCTAGCAGTGCGTTGTAAGATGCCTGAACTCTTGCATTTTAAATGAAGTTCAAATACCTACCCTCAATTCACTGAGCACGAAAGTGTTAGAATATTTACAGAAACATATGAGTTTAAATTTGCCTGATACATTATTATATTCAATTTGTCCATGGTGTCTTCAATTGTTCGTGATGAAATATCAAAGGAAAACGTGGCTGCTGCTGATAGAAAACGTCTGGCGGGTAGGTAGAAAACGACGAAGGGTAGAAAGCCGCGTCTGGAGGGTGGGTATTTGTGAAGGGCGTTGTCATACCCAGCCTGTGTGGAGGCTTTTCTTTTCTTCCTTTTTTTCCCCTTCGGTGGCGCCTGGAGTGTTAGCGGCGCCGGGACGGCGGCGGCGACGGGGCGAGGCGGGGCGGGACGGGCGGGGTGGGCTGGGGCGGGGCGGGGCGGGGAGGGGCGGGGCGAGGAGAATGGATGTGGACGCGTGAAAGACACACAGTTTGCGCCACAGTTTGCTGGGGCGGAAACGAGAGCAGCTGTGTGTCACGCGGCATCGCCGCACGGCGCTGTGACAGGATGAGCTTCCTGCCATTTGCTTTTAATCGAATCTCTTGCTAGGGGTGGAGGATGGTATTTGGAAAAGGGCTGTAAAAAAAAAAGTATTTGGGTTGCTTCCGAACCCAGTGACTTCTTATTGAGGAAGAAATGTTTATGACTGTGAAATATCTCAAATTAATTGCAATGTAATTCGTTTTCCTGGAATTTAACAGTGTTTTAGTACGAGAGCGGTATTCGCCTTTCATTTTCTCGAGTTCTCTAGCCTTGCTGTTATCTTCGAAGAGAGTAGAATTCATTCAGCAAAAATGTACAAACATTTCAGTGAATTTATTTAATGTAGGATTGTAATATAGAAGACACGAAGTATCATTTACAGTTTTTTAATACGTAGGTAATTTTTTTCTTTTAATTCTGTTTTATGTATTACACAGCGAAACGGAAAATTAAATCGAGTGTTCACTTTAAAATGTTTGTGAACTTACGCTGCTATGTAGTTATTATTCTTAGTGGAAATTTTAAAACTTTATTTTGTGTTATTAATGTGCGGTGCGATTGAACGGTCTTTTGAGATTACTTCCTTAAATCACAATTAACTAACTTACCACGCCCATTTGACATCATGGTAAGATATATATTTGAGCTTTATCTAATGGATTTTCATTTGTTTTTATAAGTGATAGACTTATCACAGTCTTGAAAAACCGATGACATTAAAATGTATACTTTTTAGCCATCGTGAGATGTTTGTAGTGAGGAAATTGGGTACTCTAGTTTATTGAAGAACCGTGTTATCATTTTCAGATTACAAAAACTAAACAAAGAAAGATTGACACTTCCTTCTCAAATAATTTATCATTAAATAATCGAGGAAATAACATTAATTTAGAAATGTCCACTGAACACCTCTAAAATTCAAGGACATATTTTCAAAGGGACGCATCTCTATGAAACTTAATTTTTCAGGAAAAAAGTATTCACATTCAGCCTTATAGTTGAAGGTAGTATTCAACGGTTTTAAGATATCGTTCACATCAAGGAGAAACGATAAACTTCTTTTTGGCGATTTTCCGCCCGCAGAAGCGAACGTAATACTTTCTTACTACGGAGTAGAGAAAAAGTTATGTAATGCTGCGCGAAAAACGGCGAATTTGCGGCAGAAAAACTTATTACAGGCCTCTGGTGACGGAAAAAAGGGATAAATTCAGTTTCTAAATTGAGCGAAAATCCTCTTAACACGTGGTGTTGCCAGAATCCATGTTTTGTGGTTCATTGATGCGAAATATCGAGTGTCTAAAACCCCTGTCTGTCCGTCCGTGAAGATCGCTAGCGGCTAAACAGTTCAGGCGATTTTCTCCAAAATTGATATTTCGCAATCGATCTGGCTGATGTCGCGGCCCCTTCAATTTGAACTGTTATTGCAATTTTGGGGGTCCGTTACATGAAATCCCTCCGACATTTTCTAAATTTTCAAAAAATGGCTCCATCTGTTTTGATTAAATTTTGTTCTAGGATAGTGCAATGGGCGTGTAAAACAATAGTTAAGGTACTTAATGTTTAAGATTAAAACTCAAATTGAAAACCCTGATTTTTCGAAAATTGCGAATGTTCAACATTTTTTCGGAGTCTTCCTACAACTAAAATATTAAATAATAGATTTTCCCTTAATGAAATCTGTTTCTTAAAGATAGATTTTGAAAAAGAGTCATGTACAATTTTTGAAAATTTGAATACTTTTTGCATAATTTTGTACGAAAATAGCAGGGAAAATACGTGCTGTTTTAGTACCATAAATTTGATACACAGGGATTTTTTTAAAATTTATTTTATTTAAAGTCTCATCAACCACAAGGTTATTAGCGATTGCAAATAGATGTCAACATATACATTGCTATAATTAAAATAGGATTGAAATTACATAGTGAAAATACAGTTTAAACAAGAATGGAACAGTAATTTTCAATTGACAGACCTATAAATCGTTATACACTTTTAATAATTTACATAATGTTAATATTTTATCCTGAAAGTCACTGGAGAATAAAATATTTTCAAGATTATTAGTCTGTAGGATTGATTGGCGTTCATTGATATATTTTGTACATGGCTGAAGGATATGGACAATTGACAAGCTGTCCGTTTCATGATTCACATTGTAAGGGAATTTTTGTTTTCCGCGCCTCGTTGCGATCGCAGCGCGGCGCGCGGGAAGGCCGCGAAGCAGGGCAGCCGCGTGGGGACCGGAGCGCGGGAACGCGCGTCTGGAGCGCTTCCGGCGACGACGTTTCGTCCCCAGCGCCACCTGCGCGCCAAGACTCCAGGAGTTGATCAGCCGCTTCTGCGAATTGCCACGCGCTTTATTCGCTCTTGCGTACAACTATGCACTTAATTTTTAAAGGGGCGAGACCAGCGTAGGTGGCTGAAGATGTCACTGTAATTCCCCTGACTGGGAGGTCCTGGGATTCGAGTCCCGAATGTGGCATGATTTTCGACACTATCAAGATAGATAGGTCGAATTCATCCGCTATTTAGAGAAGAATATTTGGGGCAATCCGTACATTACGTGAGGTCCTTAGGTGGGGAGGGGGTTAAGCGAATCTCTCCTAATCTTACATGGGGGAGAGGGGGAAGGTCTCTGCCAATAACACTTTTTTTTGGCTAAAAACAGTGCGAGAAAACTGAGACAATTTAAGTAAAACACGTTTCTATACTAAAATATGGCTAAATCTTGCACAAAAAGTTTTACTGCGTGTATGTGAATGCTACTGTAAGTAGCATAGTAAACTGAGAAAAATAACCTAACAAAAATTACCAAATTTTTTATCATTAATGAGAATAACCTGTGCTTTTACAGACATTTTAAAGAAAAATTACCGAGCGTTTTTTGAAGTGCAATAATATTCAATGTAATTCAGTCACTATTTTCTAAATACTGGGGGGGGGGAGTCGAAAAATCGCCAAAATTGCCTCAAGTAATTTATGGACGGCCCATTCGTGACCGGCTACTCTGATCGGTAGATTTCCGTGGTTTCTCCTATCAGCACCAGGCAAATGCCGGAGCAGAACCCTAACCAACGGACCAAGGACCGCGCGCAATCTTTCTTCCCTCTTTCTTGCCCTATCCTCGTCCCTTACAAACACATATTTGCAGTACACTACCCCATTTCGGGAGGTTAGAAGTGTTCCGACTGAGGCGCCGATTCCGGGTTGAGGAAAACCCCGTCAGCCGATGTGTACGTTGGCGCCGGATCTCGCCATTCAACAGTGGAAGATCACCGTGACCTCTCGCAATCAAAACGTTCACTTTCGGGATTAAAGACCTGAGCAGTTGACGCGTCCGGAAACGCTTGCCGAAAGCGAAAGGAAGATCTTACTCGACAGATGAATGCGAGGGGGGGAATATATTTATTTAATTACCTTTTTAACGACAAACGTAGTTAAAACGATACGGGACTTTTGAATGAGAAAAGCCACATTTTGCTAAACGGTATATGGCGTGAAATAGTTGTCTTGTTTAGTTGTATAATTTTGAATCTGAGTGTATTTAAATCTGAAAAATATTAAATTCCCTGATATTTGCACGAGTCTTGAGTTTTATTAGCAAATACCGTGCTGGAGAAGATGTGATCTCTCCTTTCTTCTTTCGCTGTTTTATTTTGTTCACAATACTTTCGAACGAATAGTGAACATGAGCCAAATCTTCGGCCGCTGACGCTATCAATTGTTCCCTATATTTTCCTCTTGGCACCCAACGCAAGGTTTCCAATCCGCCCTTGACAACCATCCTGAACCTGCAGCGAACTCAGAAGAATTCGACGAAAAAATACTTCAAAGCCAATGTTTTTCACTCCGTTCTTCTAACATAAATGCCAAGAAAATCTTATATTTGCACTACATTTTGATATATAATCCATATGTATCAATACATGTATGCAAGAACGGATATTAGGTTGCCGTATTTTCAAATTGTATATTCTCGGAATGGGAAGAGCTGTTTTTGATAGTAAGCGCCTCAAATATCGAATGAACTGCATTTTTATTTGACTATCAAAAAAGCTGCAGTGAAAACCGGTGCTACTTTTCATCTTAATGAGAGTGGAACTGTATAAAAAATTTACGTAATTAATTACGGAAAGTAGATCCTTTTCTTGGTTGATGTTGCCGAAGGCAGCGAGCGCTACGCCCCGTAAGGCGTAGGCTTTTTTAGCATGTGCTCAAGGCATGATTGCCTTTTCATAACACATAACTTTTCAAGGTCGAGGCAAACCATTATCCCATCTACAACCATGTATCTATCACCTCACTTATTTTTCATAAACGCCCTATCGTCGTTTAGATAGTGGAAGGAAACTCAATTCAGTTGAATTCAATGATGCCATATTATTTGTGGCGAGGCTCAGGACATCAGGACTGCTCTTCCGCATGACCACGGGAATTTCAATACTCTCCGTTCACCAACTAGTAGCGTACGAGAGTATCACTGAGGCGACGAAACAGAAAACGAGAATTCAGATCAGAGGCTTCTTTTAGCCTTGAGGATCTTTTACAAGCAGTAAATCTACAACATGGGATAGACAGCTTTACCTCCCCTCTGAAGGAAAGTACGAAGGTTTTTTTTTCGCCCTTCAGAATAACACCCCTACACGGTATCTGCCACACCACCGAAGCTTGTATTTCACTGTCAAAACTTGCCCATAGGTAATACTGAATGCTGTCTGGCGTAAGACTCCTCCCTCGCCCATATTTGGCAATGAGTCACTCATTTCTAGGTCAAGAATGCGGGGCTCGCGATCGTCCGGTTGCTAGCTTTGCAACTTCAGAGAGCTTACAGGTACATTTTCAGTACAATTGTCATTTGGGAACTTTAATCTGAGTTTATCAGCAAAACAATCAGCTTCTTGCAAACATATTAACTTTCTATACTGCCATCGCTAACACTTATGAACTTATAAACTTTTCGTCAAGGGTACTGAGAATGAATTTGGGAAAGTCGATCAATGATGTGTCGGTGTCGTGAAAAAAGACTTAAAAAGAAAAGAATAACGTTTCTTTAAATTTCAACAAATTATCTTCCAAATGTTAATTAATATATGTAAGTACGAATCGTGCATTTTAGTGCCGCTCAGTGGAATGTTCTTGATACATGCTGCTGCTAAAGATAGGATAAGATTCCGGAAGCATGTGTCTGGTTAATTATTTATAATATTAAATATATTTTAAAGAACCTCGTGGTTGAATCTCTTGGATTCTTACTGATTATTATTACAAAGGACTGCAATATATCCGCCACCTCCACGGAATGTACATTTTGTAATTTTGCATGACTTACTGTTTTGAAAACATTTAGGCTACGGTCACAGTGCAGCCAACATACTGAATTCTCGCTACTGGACGTCCGCGACCGTAATCGTCCGACTTATTTCATCAAAAAGATATCACAATGTTGCACCCGAAATCGGCTGAATTTTCCCCATAATTATGCAGGTCGTTGTTTGAAACATTTGCGAGAAACACGCTCAAGACCATCTGTAGATATTGCAAGTAGTCTTGGTATCACAGGTGGCCTTAACTCTCCAGCTGATTTCGAAGGAATGTAACCGACAGAATCAAACGAACAGATCTTCGTCCGACAGCTGTCGGAAGAGGTCGTTCGGGTTTAATATGCCAATTTCCATGTAATAGCGTGCTTGAGCAAATCGGGCATATCGGACGCAACGTCCAATGTGTTGGCCGACAAAAATTTCGGTCAAAATACCGGGTGTGGTGTACCACAGGGCATTAATTGTTATCACTTCCTCTCACCAGGAGGTGCTGGGATTCGAGTGCTGCCGTTGGCAGGATTTTCGACACTAGGCAGATACTAGTTCGAATTCCCGCTGTCCCGCTGTTGGGAGATACTTTGTATGGGAAAACTCCGCTAGCCGACGGTAGGTCGTCGCGGGATCTCACCTCTAGCTGTGAAATATCACCGCAATCTCTTGAGGGAGAACACGTAATTTACTTACGGGACTAATGACCTTAGTTGACGCGCCCGAAATCACCATTCAATCAAACGGCCTAAATCGGCTGAAGTGTGACCGCCGCCTGACGGTGGGGCCCGCGACGTGGGCCCACTGCGGCTAGGCGGCGGAGGCGCAGGCGGAGGCGGAGGCGGCTGAAGCGGCAGCCGCGCGCGCTATTTCGGGGCGCAGCGGGCGCCGAGGCCCGCGGCCGCCGCGGCGCGCGGAAATAGCGCTGCCGTCAGACGCCCCAGCGCACACGCCGACGCGCCCCGCCCCGCCACGCCCCGCCACGCCACGCCACGCCTCGCCACGCCGCTCGGCCTCCGCCTCCGCGTTTGCCCTCTCCTCCGCCAGCTCGAAGCCTCCGTCGCCGTCGCCATCGTCATTGCTCCCAGTGAAGGCATCTCAATATTCCGCCTGCTCAATGGCTTCATCGTCTCCATCTTCATTACTCCACTTTTGCTAGTGAAGGCATCGTCAATATTCCGCCTGCTCGAATGCTTCACCGTCTCCACCTTCATTACTCCGCTTTGGCTATTGCTTTCTCCTGCGCTTCCTCACAGACTCCACCGTCGCCATCGTCATTGCTCCTAGCGAAGGCATCGTCAATATTCCGCCTGCTCGAAGACTTCACCGTCTCCACCTTCATTACTCCACTTTGGCTATTGCTTTCTGCTGCGCTTCCTCACAGACTCTACCGTCGCCATCTTCATTGCTCCTAGTGAAGGCATTGTCAATATTCCGCCTGCTGTATGGCTTCACCGTCTCCACCTTCATTACTCCACTTTTGCTAGTGAAGGCATCGTCAATATTCCACGTGCTCAATGGCTTCACCGTCTCCACCTTCATTACTTCACTTTTGCACTAGCAAAAGTTCACTAGAAGGCATCGTCAATATTCCGCCTGCTTGAAGGCTTCACAGTTTCTACCTTCATTACTCCGCTTTCGCTATCTTTCTCTTCCGATTCCTCGCATAATCCACTGATGCTATCGTCATTACTACGCTCCCGCCATTGCTTTCGCCTCTTCTGTCGTTGTCATTACTCGTCGTTGCCCTGTTTCATTAGTTTCTGGTCAGCGAGACTTTTTATGTGGTTTCTAAAATAGATAAACATCGCAGAAAAACGCATCGTTCCGCGAAATGTGTTATTCCCTCAGTCAGATGCGAAGGAGCATGCGCTGGTTGGTCTTCTTGAGAGTGAGTTCATTGTGTGCGATTAGAGGTAAGAATAGTTTTCACGAGGGATTTAGTTTGTTCCGAAATCATCAATAAACGGATGTTGTAAGAATTGATACAAATGATGTCGAAAACAGATTTGTGTGAATGAATCGAGACATCTCACCGGACGCAAACGGACAGTCCGAAATCATCGAATCGCATAGAGCGATGCACACACTTGAAATATTCTGACAGTGTACCAACTTTTAATAAAAAATATGCGTTTTTAAGCATGTTTTGAACAGTCTTTTCTTGAATTCCGACAAAACTAATAAAAATTTCATGCCATCATTCTCCAATTAGCGGAATGATAAAATATGTAGTACCCCTGCACAAGTTTGGCAACGTTCGTGATATAAATGTGAAATCATTCCTGACTTTGCTAACCAGGGCATCCATTTTAGTTTGGCAGAATTGCGTTTCACAAAATTGGCTTCTATGACTAAACCTACTATAACTACCCTCCGTCCTTCCATCGGCATATTCTTCGCCGCAAACTATCGCTATCTCTCCGCATCACTACCACCTCTTTTACAAATCCTATCAACTCTCCATCTTCCCTGGCTTAGTCGCTGCCGCCGGTATCTCAACTCTATTCACCACACTGACTTTATCAGCTCCTCGTCTTCTGTCGCCATCGGTAGCAACTTTGCCATCTCCTCCCCTACATCGCTTCAGCCACCTCTCCGCCATCGCCATCGTCTTCCCGTCTTCGCCAACTCCGCAGTCGTGTTCCCTAACGCTGTGGTTTCGAGTACTCCCGCCATTGAGTTTCAAGCCTCCAGATTCGTGGTTACTTTTGGCCTCCAGTATTCTACCCCCACTATGCTTCGCCTTCATTGCAAATTTTTAAAAAAATTGACTTTAAAAATGTACTTTTTTTCTACCTTCTCGCCCATGTTCCTTCTTCCTATAACTAACCCAAACGCCTGTGTTATGTAAATTCACCTTTCTTTTCTACCTTCTTCCCAGCTTCTCGATTTCTTTCCTTTGCATTTCGTTGCAATTCCCTCGAGCTCCCCGTCCTCGTCTTCCTCTGCTGCTCGTTAATTTCTCTTTAACTCCTATTCTACATTTCCAATCCTGTGGTCAGGCATTTCAAAATCCTGTTCTATCTCATTCTCAATCTCATCCTCGGCCTCCGTGTGATATTCGTCTTCCATCTCATCCTCATCTTTCATCTTGTCTTCGTCCCATCTCGTCCTCGTCCTCCATCACACCCTCGACTTCCATCACACGCTCGTCTTCAATCTCACCCTCGTATTCTATTTCACCCTCGTCTTCTACCACACCCTCGTCTTCCATCTCACCCTCGTCTTTCATCTCACCCTCGTCTTCCATCTCACCCTCATCTTCCATCACACCCTCGTCTTCCATCACACCCTCGTCTTCCATCCCAACCTCGTTTTCCATAACACCCTCGTCTTGCATCTCACTCTCTTCCTCCACATCATTCTAGCCCTCCACCGCATCCTCAATCGCCGTCTCCTCCTCCCTCTGAACTTCTTCCTCTTCCACCACGAGGCGCGCGGCGAGCAGCCCAGTGCTCCCCTTGGCTCGGGAGCAGCTGCTCGCAGACGCTGCATTTCCTTCCGGGCGCTGCAACACAGCGGGAGTGGGCAGCTGGTATACACTACTGTAACAGCTCGGAAGCATGTAACACTGCAATTCCAATGCAAGGCGTTTTCTTCTTACATTTGCTGTCAGTGGGCATATAGATTTTATTTATGTGTCGAAAGAAGTAGAAAATTCAATGAAACCTGTTTTTGGGATACGCGTAAATTGTCGAAATATTATGCGAATCATACATTTAATACAGAACAAAAAATTATACGACCTAAAATAAATAAAATTAAAAAAGAAATAATATGAGTAGTTCTTAACTATCACTCACTTCACAACACAATTCTTCACATTTTGGATTGAAATCTTTAAATTCTCAAAGACACTGAAAACTTACCGCTTAACTGCTTCATTTTTCAAGTACTACTTTTAAAATAACACTGCAAATATTAAAGAGGATGAATTCACTTCCACAATTTTTACATGGCGTAGCATTTCCAAAACATCTTTTCTGAAACATTCGTGGTAATTTTGCATTCGACTGTACTGGTTGAATCCTTTTCACTTCAGAGACCTAAGTATCCTTATTTTCTTTACTTATTACGTGACATTTGATTGACAAATAGCTTCTTTTAGATGTGCAAGCTTTTCATTCGGTTTAGAAATTTTCTTTAGACAGGAATTTTAGTGTTAAGAGGAACTATGGACTTGTAATTTTCTTTTAACTGCGTACCAATTAATTTGTGCCTTTCTATATAATACAATATGAATGGAAACACGATCTTCATATTTGTTTCTTCTAGCTCCAAACTTTTCTTTGCTGGCCGTCCTATAAATTAATGCGTGTAGAATAATTTACTTCCCATTTATTCCTCGTGCAAAATACGTTCCTCGCAATGAAATTTAAATTACAGAACTAAAATCTACTTTTCAGAGCAGTGGAGGTTTATGCCCAAACCGTGACTCGACCGTAATACGAACTTGAAAGGGCTTTCTTTTAGAGATCATGGAGCTTAGTGGAACCGTGCAGCGGAAGAGGGCTAGAAGGAAAATCCGACACATCATTAGTATTATATTTTATTCACCAATTCAACTAGTAAATGCAGCTCTGTACTTTATTAATGAAAATTCCTTTGTTCCGTGTGCCCTGCGTGAATCATACGCTTAGTGAACTTAATCCTCCCTCTCTGATGTTTATCCTTCCGTCGGACAAAAGCAGCACGCTCTCAACGAGGCGTCCCTGGTGCTGGTGATATTTCAAAGGTCGTGAGTGCATTTTCATTTTTATGTAGAGGAAGGGCGAAGTACTCTTTTAGCTGATACGCAATCAATCATACATTACGAATTGGATGTTTGAAGCACAGGCCATTTATAAAAATACTTTTATTTCTAAAATTGATAGTGCATCGCAATGAATGAAGTGTATGGCTTAAAAAGACATTCCGCTTGTAATTTGTGGTAAAGAACCTTCAATTTAATGTCAAAATCTGCGAAAATACTCCGGTCAGGAATTAGCGAGATTCGCACTTTCCCGGAACACATAAATGTAATGGATTTAGTTACTCAATGATGAAAAACAACTGCGCTAAATACTTTTTTTAAAATAAAGGAAGAAATTTTGCAAATGTATTGCAAACATTTTGTAAAATTAAATTTGAAAACCGCTTCTATCTTTTCAATTGCCTTTCGTGTTCATTTTGATTTGTCGTTTTCATTTACTAAGGTAGAGTACAAATACAGGACTGAGCGCAATATTGGTCTAACCTCACAAAAAGAAAAATGCGTAATTGACACCATTTGTATCTAATCTAGAATCTACATATGTATCATATCTAAGAAGGTGAACTATATTTGTACATTGCTGGTTTGACCAGTTTTCCACTGTAAAATTAAGAATAAAGTCACCATTTTTTTTTCTTTTCACAACTCCTCCTAACTAGGACTATATAACTTAAACTTGATTTTTTAAAGTTTTCTTGCTTAGATCACTTTGCGCTGACCCCTTCAATTGGGTTATTTGAGCCAGGCCTGTTGGCTGGTGACTGTCCGGGTGTTGGCTGTCCGGGTGACGCCGCGTAGTGGGCTGAGAGGCCGACGTTTCGCCTGACATGTCGCAGGCTTCCTCAGGGCATTGACATCGCGATGTTGTGCGTCGGGTGTAATATATTGTCCGGGCTGGGTGGCCGGGTCGACTTGAGCCGCGGAAGCTTACGTGTCCATTGCCTGGTGGGCGTGTCTTCGCCTCGCGATCGGCGGGGCCGGTGTCGTCTCTCGCAGCCGCCGCCCCCATTCCGCCGCTCCAAGGAGCGCCTTGTCTACACGCGGCTATTTCGGCCACCGCGCCGCGCCACGCCACGCCGCGCCGGAGCGACAGGCCTCGGTTCGGGCGCGGGGCTTGGGGCAGGCTCCAAACATCCACTCCACGCACTCACGGCCCGAAATTCCCTCCCCCGCCCCTTGGACCGCCGCACCCTGCCCCGCCCCGCCCAGCTCGGCTGTCACCACACCAGTCCTGCCTCACTATACCCCGCATCGCTTTGCCCATTCCTCGTCACGTGCTTGATTCTCCAGTTCCTTCGTTCTCCCACCGGGAGAGGTGGCGTAGGAATCAACTAATGTCACTCCAGTGCCGATGACCAGGAGGTTCCAGGGTTCGAGGTCCGTCAGGGGCAGGATATTTGATACCAGCTAGATAACTAGGAGGATCAATACCTGGCGAATAACTGAGCAGTACCCTAAACAAACGGGTCGCGGACCTCGTGCGATCTTTCCTTCCTCTTCCTTGTCCGATCCTCACCCTTTACTTACATACCTTTACACTACATGCACAACACTAACACACTTGCCACGGGAAATAGCTTGGAGTTTGTCCTAGCTAGGACGGTGCCCCGCTGGTGGGAGATACCTGGTAGGGGAAAACCCCGCTAGCCGATATTAGGTCGGCGCCGAATCTCACCATCCAGCGAGGGAAAATAACTACCACCGCCTGGGGAAAAATATGCTTTACACTTTACGGGATTACCTGAGCAGTTAACGCTCCCAGAATCACTAATCAATCGAATTCGAAAAATCTATGTTCCCAGTCATTCCCTGCTCCATCCACTTCCCCGCCTCTGTGTGAAGTTTTCTGCGAACCTACCCGCCACGCTCACCTACTCCTCCTATCTCCCCCCGCCAGCATTTGGACGTGAGCGCCCGGTCTTGCCCTGCCCTTCAATAGGCCCCACCCAACCCTTTCTGTATTTATTCCTCCTTATTAGCCCGTCTGTTTACGTGGCTTTCTTCGTCCAACCGCTTCTCCCTTATTCCTTGGCATGACTCCCCTTCGGTTCGCGATATCCAGCCTCCCCACCCGGCTTACCGTGCCCAGCTGCTTCCTGCTCCATCTCACCGCGTCCCACCCTCCCCTCCCACCTCCAGCTCGCCACGCCCACCGGCCCTGACCGCCTCTGATCGGCTTCACAGTGGGCCTGACTCCATCCGGTCGCATCCGGCTCTGTTTCTGCTTACTCTCAGATCGTTCTAACATCTTCCAGCACCGGCTTGCCTCGTCCAATGGCCTGATTGCCTAGTGCTTGGTTTTTAGGCCTATTCTTTCTCGTCAAGTTCTGTTTATTCATCATTATCTCTTGCCTATTTTGTTATCAACTCTCCACGCCTGCCATTTCATCGGTTTACCTTACGTCTTGTATCTCATCTGTCTTTAACCTTCGGTTTTTCTAATCTCGCAACACCCTGCTCTCAAATCCCCTGTCAATCCTCTTCCATGCCTTATTGACTGACACATTTCTTTAGCTTGTGAGTTCTCCTTTTCCCTAGTCCATGCTTATCAACAACTTATGCAGCGCCCTCTGTCATCCTGTATGAAGGGGGATATTTCTTTCTCGGGATTGGGTGTTTAGGATACTTGATTTAACAAAATTTTCATATTAGGACCTTGATGTTTTGGTTACAATTTTATAATTTACCTACTGATATCCTTCATGCCTGTATTTAATGAATAGTTTTAAACGAAGAATATGGAAATGACTCAAATGCCTTTAATGTATCATTATTAAGAGGTCTTTAGAGAAAGTCACCTTTGTTTCCTTCCTCAATATATATGTTTTCTTTGTCAAACTCTCCTGTTCATTACTTTTCCTTATCTCGTAGAGTCTTTTCATATTGCTCTCTCTACACTCGCTTATTTTACCTCCTCCTTTAGACGCTCTCTTGCTCTTTTTGTCTCGTCGGTCCTCTCTAGCTTGCTTTAGTCATCCTCTTCGGTTTCTCCCTCTTCCCCCACCCCCGGCTCCCACCCCCGCCCTCACCTAAGCCCAGCCCCCGCCCTCACCCCTACCCCACCCCACCCCATCAACCCTACCCCCCACCTCCCACCCATTGCCCGACTCCTCGCCTTTGAATCAGAGACGACAGTAGCTCATAGAAAAGGAACGACTTTGATCTCTGTAACTGAAGATGGCGTGATCGAAACCCGAATGCCCGCTTTGTTGACACCCTTTTCAATTCGAAATTAGAAACGAAAAGTAGGGAAGTCAGTATTGCAACGTTGAAGCGTAGGTCGAAGTTTTGCGAGTGAGTTGTAATTGAGAAGATTGGTTTTCCGAAAATCAACTGAACATCGTGAAATCCCGCTATTTCCTTCATGGTGACACCTAATGAAAGTACGCACTTTTCGTTTGGTGAAAAAGTCAAAGAAAAAGAAAAATAATTCTTGCAGACTAAGCAACGGAGATTAATTAACGAAATTAACGGAGAAATCCATTTAAAAATTAGAGTAAGTAAGGTATAATATCGCTTCTTACTATCTGAATTTAAGAAAAATATAATAATCGCTTAAAGAAGAACGTCATTAAAATGACATCAGAGTTTTATTAACCTAAATAGTGCTTTATACATTAGCTATAATTCACATTTTCTAATAAATGACTCATTTTACTCCTATCTAATCTTTAGACAAGTGTCATTATGATATTTAGATAGTCAATATTTTGACATTGTAAAACATAATTCAAAATTTATTTTACACTGATTATCAAAACTCATCGGTTGAGACTAAAAACGCCTTTTCTGCAAAGAAAATACAAAGTCAACCAATGAACTAATGAGCTCAAAAACTACTTTCGTGTCGACTTCACGATCGCCATTTAAAATGGATCGGTAGCCCTTCATTGCTGTAAATTGGAGATTCGCCCTCCACATTAACCTGTTGAACAGCTATTGATGCTATATTTAGGCCATGCAATAACTTCCTGGGTATCGCCTTAATCGCCCGGTCGTCATCTCCTTTTATTTTCGTGCTCGCCTTGGTTCTTCCGCGCGTCCTCATTCTTTGAAGCGAGGGTGGGAATTTGATCAGCGGCTTTCAACTGCCGGAAGTGCTGGTGGTTCGTGTGTTGCTCGACTGCTGCGGTGGGCGGCGAAGACATGGCTGGGCGTAGAGAAGGGCTGTGCAGCGAATGTCATTCGCTTAATTGAAATCCTCGAGATTGGCTCTTCCTCATATCACGCAGTTAGAGCAAGACGTGACTTGCTTGGGCTTGTGGGGTGATTTGAAGTCGTTATAATGTGGTCTCCTTTCATCTTGAAGTTGGAATTTAAAATACATTATTTTTGGGGTAGAACACACGTTTTTTCATATGTGTTATTTGGAGGACGTCGTATTTATTATTCATTCATATTGATTTTTTTACGATAAGGAAAGAAAAATGTAATATAATTTGTTAATATGAAGTCACAATTTCATGACGAAAACAGTTAATGAAACAGGAAGCTGGTGAAAAATGTGGTGAAAAACATTTACTTCATCAACCCTTTTACCTTCTTTGAGATAACCAATTCGAAATCGATTCATTTTCTTCTTGATTTATGATGGGTTTTTCGACTCATGAGCAGTAGAGAAACATCTCTTCTCTGTTGCCACGTTATGTTGGAGCTTATAAATTAATAGAAATGTTGAAAATAAATTCACAAACGAAAACGTGAAAATATCGGAGTGTGAAAAACGCAATTGTCATTATGACCAAGAAAGTAATGTATACATCGTTTCTAATCTCATAGTCTAATTCAAGAATAATACCATTCCAAATAAATGCATGTACAGAACCACGAAATTCAGATTGAAGTAAAATTAACATTGGAAATGAGTGGAGAGCAACATACCGCAACGTCAAAAAGAATAATCTTGAAGGCACTTGCTTTACATTATTTATTTGGATAAATATGCTATGATGTCTTACGAAGCGCATACTCGTATTAGTTGAATAAAGTGTATACCAACGTGTACAGCAAGCGTTTTTCCGCCCCTCCCACATGCCACGTGGACAGGGCTTCTGACAAAGGAGCATATTGATCCCTCCACCGCCTCCCGGGTGATTTCGTTTTTGCGTGCCGTGCCGCGCCGCGCCGCGCCGGGCGATCCCTCCACTTCCGCTTCCGGTGGCGTGGCGTGGCGTGGAGCGCATGGCGGGGAGCCGTGCCCCACTTGCGAGGAGGATGAGGGCCAGCGGAGGGGGCGGGGCCGGCGGGTGGGGCGGGCGTTGACGATCTCGCGGGCGGAACTCCGGGATTACGGCCGCTCCCTTAGTCCTCTCCCTCCGCGCGGCGTCACCGCAGCGCCGAAGTCGCGACGCCGAGGGCGCGGCGGCCCGTCCTCACCTACAATACGAGTGGGGATGCGACATTCATGTCGATGTTTTCAAACCAATCAATGGTTTTACAAAAACATCGATGTTTCATCGATTTATTTAACATCGGTTTTTTTTTTGTTTTTTTTGAAACCGACGTTTTTTGTTTAATATCGAAGTTTTGTATTCGCAGTTTTTTCTTGGTCGATATTTTTTAAATGAAAGCGTCCATTAAAAATATGGTTCAATAATTTTTAGATATTCATAATTTGAATTTTCTTTCAGATAATCCAAGTTTTTTTCATTGTCCTGATGATTTTTTACTTTGTTTTGTGAGTTAAATATCAATTAAACATTAATAAACGAGAACACTTTAAAATTAAATCCTCCCTCCCACGCCATATTAACGTCAATTCTTACTATTCCCGTTTCAAAAACATCGATGTTTTTAATTTCGAGCATCGATGTTTTCTTGGCGATGTCGCATGCCAATATGGAAGACGCGTCCCACGGGTGCAGTCGCTGTGTCGGGATAGTACTTTTATTGTTAGAGTTCAGAGGAGAAATTCGTGATGTGTAGTTGTTGAACGAATGCAAATTCAAACAACCAAAGCAACTACACCAGGCTGGTACACCTTTTGTTCCATTTAAATGTATCCAATGTTTTCAATTGTCGAGAAATTGTTTAGAAATTAATGTCGCGCGTTCAACTATTTTCGTCCTAATTAGTAGTAAAATCACCTCTGCGTTACCGAACAATACCCTTTCTCTTGTATCGTGTGTAGAGGATGTGGGACGACCGCTTCTACCGGCGGAAGGTTTAACACAATGAGAAGAGTGTTGTCGATGATTCAAAAAACTAGACCGAATGCTCTTTCTTTCTTTCTTTAATATAAAATTTTCTCTCTGATCTTTCCACGGCGTCTGGGAGCGGGGGAAACCGGTCTCACCGGGAAAGAAGGCATTTCGGAACGGGAGAGTCGCAGAAGTTTTATTTTATTGTTCTCCGTAGGAAAAGTCAGCAGAAAAATAAGTGGCTGCGTTCCTAGGTTTAGGCTGTTGAGAGAGAGTAGAAAGTAATTTTTCTTTTATTTGAAAAGCCGTTTGCAAATGAATCTCCTGCCCATTTGTTGAAGAAAATCATAAAATAAAAATACCATTTTTTTATTCTATCTGAGCATAAAACATTCACATGAATTTTGAATTGCTTTTATTGAGAATATAGTGAGAATCCTTTTCCTGTGCATTGAATAAAATACATTCTTCGTTTACAAAACGTATAAAAGATAATGGGTTCTTTGAGAAATGTTTTCTAGTGAGATATACAAATTTTTCTCCACATTAATATCTTGCAAAGATCTTAGCGTCCAGCTTGCTGGGTCAATGGGTCACGATATATTATAATCCTTATTACCTTTATAATGGATTATAGGATCCGCAGACTATACAGCGCTGCTGGGAATCTGAAATAGAATGATTCTAATTCCTAGTTCATTACTGTTTGGATTGACTAAATGAAAGATCACTTTCTTTTCTAAAGAACAAAATTTAACAAAGTTTATTGTTACATTTTAGCAAACAATTTAGTGAATTTAATAAATGATTTTGATGTTAGGCCTTTGATCAAGATATCTTTGAATTTACAGTTTATACCGCGGTTAACTTATCTATTCTTCGTTGATGTCCCTCGTAGACTTCTCAGTCGAAATATCTTGCGAGCTTGCCGTAGTCCAACGTCCCAAGAAATCCTCTTCTGCCCCTATCCAAGCTGGTCTCAAACTATCAAAATTATCAGTCCCGATTACGTCCTATGACATAGTCCCGAAATCTATAATTCGATTACCACTCCCGACAAAGTCCCAATTTATGCATCAATATTACTTCCACATGCAATATCTGCAATATCATTTACTGTCCTTAAAATTTCACGATCTGATAACCCGACTCTGACTATCTGCACTACACTCGCTCCCTCTCACGAACCTACGATCAGTTCAGACACGCGATGCCGGTCAGAATGAAATCTTCCTGCTTGATTCACCCTCGAAGACCTCGTATCCCTACCTTCTCTTTTTTCATAACATTTGACCGTCCTTCTCTCACCCAGCCAATCCATTCGTTTGTTATATTTTGGTGTAGCTGACCTTTCGATCGTCTAAACTTCTTCGCCCAATCCCAAATTTTCTACTTTCGGCATGCAGCCACCTCCTAATGCATTTACAAAAAACAAAAACTACATTGTTTATTCCCGGTCGTTGCTAAGCCTTTGCTCTCGTGATATATTCTAATGCATGTTCCACCATATTGTCTACAAATAAATGTTTGTTTATTTTCATGTGACATATCGGTATGTCACGCAGAGTCCACAACAAATTGCATAAAATTCGCAAGGCACTTGGAGCTATTAGTAACTGCGTGATATACTTTATACTTGCATTGAAATGAGCCTAATTTCAATTCAATTGTGAATGAATAATTAATTTCTATTATCCTTTAATGAACTGATGAGAACGTATTCGCAAATTAATTGTGAAAGAATCGAAAAAGGAATTCAAATGGAAAATATCGATAGTAGTAGTTGTTACCACAAACACTACAGTCTTCATTGGTTAGAAGTTGTATTCTAACTTTTATTTTCCTTCACAAAATAGGGTGACGTAATAGGTCTCTTTTTTGGAGAATGAAACGTGATATTTTTAATCGTGTCCTGGTATAAAAACGTTCCGTTCTGCCTACCTGTATCGCATTACAAAAGGAGCAGGCTATATTCTACGAGAGTTATCGTACTGCTTTATTTTCACCATGATTCATTCTGCCGACCACGAAATAAGCAATAACGACTGCAGCCGATAGGTTTCCGTTGCCAACATTAGCATGTAATTGGTATACGTAGGAGCGTGTGATGGGCGTGCGGTAAGGCGAGCTAATGCGCCCGCGAGTGGGTGATGGGTGGGCGGGTGATGGCGATCGCGGGTGACCTCCCGGTGACAAGTGGGAGAGGGTGGGTGGGAGGGCGGGGTCGAACACGGCTGGCAACAGGTGGCCCCCGCCCCCACTCGCCCGCCCGCGCCGCCTCCGCCGCCACCAGCGCCGCGCGGCAACAGGTGGTGCGCCTGCCGCCTCGCCTCGCCACGCCCCCCCCGCCTTCCGCGAACACGCTTCGGCGCCACCGTCGTTCCTCCGGCTGGCGCTGTGGAGGTGAACGCATGGTGTCCTCCTCAGTCTGAAAGGCGTATCTCACACCGGAACTGGCTGGAAGGTGGCTCAGGGTATTAACTGATGACACTGCTGTGAAATGTAATGATATTTTTTTCGAATTTAAATACATTGGATTCAGAATTATTCAACTAAACATGACATCTATCTCATGCCTCGAACCTTTTACCAAAATGTGGCTTTTCTCATTCAAACCTCACATACCGTTTAACTACTTTTGCATCGACCGTGATGTCTGGGGCGTCAATTGATGTCACTGTACTGTTTCTAACCGGGAGGTCCCCAGGGTTCGAGTCGTGACGGTGACAGGATTTTCGACACAAACTTGGGTAGCTAGGTCGAATTCGCCGCTCTCTTGAGGACAATTCTAACAGCCGGTTGCTCTGATCAATAGTTTCTCGTGGTTTCTTCGATCAATACCAGGCGAATGCCGGAGCAGTACTCTAACAAACGAGCCACGGACCGCGCGTGTGCCTTCCTCTTCCTCCCCTTTCTTCCACTTTACATGCTACCGCATTTGAGAGTCCAGTGAGGATCTTAGAGCTTGTTCCGGCTGGGGATGTCTGGAGGAGGAAAACCCGGTAGTCGATGTGCAGGTCGGTGTGTGATATCTCACGTTTCAATGAGGGAGGATCGTCGCCACCTGCCTTGCTAGAACATGCACTATACTTAACAGCGCTAGTGACCTAAGTAGCTGATGCGCCCTGTATCAATAAATTTACTCACTCACTCACGTATCTCAAAAATCTAAAACTTACGACGAGCATTTTAAATATGTATCCAATATGTTAAAACATGAAAAATGTCTTTTCTATGGTGGTATCGTATGGTTTGAGCACTGGGAATTCAATGAATCTTTCGAAAGTTATATTAAATATGATTGCAATTGAATAAACATGATTTAATAGAGTTAGAATGTGTACGCATGATATTTATATTTTTCCTCATTTCTTCATATTGGTGATTGACTTTAAATGTCGTTATTGCCAGGAAATTAGCCCTTTGCATCTTAATTAACCAGTACATTTGATCTCAAGGCAGAATTATTTTTCGATACAAATAGGTCTTTTGGGAATGTTTTTTACGCGAGAGTGAATATTTCGTTTTCAAATGTTTTCGACCATCGCCGTTGGAATCTTTTATTCATAATTCAACTATTTTCCTTGAGGAGAGGGGTGGGGATTCCGAAGCTTGAGAAAATGTCGAAGCTTGTAATAAATTGGCATTGATGTCACTGAATCGACAATATAGCGCCACCTATCGATTACGAAAACTGCGATGTAGATATTGAAAACTATGAATCCTTTACAAAAACGGCAGTGACTTAATTGATATTGAAAACTTTATTAATGGCATAATATACATAGATTATCGTAATCTTAATTATAAGCGCTCTGTTTCTTCCCTAAATATTTGAAAGAATCATTTTATTTTGTTTTTAATATGTGTCAGAATTGCTCATGATTAATCGTTTCTAAACAAAATCTTCTGAATCTTTCAAGTATTGTTACTATCTAACATTTGAAGACCTGTTCCTACCATTTCACCACCAAGTCAGTTCGTTACAATTCACCTTTGTATCTAATATATCAATGGAAACGAGTAAATGTCCGAGTAATATTCCGATTATTCATGTATTCTGGCAGACATGTTTGTCGTACACTAGTGCAATTATTAAACTCGTTTGCAGTATCTCTACGAATACATCATCAGATGTAATCATTCGACAATCTCACCTGCGTGAGACACCAACTGTATCTTCTTCTCCTTCAGGTATATAGGCACTCTCTGTTACGCCTCCTTTCCCATCTGGTCACCCCATCTCTTCTTCGAACGGCCAGGATTTCTTTGTCCTTGTGGGCGGTATTTTAGAATTATTTTCGGCAGGCGATTGCCTTGCATCCTTTCAATATGCTGCATCCAGGAATTTCGGTAGTAATTAATTTTCTCTTTAAGTTTACATACACCAAACAGTATCTCAATAATTCAAACTTCATCAATCAATCAAATAATTCAAATCAAAAACAGTATCTCGATAATTAAATAACTCCATGATTCGTGGCTAAATCTCACAACTCGACCCACAAATGTTGCGTGAGTCGCAATCTTAAACTGTGGGGAACATCTTTAAAAACCACTCGACCCACTTTTCCCTACCGTCAACTCGTCAGCCGAGCGTGTGTTACATTGTTGTTCAGCTCCCACGCAAATCGCCTCGTGTGTGTACACGAGAGCTTCGTCACTTGCCACTTCTCAGCCGAGTGTGTCAGTCCTCTCTTTCCCCGGCAAAAGCCCCTGCTTCGCCCGACCTTCGCCATTTTCAGTCGCTTTTTGTTGCCGCCTGACGTTGACATGTTTCCGCGACGCCTGTTGCGCGTTGCTGGTAAACAAACCCTGCGCCCCTTGAATAGACTTTGTTGTATTTTTGTCGTCGTGTTTGCAACAACATCGCAGGAGGAGGACTTGAGTTTAACGTATGAAGTTTGGCGTTGGGAGAAGGCCTTGTTTTTCCTCAAAGCAGCTATTTTTGGAGAAGTACGATATGGTTTCGCCGACTCGGCCATTAATTGCCTGAAATTACGGTATATTTTGCAAAATAAAGAATATGTGTATATATCTAAGAATCGTATATGTATAAGAATATATGTATATATAAGAATATATGTATTATAAGAATTAACACAGTAACATTATACAGTGTTATTTATTCCTGGAATTCTAATACATTGGTAATTTAGATTTTTCTTCTCTGTATTACATATTATTTTATAATAATTCATACTTTGAGGGATATTACATTTTTTGTTTTTAAAATAGATTCCAGACTAATACTTCTTCAGCAACATTAGGAAATAATATTCGTAACTGTTCAAAAACAACTCATAACTGAACAAGAGAACTCATGTTAAAAGCGCTTCGCGTCGTTATAAATGCAATATTTTATTATTTGTCTTTAAAAGTTGTAGGTATAACTTCAGAAACTTTCAATATGATTGTATTATCGAATGGAAACGGTTTTAAATTCAGTGGCCATAGCAGAGTTCTTTTGCTATTCCATGGATATAAATGAAGATATGTGATTAGATTATTTCTTCACCATTCACTCTCAAAACTCTTAAAAAATGAAAAATAAAAAGTATCGGAGTATTCCATTCGAGTCATAAAGACTTTCCAGTAGGAGGGGGAGGGGCAGTGGCGTGCGATGCCTCTTCCTTCGCTGGAGGAGCCTCAGGATGAACGAGGTGCGTTCAGGCGTATTCCACTTCCGGATTCGAAGGCCATTCGTCTTCCGGGCTCCCGAGTTCACGGGGGCTTCGTGTCGGGAGTTGAGGATGGGAGGAACTACTGATCTACAGTTCGTCTGTTGGAAGTGAGTTAGTGAATCGAAAGTCTGGACTAGGGGGTAGGCAAGGGCTTTGAATATTAAAAACACAGACGATGCAGTCGCTTTTATGTTATTTTTCTTTTGCAAATTGGAAGTAATTGAAGTGAATTCCGTTGCTTAGTAAACTAAAGAAACATATTCTTCTTCATCATTCATGATGACTATTGAAAACGTTATATGTTTTCATGAAATATATTTAAAAAATACACATTAACGTATTTAATTTATTTGTAAGCCGTATTCAATTTATTTTTCATATAATTTCCCTTTATCCATAAAGTTATGCTATCTGAAAAAGTGACAAAAAAGTAAGTTTTTCATTAATATGCCTGAAGTTAATTTGTCCTTATTCGATACATACACTCAAGAGATGAACTTTGCAATAGGAGCATAATTGCTCTAAGTGAACACACATGTTTGAAAATATTTAGCAAATTGCACCATATCTTTAAGGATCTCAAAGGCTGGTTAACTTACGCCTGAAAAGTGTATTTAACATTCATTTTTGCGATAAAAGATGGACAAGATGCGCGGATAAGGAATCAATAATTCAAAACATGTTAGAAACGTGGAAGTTACTCATAAGTGCCCTTGGTCGTCGTACGTCGTGCGTTGGTCATGTGCCATTTCTATACTGCTCTGTTACAAAGAGAGTTCAAGTAGGTGAGTTCAAGGTGCTCAAGTAGACAGCCCGCTTGCATGCCCTGGCTCAGCCGTCTGCGAGCAACCGGTGTGCCCCAATGCTTCATCTCTTCTGAGTGAGCATATTTCAACCGACAAAATTGAAGAAAATGATTGTTAGTTTGATAAGTCTCTATCTTACCTCTGATACAAGTTGAATATAACTGCTGCAATCTGCAGACAGATAACTAATGTAAAACACATTGCTGTAAGTGGAGAGATGAAACGTTGACATCAATTACTCATTCCTGAAATGTAGTTAAAACCTGGTCATTCCAAAGAATCGGCTGTCCGTTGAGCTCGAGGGAGGGGTGACGGGAGACGCTCGGGCGTTCGGCTCTAGTCTAGAGGCACGCGGGCAACTTCAGCGGGCCGCCGGAAGCAGACTGGCCCGAGTTTTTAGGTTTGAGACGCGCTTGGTGTAGTTCATTATTTAAGTAATGTATCCATAATCTTGAGTCTTCTCAAATTAATGAGGCAGTGGCATCAAGCACAATACCAATACATTTCGTGATTTTTTTTTATTTTACGTCAAAAAACAGTTAAAAACTGCGTATGACGTGCTATGAGGAAAAGTGAATTGTGTGCACATTTTCAATATTCTGTGATCCCTACACTAAGTCATATACTACTTAAATTTTGAATTTTTGAAAGGGAGAAAAAGAAGAAGAAAAAAAACTCCCATGTAATAAAATCTATTTTCAAGGATAAACAAGCAATAAATTTTGAATTTTGAAAGGGAAAAAAAAAACAAAAAAACTCCCATGTAAAAAGATCTATTTTCAAGGGTAAATAAGAAATAAATTTTGAATTTTGAAAGGGAGAAAAAAAACAACAAAAAACTCCCATGTAATAAAATCTATTTTCAAGGATAAATAAGCAATAAATTTTGGCTCATTACTTCCTGCCGCGACAACATGGAAACGATAATTTGAATAATTGTATTTCCCACTGAATTCTAGAAGACGTGCACAGAAAATGAAGTTACATTTATGTCCAGAAGCAAAACAAGGGCCATCTCAGCATTTGCTCAATGGATCAGGGAAACTGGACGAAAAACCTGATCGAGATGGGGGTCATTGACCCGGAAGCTGTAGTACAATAGTTGTTACAGGTTGTTTATACTCATTTATACAGTCCAAATGGTAAATAATGCATTATGTATCATTGTTAAAATTAATGTTACTTTTCTTGTGATGCTCAGTATAGTCTCTAATTGTATAGAAACAGTTATGCAGCAGAAACGATTTCACTTGGATTTAAACTTTTCTATTGAATTTAATCGTTTAATGTCATCTGGCAAAGTGTTGTAAAATAATGTACATGTATTGTATGTGAATTTTTTGTAATGAGCTGTTGATACTGTCACCTGATGAATATGATTTCTACGTCGAGTGTTATAGTAATAGACTTCGGCATTTTCTGAAAATATATTCCCGCCCTTAAGCAAGTCATTTTTGACAAAAACCACTGATTCGTAAATAAAAAGACACGGTAATGGTAGAATTCCTAGATTAATGAAGAGAGGCTTACATGAATCACGTAGGTGGGATTTGGTTATTATTCGTACAATTCGTTTTTGTAATCTAAAAGTCTGGGAGCTATAAGATGTATTTCCCAGAATATTATGCCATATCTCAGGCGGGAATGAACATTCGCGAAGTATACACAACGAGCAGTGTGAAGGCTGACTGAATTTGCAAGAATTCTGAACGCGTAGCATAATGAACTTAATTTTGTGTTCAATTCATTTAAATGGGCGTTCCATTTAAGGTTTGACTGAATTGAGAGACCTAAAAATTTTGTTGCCTTGACATCAGTCAATGGTACACTGTTCATTTTCAATGGAGCACAGAATTGTTTATTTGATATGGAAAACTGCATTAAAACCGTTTTCTTTTCGTTTACTATTAATTTGTTATTTCGGAACCAATTTGAAACATCTGATATTGTACTATTTACGGTAAAGTATTGCAAAGGATGTTCGTATCATCCGCAAAGAGAACCGTTCTTCCGTTTCGAATCGTCGAGGGCATATCGTTTACGTAAAGTAGGAACAAAATAGGGCCTAAAATCGATCCTTGAGGAACTCCACATGCAATGGGCAAAGAGTCGGAAAGGTGCGTACGTAATGTTCCATCATTCCAGTAAGGTATTTCAACTCTCTGAGATCGTTATTTAAGGTACGAACATAACCAGTCTAGAGCAATACCACGAATTCCATATGAAGGTAATTTGGAAAGTAAAATGTCATGATCAATGACGTCAAAAGCTTTTGAGAGATCTAAAAATAATCCAATAGGTGCCTCGTTTTGATCCAATGATGAGGCGACATCTTTAAGAAAAGAAAATATAGCTGTTTCCGTTGATTTTGATTTTCTAAATCCATGTTGGCAATCTGAAAGCGCGTCGTGTTTAGTGAGAAAGGTTGCCATGCGTACGTAAAAGTCTCTCTAATATTTTTGAAAAAACTGATAGAAGAGAACTGGGCCGATAATTTTGAATTTCATTTTTGTTGCCTTTTTTGAAAAGCGGCTTAATTTTAGCTGTTTTGAAAATATCTGGAAACGTTCCAGTGCATAAAGATGCGTTAAATATGTGAGTTAACGGGTGTATAATGGCATACGCACAAGTCTTTAACAAAGAATCCGGGAATTCATCTAAACCGGACGAATATTTATTTTTTAGTTTACCGATTATTTTGAGAATTTCATAGGAAGAAGTTTCGGAAACGAACATTGTCTAACGTTTAAAATTTTAGACGTTAACAACGTCTAAAATTTTGGGTGAACTGTCTGTTTTTGAATTTTGTGGCTGAAGACCCTTAGTGAGATCGGCAGCAATTCTCGAAAAGTATTGGTTAAAGAGATTAGCCACTGTTGCCGGATCGTTCACATTTATATCGTTATATTTTAAAACAACATTCTCTACGGGTTTTATAGTTGATTTGGTAGTATTTTTTATTATATTCCACATTGCTTTTGTTTTATTATTTGAGTTCAAAATATCCTGATCGTTTTTCATGATTTTAGCCTGCCTTATGACTTTTCGTAACAATTAAGGGGACATTACATGTTGATTCATTTTGAAAAACTGAAAACGTCACCATATGTGTCTGATTTTTATGAAAACACGTCGGTTAATGTTAGAAGCATAACTATAATTAACTTAAAGTGTAATTATGATTATTTGAAGTATATTAATTGATTGTGCCGTTTGGTTACTAAATAATTGTTAATTGACGTTAGCTATGAAATCTGCACGCCAATACACAAAATATACCATAACGTCGTATTTCTTCAGATAAACATGATATGTTCGTAAATTGCATATAATGAATATAGTTTGCCCGTAGTTTTTGTCATATCGCGGGGTCAAAATGTCGAGGTTCTGAATGACTTGAAGGAAAGTTTATCGGTAAGAAATTTGGAAGTTTGGGTATTCATAGATGGAATTGTATTGGTCTGATTTGTAATAAGTTTTAATGTGTTGTAGATCTGATATTAGAAAGTTCGAACGTATTATCAAAACATGATTTTCGCCAAAAATGACTAATATTATGGTGTCATTCTGAAGCCGCGAAACGTCGAAAACTAATGTGAATAACTTCATTATCGTTGGATGCACGATGTTCATTCTCTGAGTGAACCCGGAAAGATCCATTGGGCTTGGAGGGGATTGGGCAACCGCCATCTGGCGGCGCGCGGTATGTGCCGCGCACGCGTCGCGTCCCGCGCGTCACCGGATGCTGCGGGGTCCAGCGGCGCGTGGCGCGTGGATCGGCGGAGGCGCGGCCGACTCCACATCCACCGCAGCCCCTGCTCCTGCTATTCACTGGTGTAGTAGTTAGACCGCTCGCCTCCCCCCTCTGGGTATCGAGGTTAAAATCTCGGTCGATCCATGTGGAATTTGTTGTGAACGGAAGTCCTCGAGCAGATTTTCTCTGGGTGCTCCCGTTTCCGATGAACATCATTCACATCATTGTCGATATCGTATAAATCATCAGGGGCTAAATGATCTCAGCAATTGAAGGGTCTCTAAAATATCCCAATAAATAAATAAATAAATAAATAAATAAATAAATGCACTTCTGCAGGCACTCTCTCTTCCTGGTGATGGTGCCACCTACACTGAAATTACCACCACCATTATCGTTGTAATTTTCACACCTGTCACCATCGTCTCAGCTGGCGGTGCCTTTTCTGCGACCGCCCTACCCAGTCATCATTACCACCGCGGCAACAATCGTTTATACCATTACCGCCTCCTCTTTTTCTATAGCAGTTCCATCACTACAGCTGTCACGCCATCATCGCCGCCGCCACTATCGTCACCATCACGGATACAACCACTTCCGTTCTTTCTACTGTCGTTACCACACCTGCCATCGCAACCACCGTCCATTCTACCGCCGTTAGCACGCCACCAGCGATCTTGCCACCGCCAACATTTACGCCACAATCGCCGCTGCTACTGCCGTGACCATCCCCACCGTTTCTACTGTGGTTATCACACCCGTCACCGCCACCAATGCCCATTCCACCACTGTTACCACCGCCGCCAGCGCCCTTGCCACCGTCAACATTTACGCCATCATCGCCGCCGCCACTGTCGTCACCGTCACGGATACAACCATCACCGCCCTTTCCACTGACATTACCCACCATGCCACCACGGTCTATTCCACCGCCATTACCAGCACCATCACGGATACTACCACTACCACCGCCCTTTCCTCTGTCGTTATCACGCCCGCGACCACCACCACTGTTCATTCCACCGGCATTACCACCGCCGCCGGCGTCCTGGCCAATGTCAACCTTTACGCCACCCTCGCCACCGCCACCACTATTCATTCCATCGCCGTTTCCACCGCTGCCCGCGTCCTGGCCACCGCCAACCTTTACGCCGCCCTCGCCACCGCCACCACTATTCATTCCTCCGCCGTTTCCACCGCTGCCGGAGTCCCCACCGCCAACCTTTACGCCGCCCTCGCCACCGCCACCAGCACCATCGCCGCCGCCGTTCATTGAGCGCGGGGCGGGCGCGGGGCGGTCCATGGCGGCGGAGGCGGCGCGCGCGGCCGCAACAGGCGTCCCTTTCAGCGGCCCTCGGAGATGCAGATAGCGCCGCCGTCGCCGGCCCCCGCGCCGCGGCCGCCCATTCACAGCGCCCGACAAGTGCGCCTCTGTGCGCGCGCGTTTTTTGGGGGCGCGTGCGCGTTGCGTTCGTCAGCCGCCGCCTCGGCCGCCTGGCGACGGGGCCCGTGGTGCGGGCGGCCGGCAAGGCGATGGGGGCGGGATGGGAAGAATGCAGTTGTTAAAGGAGACGGTTGTAGGAATGAAGATTGGCAATGATAGTTAAGAAACGTCATTAACAACAATTTTCAACTATGTTATTTGTCTTTAGTCGGCCGTGTGTCGTTCAATACTTTTTCTAATACCATCTTCTTATAAGAAAAAAGAGCAGGAAATACCATTCTTGGAATAAGTGTACCCATATACCAGCTTTAGCTTCTGTAAGTTGTTTTGTTTGTTCTTAACGAACGGCGGATTATTGAATTCTTAAATGACTCTGACCGTTAAAGTTGCTTTCGTTTCGTTGGTTGCGTTGAGTCGTTAATAATAGTATACATCCCTAAAATTAATTAAACAGTTAAAAAGGGAAGGCATGAGCAATGGGGCTGTGGTTGTAAAGAATACGCACCGAGAGAATAGATGGTGCAAAGCGCTGGGTGACAAGACATATTGTAGTAAAAATTTAAAGACCCTAATCTGTGAGATAAAATGGTGTATGCAAAGAAATCAGTGAGAAAAATGGAGAAGGAAGGGAAATGAAGCTAGTATGATGACAAAGACCGTTCTTTGATCGAGAGTTTGCAATACAGTTCGCTGAAGGAATTGCTGATGGAAGCGAGTCTGAAAGAAGAATCAAGAATTCTTCTGAAATGATAACGACATGGTCATTAAAAACGTGAGTGCTTGGTGGGTTTTTCTGTTATTTGAATGTGAATCTATGCATCCTCAGGACATAAATGGGCGGATAGAGCAAGCCAGTGAATGGATGGTCGTGGATTTGATACCGATAAGATGCTGGAAGTTTATTTGAAGCGTTTAACATTTGAAGCGACAGGTTTGTGGCTCCTACTGGAATCAAACTCGTGGGCAGACTGCTCTGATCCGTGGATTTCGCGGTTTCCCAAGTCACTTCCTTGTGAATGCCGGAGCAGTGGTCTACACAACGGGCCACAGACTGCGCGTATCACCACGGACCAACGCCTATTATCATCATCGTATCACCTCCTTCAATTCGGACTTGGCGCCATGGAGGACAACCTCCCGTCCTAACCCTCCCCGTCACAACCTGCATATATCGGGAAGGAATCTTGAGATGAGGGCCCCGCAACTATGCAACTAACTCAAGGGGAAAGAAATATCTCTTTTAGGGGGAAATTTCTCTATGGTTCTTGAAGAACCTCTTGTTAGGAACAACGAATTTATTATTCTTTAGTAAATCATATATCTGTAAAAACAGCTGGTCGTTTTCTGGAAATGCGTTATGAATTAATACTTTCTAATGTTTGTCCACCTTCAACCACCTACTGTAAGATTTAAAAAAATAATCACGAAATATGAATTAAATAACTAATTAATTGATAAAACTATATTATACGTTATGTCGAAAAAATGAGCAGTTTTAAAAGGTGTATATTAATCAGCCTACCTTCCCGTATGTTTATTTACCATTAAAAAAAATTATTTCAACTTAGTTTTTCTTTTGTTGTCCTACTCATTTCGGTGTTTTTTATTTCACTTTCTGGGGATGGGGCTCTGCATAAATTACCTGTAACACCGACGGGTAAGTCTGTGCTACGTATGTTGAAGTTCTCAATCTCAGATCGAATCATAAGACGTCACCCCGACCAACTGGCATCCTGCCTTTCCAGGGGGCCGTGGTCCTTCAGAGGGCCCTGGCAGCGGGAGCGGGGGCGGGGGCGGAGGCGGAAGGATCGATTGAGGCGCTGCTGTTGGGCAACGCCTCTCTTCGCGGCCGGGCCTAGGCCCCGCTCGCCTGTTGCCTAATTCCAGCGGCGCGGGTTTCTCGCCTCCATCGATGTTTTCGGGCCGCTGGGGAATTATGCCACCCTCCCTCCTTGTTTGCGAGTTGAGCTGTCTTCTCCGGAGATAAATGGACGAAGCGGCTGCAACACATGCCTGCCTTTATCGCGCGGCGTTCGCATACGCCCGGATGCGTAGAGGGTGGACTGAGGAATTTTGTTTTCTTTTCCGGCCAAATGTTAAATGTGCTTGTTGATTGTAGTTTGCTTCATACGGCTTTACTTACCACTGATATTAAGAAATAATTTCAGTAATCCCTATAGAAGTTTCTCTACAATCCAGGACTGACAAATCGTTGAAATATTTACTTAAAGTTGCCTTCAAAACATAAGAGCTATATGAAAAGAGAGGAAAGAAAACAATAACCGACATTCTGTCAGAGTTTCTTTAAGACATCTCAATTGTCGTATATGTAATATTTGATGTTTCAGTGAAGTTGTTCAGCGAAGAAGCACTTATGAGAAGCTGTATAATACTTTAATATTGTCAACTTAATAACATTTACACTTTATCATAGACTTCTATAGAACTATAGATACATTTTTGTGTGTCAATCACATGTAGGAAATGTGATGACCGACTCTAACTTCCTCTCGCATGTTGCAATCTTTCTGCGAGGCAGAACGGATTATCAAATCATCCAGAATTGTAAATTATGACTAATGTTTCTAGAACTGACGTATTTAAGTAATCCATTTGATCCTTAAATTGTTTCGGTGGTAGAGGGAATGAACGCATTAGACTGATGAAATAAAGAGGTTCGGTAACTTTAATCTCACTCGTGCTACGTTTCATGATCTCGTTGATATTTCGTGGCATTTAAAAAAAATATTGGAGATGTACACACATAGATAATAAACGATCCTAATTTTTTTCTAAAATACACATTAACATCAGAATAGTTTTTGTTGTGTGAAATTATGAAACATCCATCAAGTGTGTCAAGATATGCTTTTGAAACATCGACTGAGTTCATTAAGCTCAATCTAGAACTCGTATTATCCTTGTTCTTTATCCATTGAGTAGGGTCTCGATAGGACGGTTTCTTTTCCCAGGGAGGCGTTAATATCATCACTGAAATCTATGTTAATCACCTTTTACTGTAAACATTAATATTTTTATTAATAAATTGGACGTTTATTATAAAAATGTAAGATCTTATGTTGGCAAACCTGTACCTAGGTAAGGTAAAAGGAAGTGTCACATTAACATCATTTTAGAGGAGAACAGTTTCAATATACCATTAATCTCTGAATAAAATTGGATATGATGTTCTTTTGACTCCTAAATTCGTTAAAATGCCTGTTGGATATTGTTCGCAATACCGCCGGGAAGAGCAACGAAATTATGTTGAAGTTTTAGTAAAAAGTTGACGTAGTGCCCTTCTTCGCCGCGGCGTACAAATGTATATATTTTTATTCAAAATTGAAGGTGTTCTTACAAGAACCAAACTAATGTAAATTTGAGGGTTTTCAGGAGTCACCAAAAACTTCATAGCATAGATGTGTAAAATAATGAATTTACGATTTTCTCCACCTTATGTCGTTCAATGTGTCTGGCACTTGACGAAAGGAAATGTCCTGGCAGATAACGCCAGTTGTAGGGAATAACTTGGTGAAATATCTCAAAATATGGAATTTTGTACGTCTTTGGTTTTTGTAAGAAACCATTCAATTTATATCACTGAGGTTTTGAAATTAATTAAGATATCCAAAAGTTTAGCGATCGCTGTCCTAAATTTTGCATTGAGACTAACGACGGATGGAATTTCCACAATCCTAATACTGATGCAAACACTGACGTCTGCGTTGACAATTCACATCGCATCGACTTCTCGACTCGCGTTCCGCAGCCGACCACGACGCATTCTCGAGGAAGGAAGCGCGTCGTGTGGTGCGTGAGGTGTTGCGTAAGGCGGCGGGGCGCAGCTGCGGTGTCCAAGCACGCGCACGCACACCCACGCCCGCACGCGCGCGCGCAAGGCAGCTGAAATCGGCCCACAAAAAGCGGCGCGGCGCCTTCTTCTGGGAAATGGCGCGAGATTCGGGAGGTCGTGTTTCGCGGGTCGCGTCGCCGCGGGCGGTCCTTCGTGAACGCGGCGGGCCGCGACGGACGAGTTGCACGGGGAGGTCAGTCGCTCCTTCTTCTTTTTCTTCTTCTTCTTCTTCTTCCTCTCTTCCTACTTCTTCTTCTTCTCTTATTTCTTCTACTTATTTTTCTTATTTTTCTCCTTCTACTTCTGTTACTTCTCCATTTTCCTCTTCTACTACTTCTCCTTCTTCTTCTTCTTCTACTTCTGCTTCTCCGTCTTCTCCTTCTTCTAATTGTCCTTCTCCTCCTCCTTCTTCTTCTACTTCTACTTCTTCTTCTTCTTCTACTTCTCCTTTTACTTCTTCTACTTCTCCTTCTTTTTCTTCTTCTACTACTTCTTCTCCTTCTTCTACTTCTCCTTCTCGTTCTTCTAATTCTCCTTCTTCCTCTCCTCCTTCTTCTACATCTCCTTTTACTTCTTCAACTACTTCTTCTCCTTTGACTTCTCCTTCTTTTCCTTTTACTTCTCTTTCTTTTCCTTTTACTTTTTTAATAATAATAATAATAATAATAATAATAATAATAATAATAATAATAATAATAATAATAATAATGACTTTATTTATGTGGCGAGACTCGGGCCATTAGGCCCGCTCTTCCGCCTAACCACGTAATACATAAATTTATAGATACGAATTGAGATACATTTAGTAAATAAAAACAAATAAATAATAATATTTAGTAATAAGTAAATAATTCAGCTTACATATGTCATGCCCCTGGGCTCACAAACGCGACAAGAATACAACGTCCCAGCATTTGCCTTAAGCGACCGGGGAAAACCAGGGAAAACAAAGGCAGTGTGCATGCTCTTCAATATTGAGCAACAAAATAATATATTAAAGATAATTTTAAAAACAAACATTACTGACTCTGGATAACTCTAAAGGCGTGCCCGAATATAAATTCTGAGAGATATTAATTTAGTAATACGTATCAAATGTTAACAAAAAATCTCAAATACATTCATGAGGCATAAAAAACAATATGAGAATGCACACAACCACCCGGCCAGGACGACGGCTTAGGGCCGATTTTAGGTTTCAACATCATGTACTAAGGGAAAAGACGCATTCAGTCAGAGCCATGACAAAATTAAACAATAATGAAGTAGACGTTACTAGAACATAATACAAAAAACCTTCTAACCCTATAATAGACTTAATTTAGACTAATTATACTATTGTTAACTAAATTAAGAACTAACTTAAGAAAACAAAGAAAAGAACAAAACTGTTAAAAAGCCCACACTGTCAAAAGGATTACATTTAACTTACAATTTTGAGCTCACTTAAAAACTAACTTAAGAAAATACAAGAAATGGAGAAAAACTGTTATAACAGCGATATAAAATATTACATTTACCTTAAACACATTTAGTACACACTTTCACATCATACAATATCAGCTCAGAAAAAGATTATTTAAATGTTTTTTGAATGATCGCAGTGTTTTACATTTCCTAACATTTCCTGGAAGGCTATTCCACTCTCTAGTCGTTGCTACTAAGAAAGATTTATTGTAAAAGTTAGTGTTGCTTTAAGGAATATTGCATAGCAAAGATTTCTCTAATCTTCTTGTTTTAAGGTAAGAAATTTTATGAGAGAGGTAAGTAGGTACACCCGTATTTAATAATTTGTAGAACAGGCACAAACTATGAAACATGCGTCGGTCTTTCAAGTTTAGTATGTTATTAGCTTTGAAGTATCCCGATATATGATCATACTTTCTGATATTATATTGAAACCTAACACATGCATTTTGAACTCTTTGGAGAGTGTCAGCAGTTGATTTCTTTATGTTACCGTACACAATGTCACCGTAATCAAGCAGCGGGAGCAAGAGGGATTTTACTAGTAGTTCTTTGGTTTTTGGTGGAAGGCATTTGTAAGCACATTTGAGTGAGTACATTGAAGCATACACTTTGCGGCAAGTCTCCCGAACATGAGGTTCCCAATTTAGGAATTTATCGATCGTCAGACCGAGATTTTTAACTTCTGAGCATAGAGGAACAGTAGTGTTATCCAGTACGATATGAGGAATATTTAGATTTTTAAGTGCTTTATGGGACCAACAGGAGCCAATTATAATTGATTGAGATTTTAATGGATTTAGCTTAAGGCCATTTCTCACTGACCATTCATGTAAGGAGGCTAAATCCTGATTTGTTTTACTAATTAAATGAGCCACTTCAGAAGGTTTCCCACTGACGTAGATCTGTAAGTCATCTTCTTCTCCTTCTCCTTCTTTTCCTTTTACTTCTCCTTCTTCATCTTGCGTGACTCCTTAAAAACCTCTTACCCTCGTCAAAAGCTCTTTACGTTATAGGAAATGTGAACGTGAATGCTCATCCAGATGGTTCAAAGGAGTGAAAATTACACATGCACACAAAAAAAAACCTTGTCAGACCCAAAGCCTTGACACATCTCTATGTATGTATCTCTATGTATTTCTATGCGCTATCTCTATGTATCTCTATGTATTTTAATTTGAATATGAAGCAAGAATTGCGCCATCACCCTCGAACTCTTTTTTAAATTGCGAAAAACCACCGTGAAATTGTAGATTGTAAATTTCACCTTTTTTTCGATATAGAAAAACTGGAGGGTGGTGACGCAATTCTGGCTCCAGATTCGGATCAGCGCGCCGACATACATACACAAACATGAGTCAAGTCTGACAACAACGAAAGAAAGAAAAAAAAGAAAAACAATTTCACGATGTTTTTTATTGCCATTTTAAAAAAAAATGGAGGGTGGTGGCATAATCTGGCTTCTAATCCTGATTTAGGACATTGAAATAAATAGAGAAAAATATGTCGAGTTTTTGGTTCCGACAACTCCCGCCTGTTTTCAGTCAGTGGCTATGTATATACATTGACCATCAATTTTATTTCTTTTTGCTAGAGTTAATATGCTACTTTGTCGAACATAAAAACAAAATCCCCATTAGGAAATCACTGAGGTAAAATTTTATTTTCTGGAACTTTTTGTATTGGTGCTGATTCATGACGCCTGCCACAATATTCAACCTGCCAGTAGCCGTGAAATGACACGACACCACTCGGGCCACATAGTGAACTAATAAAAGCTTTCTGCCGATATCTGCTTTTGAGTCTAATAATTTTCACCTCTCTGTAGTATCATCCGATTTACCTATTTGTATCAGGTGTACTTTAAATATGTTTATACGCTAATCGACAAACCGCCTGGTACCATATCTCGCGGTCGTTTACCTTGGAGTACTATTTTCAAATCCTCGAGTGTTAGTGTAAATTGTGTTTGGGTCATCTCTGGGCACCGGGGCAGCATGACAAGGAAGGTCATGTCCTTCTTCTGACTTCTCTTTCTTACAGGGAAACCTCAGCTAGCTTTGCAACTCCGTTTTCTACCGTAGTAATTTTAGATCTTTGGAGTTATTGGTGCTGTTGGGGAACAGCACATAACGCAGTGTCCTTCAATGAAGTGAAACCCGAAGGGGATGTGGGCGTTCTGCGTCATCCATGGCCCGTTGAGCAAGTCCGGCACCCTCCTGGATTTCATCGGAAGAAATCTCGCAAATTTGATTGTTTCAAAAATTTTCATGCAGTCTACAGAAACGTCCGATCCACCTTCGAGACTGAAAGGTGTGTAGCTTCCGGGTCTAAGAATGTGATCTTTAGAATTCATACCCACGCTTTTGATCTAAACGAGGAGAGCAGGAGTGCAGTGCTATGTTTGTCCGTAAGAGATCTAACTTCGAAAGAAATTATGTTTTGTAGGATAATTTCTCGAGCACTTTGTTTTCACTTTTTTGTACCAGATTCAGTTCCTGGAGAGTGAAGAGTTTGCAGTTAAATATGGTTAACGTCAGATTTTCTATGGAATTTTATTGTTTCTTGGTCATCCCCTCATCTTCGGTAATTTTCGTTTTCCGCTTCTTTTACTTTAAGCAGTCAACTGTTTTGCTTAAGGAATCGCTGCTTTATCGGCATCTGCTAGAACTCGTATTTTTGCAGAATTATTTATTCAATATTCGCAGTAGCTCCCTATTCATTTTTACTGGATCACAAAACTTGTTTTCCTGCGTTTTTATTTTAAGGCTCTTCTGCTTCTTATTCTACAATTATTTCTGTATCATATTTTACTCCTTGATTAATAGAGCATCGTCAACCAAACACGATATGATTCCAAACACTCAGCTTCGGGTAGATAACATTTTGATACAAAATGCAAAGGCCTGATTAAGGTTCTGATGATTACTAATGTTATCATTTAAAACAGAAAATAAAATTATTACAATGTCAATTAATATTGAGGTATTGTATTTCAATTTTTTTGAACTAGTGGAAAGGAATCAGCGACACATTCACACTATTCCGAGTGCTCCGAATCCTGTGAGAAATGCGGAGAATTAAGATGATCTGTAACCGGCTGTCACTTGCATCAGCGTGTTGAAACGTAGTTTCGCATGGCGTCCCACTTCCTGGATAATTTTTGAAAAGGCCAGATGGCTAAGTAGCAAAGAACGCTGTCCGCTGTGGTCAGTGTGTACAGACAGACGCTCCGTGTAACATTTTCGTGAACAGAACCACATTCAAACTTGTGAATTCCGACGTAGTTAAGCCCCCATTAATCCGGACACAGATTAATTATGCATACATTCTGTTAATGAAGCCACATGTCTCGTCGCCAAAGTAGGCGCCGTCGTATTTTGCCTCGAATTCTCACGAACGGGAAGCTTTGTGTTCATTGTGAAACGTATATCTCCGCTCAGTTGAATTTTCCATTTGATGAATCTCATATTTTGGGCTTTAACTTTTATTATTAAATATTATCTGAATTTTGAAATATAGTTAGAGGGGCATGATAAGGAAATTATTTGTTTAGAAAATATTATTGGAATATAACGAGGAAATTTGCTTCCTTAAATAACATTTTATTCATGACATAATGAAGAAGTGCCCATCTACCTATTGCTTCTTTGCTGTGCTAACATTCTAAAGTAAATTCTTCATTAAGTTTTTTCCTATTATTGGGTACGTCAGCCTAGATAATTATGAGTTCGCGACCGCAGCTTCCTAGACCAGGAGGTCCTTGGTTTGATATCAGCTTCTTTGGTCAAACGCACTGCTACTGTGATCGGAATTCTAGTGGCCGAGCTCTCTGGCTGTTTGATTCCGTGGTTTGCTCCGGTCAGTTCCAGCCGAATACCAATCCAGTACATCAAACAACAGGTTATGGACACACGCAATTCTTCTGTCCACTTCCGCACCAAGAGTCGGATCCATGATCTAGACATACTTAGGCTGTTTTGCGATTGCCCTCTTGCCAGTCCAGAGCCTAACCTGGTCTGCACCGCTAACGGAGTAAGAAATTACAGTTAACGTTACTTCCAGACAGTGTTTCATCGTGGTCCCCATAATGCTAGTGTTGCTCCTTCTGGGCGTGCCGTGCTTCGGGTTCGAAGCCTTGCGTCCGCTCGGCGCAGCCATATATCTTAAGCAGCGCCTCCCTGAGCCAGTGGCTGCTCGCGCCGGGGAGCCGCGTTGAATTCCTAAGTGGCGTCCCGCGCATCCTCCCCCTCCCCCACCCCCACCCTCGCCCTTGAGTCGCTCTTCCGCGCTGCGTTTTTGCGATTCCACTCCGTCCCTCCCCGGCCTTCCTCTCTGTCTTTCTCCTCCTCCTTGATTCTTCGCTCCCCTCCGCCGCCGCCGCCACAAAAAGCCCCGCCCGCGGAAGGGCGTCGACCTCTGCCCCCTCTCCCCCTCCCCCTCCGCCCGCGCCCTTGGCGGCACGCCGCGCGTTCTGCGGGATCTCACGCCGCCCGCCCGCCCGCTCGCCCACGGGCAGGGCAATATTCGAGAGGACATTTTCTTAGTACGGTATTATTTGTACTATTTTTAGGAACAAATTATAACGTTTGGTTCAATGTTTCTTAGAATATATTCCTTCCAAATTATTGGAGCCGAGTATCATATGGTTCCATTGATGCGGGTTGCTGTCGGGGGATGGCTTTTGAGTTGGGGAAATGTGCGCTTCAGCCATCGTTGCTTGTGATCTAAGGGTGACGCAGAGGACAATATTCGAGAGGATATTTTCTTAGTACGGTATTATTTGTACTATTTTTAGGAACAAATTATAACGTTTGATTCAATGTTTCTTAGAATATATTCCTTCTATATTATTGGAGCCGAGTATCATATCGTTCTATTGATGCGGGTTGCTATGGGAGGATGGCTCTTGAGTTGGGGAAATGTGCGCTTGAGTTAGTCGTTGCTTGTGATCTAAGAGTGACGCAGAGAGCAATATTCGAGAGGACATTGTCTTAGTACGGTATTATTTGTACTATTTTTAGGAACAAATTATAACGTTTGGTTCAATGTTTCTTAGAATATATTCCTTCCAAATTATTGGAGCCGAGTATCATATGGTTCCATTGATGCGGGTTGCTGTCGGGGGATGGCTTTTGAGTTGGGGAAATGTGCGCTTCAGCCATCGTTGCTTGTGATCTAAGGGTGACGCAGAGGACAATATTCGAGAGGATATTTTCTTAGTACGGTATTATTTGTACTATTTTTAGGAACAAATTATAACGTTTGATTCAATGTTTCTTAGAATATATTCCTTCTATATTATTGGAGCCGAGTATCATATCGTTCTATTGATGCGGGTTGCTATGGGAGGATGGCTCTTGAGTTGGGGAAATGTGCGCTTGAGTTACTCGTTGCTTGTGATCTAAGAGTGACGCAGAGAGCAATATTCGAGAGGACATTGTCTTAGTACGGTATTATTTGTACTATTTTTAGGAACAAATTATAACGTTTGGTTCAATGTTTCTTAGAATATATCCCTTCCATATTATTGGAGCCGAGTATGTTCTATCATATGGTTCTATTGATACGGGTTTCTGTGGGGCGATGGCTTGTGAGTTGGGAAATGTACGCTTGAGCCAGTCGTTGCTTGTGATCTAAGTTCGAGCAGATAGCGTGTGACCAAAGAGCTCTACTACGAAGGACGTTTTGTGAGAACTGTATTCCTTTTAATTGTTTCTGAAACAAAGTGTAACACTTGGTTTCGTCATTCTTTTCTTTGACGACTTCATTCTCACACGATTAAAGACTGAGTTATATTAATTTTTAGTTAGGATAAACGCGTAGGTAACCCAATCGCTGGTTGTCCGCCATCTGAGTTTAGAGGTCAATATTTAGGAATACATTTGCTAGTTTTATATTCTTTCATATTTTTTGTAGAAACATACATTATAGCTGATATGTTTCATTGTCAGAATTTCTTTCTTACAATTGAAGTATTCACACTCATTGCATTTGTCACGTTGCTCATTTCGTGCAGAATGATGTGAAAGGGCTTCAGAGCTTAAGTCACTGGCGAGATGAGTGTGTTCGAGTGTTTGTTCTTCATCCGTGAAAAATGTTGACGGCAAGAGTTTGTAGGACTAAATTCTCGTGAACACATGTTGGTATATTTATAGGAACAAAATTCTAAATTTGGTTGCTTCACGCGTTCCTTCGGCGACATTCCTCGCTAGAGGAAAGGAACGTCGACATCAGCTGTATGGAAGATGCTTTTTGAAGATGGCTTTTGAATTTGTTCAAGAGTTGGTTGGCCGCACAATATTATTGCACCTAATACTCATATGCAAAATTATGTACAGAGTTTCAGTTTGGAAAACAGTATTCTGGATGTTATGTGTTTGTAATACAACTGCTCGACATTTCTAAAACAATGTTTGAAATGTTTTCTTCGTTTATCGTTCAGTGTGTTGAGTTGTGCATTCATTGGCGATTTGATGCCACTCACTTACATATTTGCGAACACCAGTACATTACTCGCGCAACTTTTCTTGAACGACCAAAGCTCGCAGTGAGCACTGATGACAACAGTCCAAACACATCTTCATTGGCGCGTAAGAAAATATATTTACTGTTGAAACCTCCTGGTAATATTTTTCTAAACAATATCTAAAGAAATGGCTAAAGCAGATCCAGATCTATTGCAGGAGATACCACGAACTCCTGAGAAAATTAGAACTCAATTTATTGAGAAAGTTGCGAAGGCATGGCTGATTCCAGAGATTGGCAATGCTTCATAAAATCTAGTGACCGATGTCGTAACTAATACTTTACCTTCACTTCTCCAAGCCATCGTTTAAGAAAAGTTACGCGAGTAATTCATGTAATATGTTTTGGGTATCATACTCCCCGAATATTAATACCACGTGTTCACAAAACAATAATCTCATTTCGAACTAGATGTTTAAGAATAAAATTCGAAACGTGTGTTTAGGCTTGTGGTTTTTTCGCAAGGTCTGGGATTCCGTACGGTATGAAGATGCCAGTGTATACGGGTTTTATTGATACGGAATGCTGATAATAAGAATTATTAAGATAATGGATCACGGGATCGGTCAATTAATGAATTACATTAGTTTGCCTACGTTTCGGAATATTTAATTCCTTCATTAGGGCTTACTAATACATATACTGGTCAAACATAATGTTCCTCCACAGCACAACTCCAATACAGCTGTGGAGGAACATTATGTTTGACCAGTATATGTATTAGTAAGCCCTGATGAAGGAATTAAATATTCCGAAACGTTGGCAAACTAATGTAATTCATTAATTGACCAATCCCGTGATCCATTATCCTACTACTTATTAACGGTCGTGATTTCTACAATGATAATAAGAATAATTTGAATAACTGGAGATCTGAACCACCGTAATTGTTTTGATGTTTCTTCGTAGCTTTGATAATACGAGAAAACTTTAAAACCTTTCTTCTCTATTATCTCATTCTGGTATTCATAGACAATGAACGGGGGATTCTGTATGCTGCAATGTTAACTGGACTAAAATCCCTTCCATGTCTTTATAAAAGCAGAAATCTCTTGCGATGGGAGGGTTGCAGAAATCCTCTTTTCTTCTTTACGTTTCCGTCTGTCTTCGTGCAGTAGCTTTAAAAATCTCGGAAGTTTTTTAAAATACATTTGTGTGTGCTTGGCTTCTTTCTAAAATAGAATTCTAATAGAGCTACTGTCTACAAAGGGAAGATACCACTTTTCCTTTATTTCATTTTTTTCTGTCCCAGAGTAAGGATTTATTTTTTTATTCTCTGTGTTGCTTCACGTTCTTCTGATGAATACCAATAGAAATGTTTCTTTTCATCTGTTCGTAATATACTCTTAAAATTAAAATGTCTGGAGCAGAAACAAGATAAGTGTAAAGCGGGAAACACACACAAGCATCTGTTGTTTCAAGACATTTTTCACTGCCTTTCCCAATTAGCTGAGGAACTATGCTGCATTAAAGAGAAGATTCTGTCCTTTCTCTAATAAGATTACCGGCTATGAAGATGGTACATTAAATATGTGGTCATATTTAGTTTACTTGAACTTCATTTGATGTGTAAATTAAAAGTTTTCGGGCAACAAGTGTAGACAGAAGCTCCAATGTGAAGTTTTAATTACTGTTTCCACGAAATGTTTAAGTGGAGGGAAATATGACAATCAATTCTTCTCAATATGTATCAAAAATGTAAATTTGTTCAATACTACATTGTCACGTATCTCCTGGAAGTAAGCATTTCTTTTGAACTTAGATTGTGAAATTCTGTAAATCATCCAATGAAGTCACCCCAGTGTTTGCAATGGAAGGATGAAGCTCGTCATTATTAGTTTTTTTGCAGCATTGAAGAAATCGAATTTCAGTTTTTGTAATTCGTGTAAACAAAGTTTAAAAAAATAAATAAATTTGAGAAGACTTTTTGAAAAAATAATCGTCTTTATTCGGTGTTGTTTTACGAATTATACATAAACTACGTTTCGGTGGCTATTTTAATTTTTAATGACAAATTACAAAGTTGAAACATGAGTCTAATTTTGATTTATTTAATTATTGCAATAGCATAAAAATGTACTTCAAAATTCGTCTATCATGGTTTACAGGAGTTTGGTTGTCATTGACTGATTTATTGTTTGTCTGTAACATCAACATTAAATTTAACGTTATTTAATAGAAACACGAAAGTCGCCCATAAAGTAAAATCATAAGACATTAACATTATTTTGAAAAAAAATTCATTTTATCCTATTGGATCGATGAAGGTCTTGAAGTATCAGGCAGATCGACCTGCCTGGCGACGTGAGGCAGACTCGGAGGTTTGGGGTATCGCTAATAGCTGAGGCTGAACGCGTGGCTGTCCCAGTAACTTCCCAACGCGGCGGAGGGCCTGTTGCGGCCGGGGTCGCTGTCCTTGTTGAGGCGTCGCGGCGACAAGCAGGCATGCTGCTGGACGGCTCGAACACAGCGACGCCGGGAGAGCGCGCGAGCGGCCAGTGGGCCAGAGTTCGATCCTCAAGGCAAGCATTTCACAAATATTAGAACATTTAGGGAAGGAATGATTTGAAAAGTTTTTGGGGGTGGATATGCACAGTTGCAAAGTCTTTCCGCATTAAAAACCGAAAAATCGTACAAAAGTTGTAAATTATTGCAGTTATACATATATAAACAAAATATTTTGTACATTTTAGCTGGAAAAAGGCGATTTAATTCTCCCCTCAAATGCCAGTTACATACATTCATAGATAACATACAACTACATTTTATACCACGAACATGTCATTCACACAGGAAAAACTATTCAATTTTCCTGATTATTTATTTAGTTTAATTTTAATAAATTCAAATTTGCGTTTAGAAATAATTCGATTTCGTTTTGTTTTCTCGTACTCTGGTATAGAAATGTAACGAAATTCATTCACTAAGCTACGTAAAGCTAAATTCAACTTTTAATCTGTTACTCTCCCTCAGGCGGCGCCAAATGTAATTTTAATGTATATTTCTTATTCTTTGAAATGTTATTCGCTAGTGTGTCTGTTGAATAATAAAATAAAAATAATTTTATCAAAAATGCTGAATTATTGCGTCAAACAAAACGCCAATAAGTGGCGTAAAACAACAGAGCTCTTTAGTATATTAAGTACACTTAGTTTTGCAATTACACACGACAAGTAGATTAACAAAAACTATTTCATGTTCTCGCTGGTTCGGTGTAAACCAAGCAAAATCGACTTAAAAAGATTTTCATATAATAATTTTCTGCTGCCTAAATCTCAACTCTAAGAAAACGACTTTTGTGAAACTCGAGTTTTAAACCACCGGTATTGCCACAATGTCTGCTGGACTCTGGCCGGGTGCGTCCTAGGGTTCCAGTTCCGATGATGGCGGATTTTCAAAACTTAACTGAATAGCTAGCTAGAATTCAGCCGCTGTGACCCGCTGCCCTGATCGGTAGTTTGCTATGGTGTCTCCGATCAATACCAGTCTAATGCAAATGGGCCACGAACCGCGCACAATCCTTCCTCTTTCTTGTCCTATCATCTCCCCTCACACATACATACACACATACATACATACATACATATACAAGTGCACTCACATGCACTGCAATACCATGCGTGTTGGAAGAGCAATCGGGAACTTAGAGCTTGTCCCGCCTGGCGCACTGCCCCGCTCGAGAGATACCACAATTTTCGCAGCAAGCGGACGTGTAGGTCGGGCCTGGATCTTCCTATCCTACTGGGAAGGAACATGGCCACATCCCAGGATAAAAACATTTCACTTCAATAACGTGACTAATGACCACAGCAGTTGACATAACCGGAAACATCTAGCAATATATCGATCTATTTTTAAACAATGTGCCAATTAAATATAAACAAAAAATGCTGTGTATATAGAATACGAAATTAAGCATTTTCTTCCGCTTAAATGCTGAACTCTGGTAATGTACAGAAAATTGAAACGTTCTGCCACTTTAATAAGATCGCTAGTGAGGTAGATACCTTATAATAATTAATTAAATAAAAGATGTTGCCCTGTATGAAATATTTATTTGATCTTAAGATCTTTTCGTTCGCGTAGCGATTATCATGAGAGCTAAGAAACAAAATTACAAAATCAAATGATAGGATTACATGATATATAAAATTAAGTATAAATTATACAAATTAATTACATGTTGCATACAACGTTTTGTAATTATTATGTGAAATTTACTCTTCATTTGATTTTTCATATATTCCTGTAATTATATTTTTTAACACTGATGATAATCGCTACGCGATCGAAAAGATCTTGAGATTAAATATGCATTTGATACCGGACAACACCTTTTATTTATTAATTCTGCCACGTACTAAATATCGGACTTTGACGACGAGCTTTCCAATTTCTACTGCCCAAATATTAATACCATCCCACCGTGGTGCGGAGAGGCGGTCTGGTCCAGGCTGGCCTGTGGGCCGCCGCCTAATCGCGTAATGAAAGGGACATTTTGAGCGCTAAGCGGTCGTTATCATGCAAAACGGCCTGGGCCAGCCGGCGATCGCCGCCCGCCCGCCCGCCCGCCCGCCCGCCCGCCCGCCCGCCCGCCCGCCCGCCCGCCCGCCCGCCCGCCCGACCGCCCGACCCCGCCCGACCGCCCGACCGCCCGACCGACCGACCGACCGACCGACCGACCGACCGACCGACCGACCGACCGACCGACCGACCGACCGACCGACCGACCGACCGACCGACCGACCGACCGACCGACCGACCGACCGACCGACCGACCGACCGACCGCCCGACCGACCGACGACCGCCCGACCGACCGCCGACCCGCCCCGACCCGACCCGCCCGCCCGCCCGCCCGCCCGGCCGACCGCCCCCGACCCACGCCCCGCCCGCCCGCCCGCCCGCCCGCCCGCCCGCCCGCCCGACCGACCGACCGACCGACCGACCGACCGACCCGCCCGCCCGCCCGCCCGCCCGACCCACCGACCGACCGACCCACCGACCGACCGACCCACCGACCGACCGACCCACCGACCGACCGCCTGCCCGCCCGCTTCCTCCACCTCCTGAGAAAAAGGAGGCTGCGACTCGAGTGATGGAGGTCGAGCATGCGTGTGGGAGGTACTGCTTGATAGCGGCTGGAGTAATGTTGCGGGGAGTTGGTTGATTCTGGATGCATTGAGAACGCTTGTATAGTGCACCAGGAATGTCTCTCCGCACCGAGCCGAGTCAGGCATCGTATTAAAAATTGCATTTATGTTGGTAGCAACAACATTATTTAAAAACAAGTGATGGAGACAGCACTTCAGCGTCTATTACGTTTGTGGTGAGTTCGCAATTTTTCTTTTTACAATATCCAGCTCCTATCATCAATGCACACAGTAAGGTCGGCACAGCACACGGCAAGGTTGCACACAGCAAGGTCGGCAAAATTAGGCCGGTCGTACATTGGAAAGCGATATTGCAGTACAAAGAAACGCGATGGCGTACTACTGTAGTGTTCAATTTGATGGCACTGGCGTTTCTAACAACTGAATTGTTTCTACATTCCCTTCGCCTTCTTTATAGTAATCATCTTCGACACTTTAACCGTCTTTTCCAACGTCCTCACTTTCTTCCCCTTTACCTTCCTCTCACTTTGTCATTAAGGCTGTTGTTGATAATAGTATAGCCGGTGACGGCTGTGACAGTGATAGTGGCGGGAGGGGTTGATTGAACCGTCGCCGGCGACGAAATAGTAATGGTGGCTGTAGAACTGTCATCGAGGTAGATGCAAGGAATTCCGCAATAGGAAGCGTTGGCGGTGGAGGTTGTGGTGATAGTTGAATTGGTTATGGTGAAAGCAGCGGATGCTGTAGAGTTTAGACCCTACCCGGAGGCGCCGGCTGGGCAGCCACCCAACTCTCCTTTGGCCTTGACCTCGCTTGGGTCACTGCATGCCTAACAATTACTGTTTTTTGTGAGGAAAGGATTACGTGTTTTTTAAATTTTCACTTGTATTCTTCCCACGAGAAATGCGACAATACTTCTTCTCACGTCTTAAAATACACAATCCTCATCTCACAAATTGGTAGAGGCTGCATTATTTTTAGTAGTGTTTATTTTATTTAGTAGTGTAGTTCGACAATTTTGATTTAATGGATTCATTTTGTCTACATTCCCTTATTATGTTACTAGTTTGTTAGCATTGTTTGAGTATTATCTAGGAACTGCTAAGATCTTGCATAAACTGATTTATTTAAAGTTTACGTTACCGATTGAACCTTACTCTGTATATTACACATATATTTGCGAAGGTATCCTTTTGTGAGGTATAAATTAATTCTTAATTATCTATGAAAATATTGTTGGTGTATTCGATTCGATTAATAGGATTTTTCGCAGTCTAACATCAACATTTTATTTATGATTTACGAGTAAATGTAGATACATAAATCTAATAAATTTTCAACTTATGTTAAAGTCAAAATGTATGTGTTGATTGTTTAACGTCTCCGCGCGCGCCAACTGCTAAGGTATTAAGTCTCGTTAGCATAGTACTACATGTCTTGGGAGGTGGTGGTGATCTTCCCCCGCTGGATGGTGAGATCTGGTGCCGACATACACGTCTGTTTGCACGGTTTTCCCCAACCAAATATTTCTCACCGGCGGAGCACCGCCCCAGCCAGGACAAGCTCAAAGCTCCCAACCGGTCTCCCGTCATGTGTAATAGTGGAGTGCATGTTAGTATAAGGGTGTGTAAGGGGTAAGGATAGGGCAAGGAAGAGAAAGGAAGGATCGCGCGCGGTCCGTTTGTTAGGTTACTGCTTCGGCATTCGCCTGGTGAAGATTGAAAAAAAAAAACACCAAAAACTACCGATCAGATCAGCTGGCAGCTAGAAAATTCTCCTCCAGAAAACGGTTGAATTCGACCTACCTCTGTAGGTAGTGTGGAAAATCATGCCACTCTCGGGACTCGAATCCCAGGACCTCCCGGACAGAGGTACTTCAGTGATATCAATTGATGCCCTGAAGAACCTAAGCCGGTAATGCATGCATTGGATTGTGTTGTGTGCCGTGATTGTTCGCGGCGGCGATGGTGTAACGGTTAGCGTATCGGACTGTTTATACCCAAGTTTGCGGGTTCGAACCCGATGGAATCCGTGGATTTTTAAGGGCGAAAAAATCCTTCGTACGTCTTCCTTCGGAGGGGAAGTAAAGCCGGCTGTCCTATGTTAGTAGATTTACTGCATGTAAAAGATCCTCAAGCCTAAATGATGCGTCTGAGCTAAATTCAAATCGCCTGTTTCGTCGCCCAAGTAATACCTTCTTTCTCCCATGGTTGGTGAAAGAAGCGTAGCGAAATTTGCGTGGTCAGACGGAAGAGCAGGCCTCATGGCCTGAGTCTCACCACGTAAAACAAGGCACATTCAATTCAATTCAATTGTTGGTTGACGACTGAGCGAAGAGAGGAACAGGTGTTTGGTGGAACTGCTGGAAACTGTGTTATCCTATGTTTATCGCCGAGTAATTTCTATTTTCGCTGGAGAAATTTTACGAGCGCAGCTATTCTCGTTGGACACGGAACTCGGAGTCGAAGCAACTCGTTTGTGTCTGCAAGTTGTTTATCCCATATACGCCTAGCGGTGCGCTGAAATTCAATATTGTGAGTGAGAAAAGTTTGGTTTCGCTAATAAACTTTTTTTGAGAAATTTAATAATGTTGATGGGTACTACGTACAATCTCAACTGTCTAAAACATTCATTTCAGGTCGGTGGGGAAAGAATTAGTGGTGGAAACTTTTGTGGAAGTTTTAAAATGTGTTTCACCGGCAGACGGAATGCGCATTTTTGAGCCTCATCCTCCGGATTATATATATTTATATTAAAACAGTCAAAATGACAACATATATTAATAACTGGTTATTTGAATTCCAGTATGTTTGAGCGATCGTTGTTGCAATGAAATGTATTAGCAATTTCTTGTGGCCTATGGCAGTGATTTCAACACTGACTGTGTGTAAATATTGTAGTGGATGTGAAAATTGAGTAGTCAGAAATTAAAAGATGTATTAAACTTTCAGTAGTGTGAAAATTCTGAACATGTGGAATATGACTATCTCTATATAATCAGGATACATCAACAGAAAAATATGCAACATCTGGGTAAGTTTTCAATGGAAAATGTGTACTAAAATGAAGGGTCTTGCCTTTCAAAACCGTCGCTGAATTCATTTCCGTTTTACTCAAAGGCCGCCCTTGTTAGTATTGATTTGCAGTTATTTGTCTTTTCCGTACCTATATTTCCTTTTAAATATTGATGTCTAAAAATTCATTTTGGTATAAATAACATACAGGTGTGTTTTTGTAACAAGTCTTCGACCTTAAACATATTTTTTGTTACGGAAGTAAGTTGCAGAATTACGAAAGAAATGTTTTCGTTGAAGAAATTTTAAACAACTTTCTGTGTAAAATACAATTAGTTTTAAGAATTTACTTTTTTTCGCTTTGGCATCTACGTGGTATGGGCCCCCTGACACTGACAAGTTCATATTAATGGAAAAACTGCGACTGCACTTATGCATTCATGAGAGTTCACATGAAATGAGATAATTTTAAGGACTTACATAAAAAGTAATGGAAAAGGAGAATTTCTTGTTGCAGCAAGGTAAAGACATGGTTTACGCACTTGCATAGTTTGTTCAGGAAATGATTTCGTAGGTTACATCTCATAAGTGGGTGTCCAAACTGCTAATTTCTTTCTTGTTCTTTCTGCATATCAGGACCTCGCAATAGATCTTTTGGACGTAGTTTCGTATATTGAATCGGGAAGTGGGTATATTGGAATGAATAACATGCTAACAAAGCAATAAAAGTGCTACAGTTTCTAGAGATGGTATCGAATGAAGGTAGATTCAAAACGCTAATGAAAAGTTATATCTTCGGATATTTGCATCAGAGGCGATTGCAATCAATCTACCAGCAATGGCAAGGCAATAGCGAGACGTTCGAATAGTTTTTAATTTTTTTTTTTTTTTTACATATTTGAGGTGTGAGCGTCGAAGCAACATATTTGCGACTTTCCAAAGATGCTGCTTTGACGACGAGAAATATGGAAACACACCGAGACATTGCTGGAGTTGCATGTAACTCAAGTGATAAATATCACGTCAAGTTAGTTATTAGCTAAGCATTAGAGCAGCATCTTCGGAACACACATTAACACCAGGTGAATGCCGGAGCAGTACCCTAACAAACGGGCACGATCTTTCCTTCCTTTTCATAGTCCTATCCTCACCACCTTACACACACATTTACAACATGCACTACACTACCACAAATGCCGAGAGACTGGTCTGGGGCTAAGAGCTTTTGCCAGCTGGGGGGGCGATGTCCCGCTGATGGGAGATACCAGGTTGAGGAAAACCCCGCTAGTCGACAGCAGGCCGACGCCGGATCTCACCATCGGGGGAAGGTCACAGCCACTTCTCGATGCAAAAAACCTGCACTACACTGACTGGACTAATGACATCAATAGTTGACGTACCCGGAATCACTAACACTCAATCAATCATTTATCTCTGATCGTCACAGAACTTTTTTTGACACCACTAGCCCTGAGCGTCACAGAATCATCTTCGCCACTCGAATGCCTCATACCACAGCGAGAATCACGCGAATCCGCGCCAGGAATTGGTGGAGTTGCATGCGACGGCCGCGTGCAACTCGGGAGGCGTGGCGCTGGGCTGGAGGCGCCTCGCGCCGGCGGCGGCGTGGCGCAGCGCGCTCCCGGCCTTGGCGTGCCTGCGCTGTGCACGTGCGTGCCACGTGCGAGCCAGCGCGACGACGCGACGCGACGCGCCATGCGTGGGGACGCCCGCGGGATTCCGGGTGCTCGTCACGCGACGGGACGCGAAACGGATGCAGCAGGCGGCACTTGAGTCGTAGGCGGTGATTGCAAGGAGCCGCAGTTCACTTCTCGCAGTGCACCTCCTGCTCCCTTGAGCCTTACATCAACAGATTTTTTTAAAAATTTGTTGCGCCAACTTTGACCCAATGCGTTGGAATGCTGGAGGAGCCGCAGTACATTTCTCGCGGTGCACATCCTTCTTCCTTTAGCCTTACATCAACCATTTTTTTTTTTAATTTGTTGCGCCAACTTTGACGCAACGCGTCTCAAAGCTGGAGGAGCCGCAGTTCATTTCTCGCGGTGCACCTCCTTCCTTGAGCCTTACATCAACAGATTTTTTAAAAAATTTGTTGCGCCAACTTTGACCCAATGCGTCGGAATGCTGGAGGATCCGCAGTACATTTCTCGCGGTGCACCTCCTTCTTCCTTTAGCCTTACATCAACAATTTTTTTTTAAAAATTTGTTGCGCCAACTTTGACGCAACGCGTCTCAAAGCTGGAGGAGCCGCAGTTCACTTCTCGCGGTGCACCTCCTGCTCCCTTGAGCCTTACATCAACAGATTTTTTAAAAAATTTGTTGCGCCAACTTTGACCCAATGCGTCGGAATGCTGGAGGAGCCGCAGTTCATTTCTCGCGGTGCACCTCCTTCCTTGAGCCTTACATCAACAATTTTTTTAAAAAAATTCTTTCGCCAATTTTGACGCAATGCGTCTCAAAGCTGGAGGAGCCGCAGTTCATTTCTCGCGGTGCACCTCCTTCCTTGAGCCTTACATCAACAATTTTTTTAAAAAAATTCTTTCGCCAATTTTGACGCAATGCGTCTCAAAGCTGGAGGAGCCGCAGTTCATTTCTCGCGGTGCACCTCCTTCTTTGAGCCTTACATCAACAATTTTTAAAAAAAATTGTTGCGCCAATTTTGACGCAATGCGTCGCAATGCTGGAGGAGCCACAGTTCATTTCTCGCGGTGCACCTCCTTCTTCCTTGAGCCTTACATCAACAGATTTTTTAAAAAATTTGTTGCGCCAACTTTGACGCAACGCGTCTCAAAGCTGGAGGAGCCGCAGTTCATTTCTCGCGGTGCACCTCCTTCCTTGAGCCTTACATCAACAGATTTTTTAAAAAATTTGTTGCGCCAACTTTGACCCAATGCGTCGGAATGCTGGAGGATCCGCAGTACATTTCTCGCGGTGCACCTCCTTCTTCCTTTAGCCTTACATCAACAATTTTTTTTTAAAAATTTGTTGCGCCAACTTTGACGCAACGCGTCTCAAAGCTGGAGGAGCCGCAGTTCACTTTCGCGGTGCACCTCCTGCTCCCTTGAGTTTACATCAACAGATTTTTTAAAAAATTTATTGCGCTAACTTTGACCTTAATGCGGTGCCGGAATGCTGGAGGAGCCGCAGTTCATTTCTCGCGGTGCACCTCCTTCCTTGAGCCTTACATCAACAATTTTTTTTAAAAAATTCTTTCGCCAATTTTGACGCAATGCGTCTCAAAGCTGGAGGAGCCGCAGTTCATTTCTCGCGGTGCACCTCCTTCCTTGAGCCTTACATCAACAATTTTTTTTAAAAAATTCTTTCGCCAATTTTGACGCAATGCGTCTCAAAGCTGGAGGAGCCGCAGTTCATTTCTCGCGGTGCACCTCCTTCTTTGAGCCTTACATCAACAATTTTTAAAAAAAATTGTTGCGCCAATTTTGACGCAATGCGTCGCAATGCTGGAGGAGCCACAGTTCATTTCTCGCGGTGCACCTCCTTCTTCCTTGAGCCTTACATCAACAGATTTTTTAAAAAATTTGTTGCGCCAACTTTGACCCAATGCGTCGGAATGCTGGAGGAGCCGCAGTTCATTTCTCGCGGTGCACCTCCTTCCTTGAGCCTTACATCAACAATTTTTTAAAAAAATTTGTTGCGCCAATTTTGACGCAATGCGTTGCAATGTTGGAGGAGCCGCAGTTCATTTCTCGCGGTGCACTTCCTTCCTTGAGCCTTACATCAACAATTTTTTTAAAAAAATTCTTTCGCCAATTTTGACGCAATGCGTCTCAAAGCTGGAGGAGCCGCAGTTGATTTCTCGCGGTGCACCTCCTTCCTTGAGCCTTACATCAACAATTTTTTAAAAAAATTTGTTGCGCCAATTTTGACGCAATGCGTTGCAATGTTGGAGGAGCCGCAGTTCATTTCTCGCGGTGCACTTCCTTCCTTGAGCCTTACATCAACAATTTTTTTTTAAAAATTCTTTCGCCAATTTTGACGCAATGCGTCTCAAAGCTGGAGGAGCCGCAGTTGATTTCTCGCGGTGCACCTCCTTCCTTGAGCCTTACATCAACAATTTTTTAAAAAAATTTGTTGCGCCAATTTTGACGCAATGCGTTGCAATGTTGGAGGAGCCGCAGTTCGTTTCTCGCGGTGCACTTCCTTCCTTGAGCCTTACATCAACAATTTTTTTAAAAAATTTGTTTCGCCAATTTTGACGCAACGCGTCTCAAAGCTGGAGGAGCCGCAGTTCACTTCTCGCGGTGCACCTCCTTCTTCCTTGAGCCTTACATCAACAATTTTTTTAAAAAAATTGTTGCGCCAATTTTGACGCAACGCGTCTCAAAGCTCCTTGGAAGACTTTGAGCGCTTTGCGCTGGGGAGTAATCCTCCGTTAATCAGAGCGCTTGGGGAGTAATACTCCATTAGTATTGCCAAAGTATGTCATGTCTCGTCGCAGCCAGTTGTAAAGAGGACCGCCAAGTAGCATCTCCTCGTACGTGCCTCCTACTACGCGCTCCCGTCACTATCCAGCGGCCAGAATCGGAAAGGAATAAGGATAGAGGTAGGGTTTAGGAAACTTTACAAGGGTTGGACTAACCCTTGTGAAGCAGCCAAACTTGTTTTGTACGAAAAAACTTCACATGAAATTCGATGGGAATCGAACCCGGACCGACGGAAATCGAAATCGAACCCGTGGTGAAAGGCTAGCGACTTCGCCATGAGCGAGCTATTTAATGTCGAAACCAGTTAAAAACTGTTAATGTCTAAACCGGCTGAAAACTGAGGTAGAAGTGCAATATGTCCACGTTTTATTGAGTTCCTTGGAACTCCTATCTCCGCTCTTAGACCATACTAAGTTGAACTGAAGCGTCCAGAAGCCAGGCGCAACAAGCGACTTTCCCTCGCTGGTGGTGGTTGCAAGGCGCTGGTGTTCACTTCTCGCGTTGCACCACCTCTTCTACGCATGTTGCGGATATCGACGGTTTTATTTACTTATTTAAGTCGAAGTTCTTATAAAGAACATTCCAAACCAAAAATTTGCAAGCTGAGTTTACTTGAACAAAATAAAACGCCACGGTTACATCAATAACATATGCAACTGCACGAGATGTTCATCTGAAGTGGTTTTGAGCATATTTTTTACGTCATTATTCTTTGTTTTTATGGCATTTTAAAAACATTTTAAGAGCATTTTATTGATCATTTTTGGCAGTGTTTTATGTCATCAAAATCCGCCTCCTAGTTGAACATGATATCAAGACGTATCATAGTCTGTCACTGAGTGTTGCTTCGTGATTTCATTTATCTGTGACGTAGGTGGTGCCATGTGCGTAGTAATGTGTAGAAACAGAGCATTGAACTGTCAGAGACGCGTATAAGCTGCCAGTACTGTATACTGAGGTTTTTACAGAGCACTGTTTGACATTTGTTCAGCTGTTACGGTACCGTCCAATCGGGACCTTACACATCAGTACAGTGACGTTCAGCCCTCTGTTCATAATGGTGGGGTTTAGCCTTCCGATTAGATGACACCGAAACAGCTAGCTGATTTACTTCAAACGCAGCTCTGTAAAAACCGCAGTAGAGGAAGATTGGTTTGGTTTGGTTTGCTTTTTCGTGTTTCCGGGCGCGTCAAATGCTTTGGTAATTAGTCCCGTAAGTGTAGTCCATACTTTTTCTCGGGAGGTGGCGGTGATCTTTCCCTGCTGGATGGCGAGATCCGGCGCCGACCTACCGTCGGCTAGTGGGGTTTCCCCCTAACCAGGACTCTCCCACCAGCGGGGCACCGCCCCAGCCGGGACAAGCTCTAAACTCCCGACCGGTCTCCCGGAATATGTGGTAGTGTAGTGCATGTTAGTGTAAGTGGGTAGAGGAAGACGTGAGCAAAGATCTCGACGACGAACAGACGGCGAATCGCCGCCTCCTTCGTTTACGCGGTCGCGTCGCCGTGGGCAGTTGGGGGGAGGGGGGGGCTCCGCGAGATTCCGCTCATTGCGCTTGTTGGCTGCGGCGCGGCCGGGGTGGGGGCGGAGCCGGGTGGCAGCTGCACTGGAACCTCGCAGTCTCGGCCCTGAGTGCCGACGCATTGCGCTCCTCGAGAACGACATTTCCAAATACGCCTCTTCGCCGTCTCTCCTGTTCGCGGTGCATTGACCGCGCTCATCCACTCTGAGGGAAGTTGTTCCTTCACTCGGACTATTTCTCCTGAAGCTTTTTCCATGGAAACTACGAAGATTGAAATTCGAATTCTGAGTCTTGCTGTTTCATCTAGCGTGTCTAATTTCGGTGGTGAACAGGAAAAGTAACATAGGTCGTCAATAATTAGTTAAATGACGAAATTAGAGTAGAAGTCGATTTTTACTAGGAAAATTAAAATGTATATAGTTCACAGTACAATCACTCTAGAGAGTAAAACTGTTTTAATTAATAATAATACTCAAATTAAAATTAAAATAAACTACTCTTCATTGATTAAATCCATTCTCCTGCAAAATGAAAATTTTGTAGGCATGACACTCCTGTGTACCGACGATACCGAAGTCTTTTAACCTTCACTATTCAATATATACATTTTGTTTATAAAAAATCGGGAAGTTAGATCAATTTAGGGGCCTCTCATTTGGTTTGGAGCACCTTCTTTAGCGCATTTGGCTTCTGAGATTCCTCTTTTGTAAAGAATTTGTTCTCGTCACTTGAAGGAACGTATCTCCAAACTTAAAGTAACATTGTTGTTTTCCTTTTCGCTATTTTAACTTTAAATATTAAAAATTAATTTTGATGTCATAAAATTTGAAGTGTCTTTTTGTTCGTCGTAGAATATTATTCCATTTTAAAATAAATGTTACTGAGTGTGTTAAGTTAATTGTTTTTCTTTGCAAATCACTACTATTATTTCGGCATTTTCTTAAGAATTCTGGCGGATTTATTGGAGGTTTCTATTTCATATATCAGTCATGAATCTCGTGTATAATGCTTTCCGGATTACAGTTATTTCCTTAAAAAATTGCTCTCTGTGGGTGCTTAAACTACTTGCTTTATTTCAATGGCATTTCGCTCAAGTAACGATTCATCTGCCACAAGGGTTTGATGTTATCTGAGAGACGATCTCGTCGACTTAGTGTAATTTACCCAACTGAATGCATGAGTATCCTTGTTATGAACCTATAAAGCGATTATCATAAGTGAGACCATTTGCGAGTTGAAATCATTAGAACAGAAAGCTTATTTTCACATTTATGGCATTTCTAGATTAGAGTTCAGTTGTTGTAGAATTAGGCACGTCTTTAAGCGATTACGCTGCCATCAATTATTTCCCCTACTTATTTATTGCTTATACTTCATATATATTGTTATACTATATATTGTTGTAATACTCTGAATTATGTCGGTACGATAACCTTCATGAATGGACTCTGAATATTTTTTTGACTACATGTACAATATTTTCAAACTGATGTCCTCCGCATTATTAAATTGTTTATTGATTTTTTGCTAATGTTGAAATTCGTAAGAAATAGCTTTTTTATTTTGAGGAGGGCTTTTGGACATTTGAAATTAGAGGTGATTCTTGGATTATTTTGAGAAAACTATAAATTGCGGAGAATTGCTTTGAACATAAAGTGTCTAGTATATCCAGCGGTTGAAGGAAATGAGAAGAATTTAATCGTGTCACATTAGCTGTCATATTTCTCATATTCTTTCCAGACAAGACAAATATATTCACGGAAATGCGGTAGCGAATTTCTTATGACGGTTTTGTCTTACAAGGGTGTGACTTTCTACTGTCTTATGCTCTTTCACAAAAGCAGGAAAATATATCGAGTTGTCCACTTCATCTCTGACATCATTCTTCACCTAGCATTCATCGTAACTTTACATTTACACAATCATAATTGAAGCGTTCGGGCGCAAATGATAACTGTTATTTCATTTTACGTAGCAAAGTGTAAAGTTCACATTAACTATTATATGGAATGAGCTCCATGTAAAGTTTGAGTGCATTTTAATTGTCATTTTTTCTGAACTTGATAGATTATAGGATATAACGAGAGCAATACATCGTTCATAAGAAAAGCATAATAATAATATTGATTTCGCAAAATGTCAGAAGTCCATGTTTAATGAGTATTGTTTCAAATAATATCACCAAATTAATTAAGGAATTGTCTCTTATCCCTTCTCTGCTATCTAGTCTATAGAAATCCTACAGCTGTAAAATAAGACAAAAATATTTCATGATCACTCAGTCTTTCTTTTGTCATTTGGCAAGTTCTACTGTCACTTAATAAGTTTTCTAATCGTGGAGAAAAACAAATTTAATTCTAACATTAAAAAAAAATAATATTTCAAAAATGTTTGTGGGAATGTGGTCTGCAGTTGCCCTCCTCCCCACGCAATGCATTCAGGATCCGCCACTAATTCTTCATCCATTTCTAGCGTACGCTTGGCAAATGTTGAAAGAATCGTCCCCTATCAGCATAAGCATATTCATTCTTTCAAAACAAACTACCTCACACCGTCATAAATGCTCCGTGTTTCACCTCAAACAAATACATGTTTCCTCCCTGACAGAAACATTCTTCCTATCCCTAAAACACAACTGGTGCGAGAAACTTTAATTTCAGAAAATATGCCAGGTGAACGTCCAGAATCAAATCTTGTTTTCTCACCGACGAATTTCACTCACCATACCCCCCCACACACACACACACACACACATACACACCAGAAAAATTATCGAAACACTTTCCTTTCGCAGCTTCCATCCAAAACCAAGAGCAACTTATTTGTATTTTAACAAGATCAACATAAACTAAAGATGTTCTCAATGTGTATTTTCTAAATCGTTCTTAGTCTTTGTGTTTATTTGTTCACGCATTTATTTAGTTACGTACACTTTACCGTAGCATTGCTATGACTCTTGCATTATCTAGTAGTGTTCATGGAACTTAACTGTGCAGTAGTATTTCTCAGGTTCAAAAATGTAAATTGGAAACTCTCAATTGGTTTGGAATCAGATTTTAAAAAGTCAGTATAAAAAATCCGCCATTGAGAACCCCCTGATTTACAAAGTTTCATATGCTGACGTGAGCGATAAACTGAACTTCCTACATTATCGAAATATTCTGAGGCGATATCGACTTAAAGGTCATTCTCCTCAACTATTACTGGAACCCTTCACCAAGTCTCCGACCAAGCAACCATATGCTCAGAGGGTACTCGCCCTTGTAACGTATCTTCATTATGTCATCTCCACGTGGCCGGAGCCTCTTCTCTCTCTCTTCTCAATTTTCCTCGTCGAGGGAGAGGGCGCCAGCGGAAGCGACAGCAAACGTAGATAAGAAACAACGGGTGGAAGCTGGGGATGAGGAAGAACTGATAAGAGCCGGTTGCACCGCCCACCGCGTTCAGATAAGGTTTACGACTCAGGTTACTGAGGGGGAGGCTACGAGGGTGTCGGCTCTAACTGCAGATGTGCTTGAATCAAGGAAGTTTTGTAAGACGTAGAAGTTATCGTACAAAGCCACATGCCTGGCCAGACCACGATGAAGATACTGATCTCTTTATAGAATTTACGGCGTCGGTGATCATTAAGTTATTTGATTCATGTGGTTGTTCAACCTAATAGTAACATTTCATGTTTTGACATAAATTTCTGATATGTATCGTGTAAAAATATGTGATTTTTATAAGAGTAGAAGAATGACAACTTTCTTGTAGGAGCTGTAGTTGTATCAGGACTTTATATTGTTCTTCGAGAGTTAAATTATATCTATTGTGCATCACGAATGCTGCTTTGCCAGGCTTTCACATTTCAGTGTTGCACATTCACATGTGTTGTCTTATTGCAAAACAACATGCTTGTTTTATATGATCATTGTTCTTTATTGTTTTATGATTGTAAACGATAATATTAATCTAATTTGTTTCTCTTTTTCTAGGTATGTGAATGTTCCTTATTCGACCATTCATTCTGCATGACGGTAAGAAAACTACATAGTGCTTTATATGTAGGAAATATTTTCGCAGACAGCTGCAGTCGCGGCTTCGTCAGAGGCGCAAGGGTATATTCGACAACTTAATATTACGTTTATTGATTTAATGTGGATACGCTCTCAACACAGTTTCTTTATGAAGTTATTCAATTGACTAAAAATCGTAGATAACATTAAAAACGATTTTGATAATTTGTGTTACAAATTACAGTTAAATCCACTGCTCCAGTCTCTCCGTACAGGTTTCAACAATAGTTTCAATTCGGTAGAAAATGAATTGCTTCCTTGGATTTCATTCATAATATTCGAGAGCGAGTAGGTAAATTATCTAAAAATATTGAAATATTTTTGAATTGTTGAGTTTTCTTGCACCTTTTTCTCAATGAATTAATGAAGTTACTCTTGAAGTTTATTTGTTTACTTGTTAATAAACATCGAACTTATAAAGGGGTTTAAATTAACGCACTGCATGAAATGTCAAGAAAATCCAGAGTGCACAAAACGGTACATCGGTTGTGTATCGCCAAAGGCAAGAACTGCCTCGCCTGTTGTGGACTTGGCTCACGTTGCTGTTGGCGAGGAGGGGCCGTGGGCCGCCCCTGGCTGCGATCCCCGCGCCGTGACTCACGCGCGACGCGAGTGAGCGCTGCAGCGTGGCCGAGTTGGCGACCACACAGGCGAAGTTTCAGTTAGCACCTCAACTACACGCAGTCTCATCCGACGGGAACATTAACTAACCGCAGTTTAGATACTAAAATACAATACAGCCACAGCCTCAACTAAACGCAGTCTCAAGAAAGTTTCAACAAAACGCAGCTTTAACCGACTGTAGTCTCAACCGACTGTAGTCTCAGCTGACCGTAGTCTCAACCGCCTGTAGTCTCAACCGACTGTTGCCTCAACCGACTGTAGTCTCAACCGATTGTAGTCTCAACCGACTGTAGTCTCAACCGACTATAGTCTCAACCGATTGTAGTCTCAACCGACTGTAGTCTCAACCGACTGTGATCTCAACCGACTGTAGTGTCAACCGTCTGTAGTCTCAACCGACTAGTCTCAACCTACTGTAGTCTCAGCCGACTGTAGTCTCAACCGACTGCAGTCTCAACCGACCGCACCCTTTACGACCGTCAGCCTCAACCTACCTCAACACCAAAACATCAGTCTAACCAATCGGATATGTTATAGTATGCAGTTACGAGTCCAGAACTCAAACTTTTTAGAGAGAGGTACCTTAACTTCGAGTCCCGACTGATACGCATTTTCGACGTTGAATAAATTAAGCAACCGCTGTGTGAATGAGGATTCTGGACGCTGGCTGCTCTGATAGATTGTTTCTGTTTCCTTCTGCCAGTTTCAAGCGGATGCCGGAGTAGAGCCTCAAGAAGCGGACCACGACACGAAGTACACATTCTCGTACCTTTCATACTCTCCCCATTTCCATCCTTAGGGCCTGGCGAAGCGCAGATTTCCAATTCTCACAAAATTCATCCTCTGTGATCTAGAAATGACTTCAGCAATTCTGCGAGTACGCGGATCCAAACTCGAGGATTGCAATACCAGAAAAAAATAACAAAAAATGTAAAACGCTAAAAATGAAAGCAAAAATAAGGACAATTCCTATCATTCCTATTCTCACTTCTAGAAGTTATGTGCTAATGGCGAATCTGCAACTGGCGTCCTGCTTTGAGATTTCGCTCATAAAACGAAGTGCTGTAATTGTAGGTGAGCGAGGTTGAGTTCAAATTTAGAGACCCGTGATATAACCGACGGTTGTACGTCTGTAGCACCTCTAGTGAAATTAAAAGAGGAAATGAGTTATTAACATCAGTCTCATAGTTGCGAATGCTCTTGTCGTGAGTTAGCTACAATTAGTTGTATTCTAGTATCGATCCGAATCAACACTTATGAATGTACTCTATGAAGTCATTTCCGGGTTATCTAAATCACGATAATGAGTAGCCGCTGGTGGCATAGACTGTAGGCTTAATTTCCCTATGATTGAAACAGATTTCTGACGGGTTATCTCATTTAATGATTTCGGATTTTTTGATCTGCTTTTCCTTCCCCGTGGTAACTTTTGTAAGTCTTCTAAAACCACAAGAAATACTAACCAATATGTGAATCTTAACTCTATCGTGATCCCACAAGCTGTGAGATCGATTTGTTTTACGGTGACTTCAAGGCTGATCATTTGCCCCTGTTGAACTCCCACCATAAATCTATGCAAATACAACATTCATTGCAATACTCATCTTAGATTGCAAAACGTCCGAGTCCTTCATGGTTGATTTACTGTGCACTGTCCAACTAACTGGACATCGGCCTGACACCTTTGTACTCTCGAAAAATTACACATTTTACCGTTCTTGTGATTGGTTCCATTAATAGCCAATAAAGAAAAACAGAAGGTGACATGTTAGGGCTTGTGAAGATGGTTTAACTGGGAGAAGAAAATATGTTGAAGAGGTCAACAGGTTTTACCACACGAGTCACCGTACCAGATCTCGTTTCATGTAGAAAAAAATTGATGACAAGATAATATAATCCAAACGCCAATGTATTTACGTGTAAATTGTATGCATGGTTGTGGGAATTGTGATTATCAATATATGATCAGCTAACATTATTGACAGGGCTCTTGCATTACTGATTAGTGCTCTTCCATATCCAGCTTGAAATTGTTCATAATACTTTCCTTTTTAGTTTTTAGTGGTTATACCATATGTAATAGTCTATTTATAGTTTTTCCAAGTCTTTTTATGAAGACTAAATAATAAATATGGTTGTTTTATTTACATTTAAAATTAAAAATAATTGGTTAAAGTATTTGAAAACGTGAAATATCAATGAGATATGTGAACTCGCATGCATAATACCAACAATCTATTAACTATTTAACAGTTTATTTAATTAATGTCAAAAGCTTTTATAAAAAAACATAGTTCAACCTATAATGAATGTTCTTCGACTACATTAATATCTCAAAATTTACCACGTCATTAAATGCTCTGACAGCCCAGTTAGTTAAAAATCTCTGCGCAAAATACTAGTCTTGATAATCAGCCACCGTCGGTATTTGAACCTAGGACCTCTCGGTCTACGGCTCTCGTATCGTCTCGCGCCAACGCGCCCGGTATCTTGTTATCGACGACGAAAACTCTCCCCAGCAGCAAAACAACCCGAAACAGTTACGATGTCAGACCGAATGAAATAGCTCCGGGACACGAATATTGTCACTGCAGTGTCACGGAACGACAGATCCTAGGGTTCGAGTACCTACTTGGCGGATTTTGATTACAGCTACAGGCTGGGTCGAATTCAGCCGCTGTATGGAGGAGAAATTTAGCGGCTAGCGACTCTAATTGGTAGGTTTCTGTGGGGCCTCTGATCTACACCAGGTGCATGGAGGAGACGATTCATAACAAATTGGCCAAGGACCGCGCGCAATCCTTCCTTCATCTTTGTTCAATCCTGCGCCTACCCTTACTTATAAATAGGGGGCGGATTTTAATGAAATGTCAATTTTTTCATTTCACTTTAAAACGATGCGATTTAATGTACAAATTAATTTTATGTTATGAGAGAAGGAAATGGCCCATTTTCATATGGCTGATTTTAATATCATTTTAATGGTACTTGCTTCGAATAATATTTTCGAGATGCAACATATTTTTTCCACGGAATTCCGGAGTAGCCTATTCAATTTCTCCGCTCATATGTTGTATTGACAGCCGTGGTTAGTGCTATGTAATCTAAGATTCCTGTGACGCATATCAGCGCCTTTGTCGGTTCGGCTGATTTCAGAATAACTAAACGCAGAGATTTCTTGGTAAAGAACAGTCCAAACAGTCCGTTTGTAACTGAGTTCACTTGAAGAAAAGGAAGAAGCCTCGATTACATTAGTAACAACATCCAACAGCTGGAGTTGTTCATCTGTACTAGTTTAAACATATTTTTTCGTCATTTTTGATTTACATTTATGGCAATTTGAATACATTTTAAAAGTATTTTACTCATCACTTTTGGCGATGTTTTGGGTCATCAAAATTCGCCCCTACTCATAAACGTAAGCACTACACATGATGGAAGTACAATTGAGAGCTTAGAGCTTGTGGCGGGTATACCGATACTCCGCCCGGGGAGATAACTGGAGGAGAGAAACCGGAAAGCCTGCATATAGGCCAGCTCCGGATCTCACATTCTAGCTAGGAAGGAACACCGCTACCTCACGAGATACACGACACTTACGGGACTAATGACCACTGCAACCCGGAAACGCAAAATAATCAATCAATCAATCCCATACTATGTCCCTCCCGCCGCCGCGTGGTTGGGGCCTCGTGAAAGCGGTTTCGCGCGCATCTAGTAACGACGCGATCTGAGCAGCGGCGTCGGCGGGGAGGGCACAGTGGATGGGGGGGTGGACCATTTGCGATGCAAATTCGTGAACGCGCCCCGCCAAGGACGCCCGCACGGCCCTGGCGCCGCGACGCCGCCGCTCTATGACCCCCAATGAGAAGTCAGCGGACAAAAGTGTGTTCGAGAAGTTCCAAGATGAAAGTTAAACCTTCGAAAGCTCTCGAATAAATTACCAAAATTCTTAAATTATTTATTAAAACAATTTAAAAACAAATAAAAATGTTGGAAATGACAATACATTTTATTGAAACTTTTGGAATGTAACAACACCTCGCAAACCAAAAATAACAATATTTTCCTTAAAAGCAGCTTCGTAGACACGGAGTTTTGCCTTGTTTGTAACAAATGGACAGTCTCTTGTAAACACAATGCGTTTGTTTGTAACAGAAACATTCACAATGGTAAGAATTATTACGTAATGAAAATTACTCCATTTATGCTCCAGTTACATACTGTAGCTTAGAACTTAACACTTTTGTTGAAATTAGTTTCAAGTAAAATATAACCATGCCTCCTGTATATTGCGTTTCTATGTGTGGACCCCAAAGGGAGGTTTTCAACAGTATTTAACTACTTTAAAAATATATTTTTCGACAGCCATTAATAAAAGCTGTTCCATTAGGGCATGCGTATTGTGCTAAAAGTTCAATTTTTAGCACTATTGCTAAAAGTGAAACGATACTTAAGTGTTCAGATGTGAATGCAACAAAGAAAACAATGTACTTTCGTTTGAATGCATCAGTTACTTTTGATCTTAATGTATCATTAAGTAATTTGTAATTTCACTTAAAATAAAAGTGAGTAAGACTGTCTAAAAATAGTCACATTATTTTAAAAGGCAAAAGTGATTTTATTTTGTCCGTAGAATTTCTCCACTCCTCGAGTCTCAACCTTTCCTGCTAACAAAATAAGTCATTTTTACTATTGGTATCATAAATTAGTATTTTGTAGCTCTGTTGAAGCGAATCACTCTTTAGATGCGCATTCTACAGAACGGCTGATCTCTGACTCTGCACTTACATTTCCCACACCCATTCCCCTTTGCCCCCTAATGTACTTATTCATTTGACAGTTTCATTTTATTTTATTGGCATTCCTATAACTTAACAGTTGACTATGACCAATGACTTATTTACTTAACAGTTTAATAACGTTGAAACATTTTATTGTGAAGTCATGGGTATTAGAATCTGTGCGAAGAAACGGTGGTCGGCTGTTCTGTACTACCCCACGATTCTCTCGCTGCAATTGGCTGAGTATGTAATGATGGAATTAGTCGTGTCCAAAACGGCATATAGGCCTACATCAGTGGTGGATCCGGGGGAGACCATGGGGGCCATGCCTATGTCCTCAACCCTCAACTCATGCCTATGCCCTGGGCTATGCCCCCCAAGGCATAGAGGTTTAGTTCGTTACCTTCTTTTATTTGTCAAAATTTATTTAAATATTTATGTTAGAATTATATAATTATTTAAAAAATAATATTGTACAGTATCATACATACCCTACAAAAATAATATAAAATATAAAAACAAATGTTTATTATTTAACAAAAAAGTCTATGATGAACCCCTTCAAAATAATCCGCTAGATTCGCCCTTGCCTACATCAAAATGTTCCACAATATATCATTTTGTGAACGATTTATTTTCACGAAAAAGGTTGTTTTTAATACTGCAATTCACAAAATTCAATATGCACTTGGTTTGCTGGAGTCGTTTACGAAGTTAGTACGAGTAATGGATTTCGTCCCTGTGTGTGCGCGCTTTCCGTCACCGTGTGGCGCCGTCGCGACGCTGCCCCAGGACGCCGACGACGCCCGCGCCGCAAGGCCTTCAACTTGGCTCCGAGATGACGGAGTAGCCTTCATGGCGGACGGCCGTTGCTCTCCGGTGCTCATTAAAGCGTATCCAAAGTTGTGCCTCACTTCGGAGATGGAGCCTTCGAGATATCGAGATGAATAATGTTTAAATGGTGACGTTGGTTTCTATATTATTTTCCGTTAACATCCTGTTTGGTACTAAACGTCCTTGAAACTATGTTAGAGGGAATGGTGGACCATGCTTGTGGTTCTGGATAATTCGACGTGTTAGTTAATGAGATGTCGCATTATTTCGGGTGTTTTTGCAGTTTTGGGAATATATTTTCGCTCTGACATTAGCCAATGTTTTCCTGGGATCCTTGCAAGGTGGAAGTGTGAATACCTAATATTGATTTATGTGACCACTATTTCTATCAGGGAAGCTGCAGTTGTTTAACATGAAACAGTTTTTTCCGCTGTAAACATGTTAAAAGTGTTGAAGCAATATAATTAAAGGAAAAGCGAAATGATGTATTTAACCTGAAGATTATTCTAATTGAAAAAGGTATGTGTACAATAATTAAAAGAACAAGGTATCACTTTTAATTAGAATAATTATCCCCAAGTAAGATTTTGTTGAGGGAATGAAGCGACAAAACTTAAAGTGCCTCCTGTGAACATTCCATATGCATGAATACGTAATTATTTTTTAAGATGAAATTTACAGCATCCCTCAGATATTGTTACTGTTTTCGCTTTTGCAGCACTTTGGTACTTTGCAGGTAGATGAATACGATCTGAAATTTCATTAGTAGAATTAATAATTTATAGAAAGAAAAACATTTTAAATATTTTTTGTGACACCGAAATTTATGTTAATCTGAACATCACTTGACTTTCAATCTTTTGCTCATAACTTCACTGGACCCGTTTTCAGGACACCTAATGTGTCTAACCTAGTAGAGTATTTACCCTGGAAGCAAATAATGTTCCACAGAGAACATAATTAACATCCTTCCATTGTGCGGCGTCCTGTGCGCGGAGATGTTTTTGTCGGGTGCACTCAACTTGCTTCGTCCCTTCCCGTCCTCTCCCCTCCGCTCCGTCCAACGCCGTCGCTGTCGCTGTCCTGGCCTTCCTCCGACGCACCCCTCGTCGTTGCCGAGCCGTCGCCATCACCACCACGTCCCGTCCCGTCCTAACCCCGCCCATCCTGCCTAATTCCGCCCCGGTCCATCACGTCCACATGGCCACCCTTTCCCCTCCCGAGTCCCCATGACCGCACCGTCAGACCCACACCGCTCCATCCCTCCCCTCCCCGCCCCGTCTCTCTCCCTCCAGCCCCGCCCCGCCCCGCCCCGCCCCACCCCGCCCCGCCCTACCCCGCCCCGCCCCGCCCCGCCCCGCCCCGCCCCGCCCCACCCCCCCCCGCCCCGCACTAACCCGCCCTACCCTACCCCGCCCCGTCAGCCCCGTCACGCTCCGTCCCGTGCCGTCCCATTCCGTCCTACCCCGTCCCGCCCCGACTCGTCCCGTTCCGCCCCGACTCGCCCCGTCCCGCCCCGACTCCTCGTGTCCTGTCCCGTCACGTTCACATGCTCGACCCTTCCTCGCCCCGTTCCCGCCCCGTTCGCGTCCCCGTCCCGTCCATGCGCCGTCTCATCCTGGCTCGTCTACCCGGCCCCTATCCTCTTTGTCCCACGCGGCGCTGCTCATTGACTGGTTGTCTAAACACAGTGTGTAAGTTCCACCAAATTGGCATAGAGGTTATGAAAGGGGAACTTTAGCCCGCGCACATGACGGGAAGATACAAAATGCCGCAACCTCCAGCTACTCTTACGTGCATTTATTCCCGATTTTCTCTCAAAAGTTCTTTCTTCTCCATCGGGATTCAAAAAATATAGGGAGCCTCTTCTATCGAGATAACGTAGGTTTCCTTATTTCAACTGATAGCTCCATCACTTTCAACCTCAATTTTCCGACTTTGTTTCTGCAAATTCTTGCGTTGTAGGGTAACGCGTTTTAATTTTCCCCCGCCGTCCGCGGTTTCATTTCGCACCGGCGCGCGTCGCCGCGCCCTCCGCGCCGCCGCCGTCGTTCGCGCGCGCGGGAACAGCTCTCGCCCCGCGCCGCCGCCGCCGCCGCCGCCGCCGCCGCCGCCGCCGCCGCCGCCACCGCCGCCGCCGCCGCCACCGCCTTGCGTAACCCGAGGCGCGCCCTGGCCCGCTGCCAGGCGCCCCCCGCGCCGCTGCCGGCGCCGCGGCCGCTGCCAACTGCTCCCGCACGCTTCCGTACGCGCTACACCGCTTACCACGCACCTAGGGGCATTCACAAGACGCGAATGCACGTGGGTATTCGGGGATGGGGTTTGGAACAGTGATGCGAATTTGGACGGTGTTTGGCTAACTGAAATGCACTTTCATTTACAAAGTTGATATTATTATTATTATTATTATTATTATTATTATTATTATTATTATTATTATTATTAATGGATAATTAATAATAATAGCGAATAATTTATAATCTTTAATTATAAAACAGTAATGTTATTACTTAATTAAATTTTTTCAATTCAAAAATGCATTGTTACTCAGTAACATTGTCACAATTTGAATTTCTTTGCGACTGCGGAATATATCTCCGAGAATAATTGCATCCAACAAGGTGACGGGAAAGCTGACAATTAAAATATTATTATTATTGCTATTGTTTTGATTATTGCTTGATATAAAATAATATATAATAGGGTATAAAGCGTAGTAATGATGTAATGATTATAATGCAACGTCGTCTATGCAACTGAAGCCAATATATCACTTCGGAAGAATAAAGCATCATTGTAGTTCTGTCAACAACCATCTAGTAATTTTCTCTAAGATTCGCTACGAATCTAGACGAAAATCACTATCCAGATAGTTCATCGGTATTGTCAAATTTATTATGAATAAACTAATGTTTTACGTACCTGTAAAAGAAGCCGAGTGTGATGATCGTGATCATTTACGATCGTTCAGATTTATAGCAACCTTAAATTTAAAAAAATGTGTATCTATACATTGAAAGTCATTCGTTTATGGTAATTAAATTTCGCCATTTGGAGAGAGAAACGGTAAAAAAAAATATTGTAATTAACATACATGCATATGACCTGATAGTCTTGTTCGTTTTTCAGAGTAGTTGTGACAAGAATGTGCTGATACATCTATCTGCCAGTTTTTGAAACTGTTTATCAGAGAATACACATGAGAGAACCTTTTATGTGTGTGCCTATTTGTTACGTCACAAGGAAACCAATTTCGTTTTTTTATATATATTTCATTGCATTCGGTAGCATATCTCGTTCGTATGTGGCAGTAACCGGCAGACTCATTTTTGAAAGCGTCGAGCTTTGTGGTGGATACAGTCACGAGAGTTTGACAGTTTTATGACCTACACCTTTTGTGAAGTTTCCCGGCGAAATGATGAATTTTAAATCCATCAGAATAGAGTGACAATAAATATAAAAGCTTTTTGATCATTTAATGGTAAAATTCTCGCTTCGAATGTGAGGTTTCACTTTTGAAATATGGATTACGGAATGCGACGTACGTTTGAACTGATTTAACGAAACGTGAATATGAGCCAAATGTATTCAAAAAGATCCTGCCTGATGTCTAAAGAGGAAGTTATAATTTTTCTAATATAAACTGCTTCATCTTGCTCTACGTACCTTTTGACCTACATTAATACATTTATGCCTTATTTATTTACATGTTATTTGGAATAATTAGAGTTAAAAAGTTTGGGAGCCATTTTCGTAGGAAAAAAGAAGGGGAAAAGTGCTGAAATAAGAAAGGAGATATAAAAATGAATTTACATGAATTATTAATCTATTGTTACGAGTATTAAAAGTAAGGTAATGGGGGATGTAAAATAATTCGATGTATAGATGTTCCTGTTAATGCAACTCTATTACAGTTTCTCAATCTTTGGTATTTTCAACTCATTTCATCATCCCAGTTAATTCACTGATGCGGAAAATCCCACAGGATGTGAATCTAAGACCGTAGCATTACAATGTCATGACTACGAAGTGCAAAGCTTGACGAGTTACACAGCACAGGGATACCCCACATCTGTGAGTAAAGCTTTGAGGTCCTCATGTCAAGTTACAGTGAAGGGAAAAGGGATGTTTGATTTAACTCTCCTTTAAGCGACATGCTTTGCAGTAACATTAGGAGCAAACGTCATTCCAGCAAAGGAAGGATGTCGCAAAGATAGTTAAGAAAATGTGTTTTCTTTCAGTTTGCCAAGGTCGCCATAGTTCGTGATCCTTACTTCCTGCTGATTTCGACGTGATTGCATGGTTTTGATAATGGCCTTGTTCTTGCGTATTACTGAAGACAAACTTCAAGTCCATCGGTGGCAGAATTGGAATGAATGTCTCCGAATCGTTTATATTGGTTTCATGAGCATGCGTCAATACTTCACATTTTTTAGTTGTACTTCAAAAAGGTCATTGCAGTTAATAATTTTGAGATAAGGATTGTTTAATAAAAATTAATAATTTTGAGATAAGGATTGATTGCTGAAAACACAGTTGATGGCCCGCATTGAAACAACAAAAATGACAACTGTAACATACTAAAACTAAAAAAAGCAAGCTTTGGAACAAAGTTTTGGACGCTATTAATACCTTGTCTATTAAGTAGCAAATCTATATAATTAATAGTATGTATTTATCAATAGTCAATTATACATCTTAATATCTCAAGAAAATGCGTCTGGCGAGATACCTTAGTGATAGTTTTCACTACGGAAATATCATTATATTCTATCTTATCAATTACTTACATTCTTGATGTAACCGAAAGATTATCAATGGTATATTAAATGTGTATCAATTAATTTTTTCACAAATGCAAAAATTCACTTTTCCATTGAAACTGAGTCTTCTCGGATTTCATTTATTTAAGCATTAAGAACTTCACGTGACGTTTGGGAGGCAGAAGGATAAAAATAAATTTAATAACACAACCCTGGCAGCTTCTAAGTGAATGAACATTTCAGCGTTTCCTCAGTGACCAGAAAGTGGATACCAATTTTGGTGTGCTATGTATTACTTTTCATTATCACAAATTGCTTGGTAACTAGTAATTAAGCACTATATCGCCATATTTACAAAATATTCAATACCATTTTACAGCGAATTGAGTGCTGTTTTCATTTACGTTAGCACAATATTTAGTTTTTGACGTTATTGTATATAAATCGTTACTCAGCGGAAAGCACTTTTACAGTGTTCATGCATGGAAATCACTTCTTCTGTTTATTGCGAAATGAAGGTTTGACTTTGCGGGACGCTTGCGACGATTTTTTTTCCGGTACGCATGACTTTGTTATAAAAAGGCCACACAAAGAAAACAGTCATGGGTCATGAATAAACACGTCTGCCGTCTCGCACATTATGAATGCTTTCAAGAGTATTGTTTGCTTTTTCTGTCTTAAGTTTCTATTAATTCATACAAAAAAAATACGCAACTCACAAGAAAATGTCATCGGCATACTCATTTCAAAATGCCGGACGAGCCTGACCGGCTGAGATGGCTTAGGGTATCAACTGATGTTACTTCAGTTCCTCTGACCGGTTCAAGCCCCGACGGTGACAGGATTTTTGACACTAGCTAGATAGCTAAGTCGAATTCATCCTTCGTGTGAAGGAGAATTCTAGCGGCTGGCTGCTGTGATCGGTAATTTTCCGTGGTTTCTCCAGGTGAATGTCGGGGCAATACGCTAACAAACGGACCATGAATCACGCGCAATCTTTCCTTCCTCTTCCTTGTCCTATCCGCACCCCTTACTTACACGCACATAAACTTACCTTACACACTACCACACATAGCGAGAGACCAGTCAGAACCATACAGCTTGACCCGACTGGGACGGTGATCCTCTGGGAGAGACACATGGATGGGGAAAAAATTGGCCAACTGCCGTGTAGGTTGGCGCCGGATCTCATCATGAAACTTGGGAGTAGACCCCCAACTCCCTCTTAGAACATTCACAACACTTACGGAACATGATCGTAGCAGTTGAAGGGCCAGGAAACACTGAAAATAATCAAACAATTAAACGAAGCTCCTGAGGTCGTGGAAACAAGCAATTCGTACGCCAAAGTCATACTTTCTTTAAGGTCATGTGCTCCTGCCCATGGGGCTTGACGTCCAGTCGCCGTGCGTGTCACGCTGGCCGCTGTTGCGTGCGCGAGGGGGAGGGGCCGTGGCCGTGCGGTGGCGTCGTCGGCCCTGCCGCTCCGTCACTGTCCGAGGGAGGGAAGCCGTGGCGGTGGGGGCGGTTATGGAGCGCGACTGATAAATAGAGCGCGTCGTGCTCCTTTATAGCTCCCTCCGCCGCCGCCACGCCGCCGCCCCTGCACACCCGTGCCTGCTGTTCTCGCGCGGCCGGTGCGGCGACTGGTGGTGCAGACCGCTGTCACCCGGTGATGTGAAAGGCATGGTGCCTTGGTTTGGTTTCATGCGTATTTCACAATCCTTTTTCGCTTGTGATTTGTTCCCCCTTTGGCGGGTTAAATGTAGAAACGTGCGTCGGTGAAGGCGTTGTTGTATGTTGTTATTGCTGTCTTTGGTGACTTCCACGGCGCAGATGGATGAACATAATTGCTGTGCGTCTGTGTCGTAGTTGTGGCTTCGAATGTTCCAGCGCCGTCGTTATCTGCGCTGCCCCTCTGGGATCGCCAAAAGCTGCCAGCGGCACCACCGCTAACACCATCGACGCGCCTACACCTCTATCACTTCTGCAGTTACCTCCACCACCACCACCACCTCTTTCACAACCACCCCCTTCACATCCACCTCCTCCTCCTCCTCATCCACTACCACTACCTCCACCATCACTACCACCACCTTCACCACCACCGCCACAACTTCCACCACCATTTCCGTCACCTCAACAACCACCTCCGCAACCACAACGACCACCAAAACAACCCGCATTACCAGCATAGCCTCCACCACAAGCAACCCCTCTACCTCCACCTTACCACCAGTATCACACAACATCACGATTTCCTCCACCACCACCACTTCCACAACTACCACTTCCATCTCCATCACCTTCACCTCCTCCATTCCTACCAACCCCATCTCCTCCTACAGTACCACCAATCCACCATCACTACCATCACCACTACCACTACCACCACAACCACCACTATTTCCACCACCTCAGCGACCACCGCAACCACAACGTCCACCAACAACTACCTTACCACCAGTACCACCCAACATCACGATTTCCATCACCACCACCACCACCACCTCCACACCATTACCACCACCACCAGCTTCTACCTCTTTCATCGCCGCTACCAACCCCGTCATCACTGCTTCCGTTGCTCCACTATCCTCTCTTCCTTCACAATCACCCCCATCGCCCCCCTCACCATCACCACCCCTGACGCCGCCGCCACCAACTTCATCCCCTTCCGCCCTCGAAACTCGTGTTCCGCCTCCGCTGGCGCGCTCCGCCCGCTGATAAGCAAACGCCCCCGGCGCGGCGCGGGGCGGGGCGCGCCCGGGTGTAGCGTAGCACGCGCGTATGCGGTTCCCCCACCCTACAGCCAACCCCGGGGGGCGGGATTGCGTCGCTCTGCGTCGCCCCGCTGCTTGTCAGATGCGAGCACGCAGGCGTGCGTTGACTTGCTTCACCGGCAGACGCAGGTTTTGTTGTGGGGATTTTTTGACAGAATAAACTCTGATAATCTGCTCTGCACGGAGGGGCATTTAGCCTAGAAAAATTCAAGATACATAATGCGAATATCGAAAGCGTATTGAACTACCCGATATCTTAATTACGAATCGGGTGGAACAGTTATGTAGTGATTGGAAGGTCGTCTCTGTTGGAAGCGTAATTTAAAGCGTAACTACATGAATAAGTCTTCGTTTCTGCACTTTAAACGCTTTTCACTGAAAACTAAAATATATAGTGAGCACCTCAAAGCGACAGTGCCCTATATGTGATTCGAATCTGCTATCATTCAGCGAGTTTCTCTAACGGTCGTATCCGCTGAAGTCGTCTTCTCCGTGAGACCTGTTACAATCAATTTACTTCTTTGCATGGAATTATGAATATTGAGTTATTAGTCCGTAGACGATGCGACCCATACTGTGGCGAGACATGTCCTCAAACCTCCTAAAAATAGAAAGCGACCTATTTTATTGTACAATGTGTAATGTTTAATGATGTTTGAAGTAATAACAAAAGAACAAGGTTTTGGAAGAAAAAGAGTAGGTACTTCACGTGTATTTTGATGATGGCATGTTTTCATTTGCTATTTATAATTACATTTTTACAATTGTGTTTTCTGCGAGAATGCATCTGCAGTGTTGCTGCATTATTAGTTGTTTTCGTAGTTAGATATTTGAAATATGTAGTTGTAGATATTTCTATTCTCAAGATCTTCGTCCCTTCCACTAGTATTATCTACAAGTAATATTATACGCGTCTCTATCATACTTCTACTTCTAGTAGTCCAGGAAAGGATCCAGCCGATCATTTGTATTAAATAATTAACATATTTGTTACAGTGTGTATTATTTTCGTAGTGTATATACGATTTTATACAATGTTATTTTTAAATAATTACATAATTATAACAAATATTTAAATCAATTTTGGCAAATAAAGGAAGTTAATAAACGTAAACTCCAGGCTTTTTGGGAGGGGGCCATTACCTCCATGGCCCCCCTAGATCCCCCAGTGTGGTAGTCCAATAGCCTATCGCATCATCCAAACCACTACGCGTGTAAGCTCACTTAGGAAAGCTATGGCCGAGCGTAATTTCCATCTATTCCCAAGTAAATTTGATTAGGGTAGCACATGCGTGATCCCGTTCATCGAGGGAGGGTTGTGCGGCGAGACGGGTTGCACTAATTTCTCATAAGTTGCTGTGGTGAGGACTGGGTCGTTCGTGATGACGTTAAAGTTTCATGCATTACTAATTTACCGATATTATATAAAGTCGAGCACGGAGGATGTGAATCATGATTAGTTTTGCCTGCATGCCTGTGGTTACCGTGGAAGGAGTCACGTCTGGTTGTCTTGTCCAAGTCATGAGCTATAATTTACGTGATGAATTATGAATCATCGTAGAGCGGCGCAAATTGTTTCATGAGGAATTTCGCTGACTTTGTCTCTGTTTTGTTGTGTAATTGCTTGTGTAATTGATTTTTAATTGTCTGTGATGGTACATATTTAAACATGTTTTAAAATATCGCTCTGAGTATTATCAAAATTCAGTTATTTGTTGAAAATATTGATTGAAGCAATTATGTAATATTCTTTATATTTGTATCTAAATTATGTTGCAGTATTAACTATTATGAAAATAATTAACGTTTTATATATTTAAAGAATGGTTGTTTTTTATTTAATTTATTTTTGTCAGACACAAAAATATAGTCGATATTATGAAACAGATAGACGCAAAATTCATTGTGTATTGCTCTATGGATTAAATGAATCAGTTTCAAATCAAGATGGAGATGATATAATAAATCGATTGAAATTTAAGGATTCATTAATCTCAGTTACAAGAATTTTGTTATCTTAAGCGCTGTGAATAATATTTTGTACGATAGGAAGTATTATTCCTACTTTCACTTAGATTTGAAATTCTTTTCTTTTCATGTTTGTGTTGAATGCTAGGTAGTAGAGATTGTTTAAATACACAAAGATTGTTATTAATCATTAATGGATTTTCTCATAAAAATGATAATTCTGATTGCCAATGTTAATTGGTATTAAAAAAGTATATTATCCGAAGAAATAAAGATGTTGCTACTCTTAACACTCTAGAATCTTTAATTATAATAATATTATAAAAAATATTACGTATAGTCCACAAATATGTCTATAATGTTATTGAGAATTAGTTCTATCCTTAATGTATGTGTGGCATGGCTATGTCTATCAATAATGGCTCTTTCAACGGGCGATAAATCTCAAACACGACACATTTTCGAAGCGAATTGTTAAGCTTGGACTCGACACATTGCGTGTATTTATCTCTTTTCAGGTTAACCGAATCTCATGTCGCATAACTCCATCTTAATGGACATTCAACGGTGGAAATGGCTCCGAGACAACTATCTTTGCCACCACAGAGATTCTGAACGATAAGTCGAGTAATGATGGTGGGGGGTTTTTGGCACTAGCTACTAATCGCTATTATCTACATTAGGTCGAATTCAACCTTAGTCTAGAGTAGAATTCTAGTGGCCAACTTGTGTGATCGGTAGTTTTCCGATGAATATGAAGCGAATGGCGGAGCAGTATCTTATAAAACAGGTCACGTGCCCGCATGTTCTTCCCATCCTCGTTTGATTTATTGATTGATTTTTCGTGTTTCCGGGCGCGTCAACTGCTTTGGTCATTAGTCCCGTTAGTGTAGTGCATGTTTTTTCTCGGGAGATGGCGGTGATCTTCCCCCGCTGGATGGCGAGATCCGGCGCCGACCTACCGTGGGCTAGTGGGGTTTTCCCCTAACCAGGACTCTCCCACCAGCGGGGCACCGCCCCAGTCGGGACACGCTCTAAGCTCCCGACCGGTCTCCCGGATATGTGGTAGTGTAGTGCATGTTTGTGTGTGTGTGTGTGTGTGTGTGTGTGTGTGTGTGTGTGTGTGTGTGTGTGTGTGTGTGTAAGGGGAGAGGATAAGACAAGGAATGGGAAGGACAGATCGCGCGCGGTCCGTGGCCCGTTCGTTAGGGTACTGCTCCGGCATTCGCCTGGTGTTGATCGGAGAAACCACGGAAAACTGCCGATCATAGCAGCCGGCCGCTAGAATTCTCCTCCAGACAGCGACTGAATTCGACCTAGCTGAAAAGCTAGTGTCGAAAATCCTGCCGCCGTCAGCCCATCCTCGTATTTTACCCCTCTCTTCATACTCACACTCATACTTGTATGCACTACACACATGTCGGAAGAATAGTCAGCGCTTAGTGTACCGGCTGGAGCACTGCTCCGCCGACATTCCTGGATGACATTCCTGGAATCCTGCAAGCTGCCGTATTGGTCGGCGCTAGATCTCACGTTCCGGCTGGGGAGGAACATTGCCACCTTCCGAGATACAATATCCCCCACATTTACTGGTCTAAAGACCAAAGCATTTGACTCGTCCATACACACTTAATACCCCCTCGCTTAACGGTCCTTCTAGGTAAGCGGCTTGAAGAGCCTGCGAGCTCTGAATACTGCACATGTTTACCTTGCAGGGGTCATCTCTTATTGCTGGCTGCGGGCGGGCCGTCGCGTCGGAGCGGCCGCTGTCTCGCGGCCTGCCGCAACGCCGGCGGGTCGCTGGGGAAATCTGCGAAGTACCGAGAGCGCGGGCCACGCGGGCAAACACACACGGTGGAGGACGCTCGCGAATAAAAGCAGCGGCTGCAAGTGGCCGCCAAACCACCAGCCGCCGAAGGAAAATAGATAAACAATTGAAGGACGCGGTGAGAAAATCATAAGCTACACTCAGTCAGTTTTGAGATACAGCTCGTTTAATTTTGGCGGGCCCACATACTGTCATTGAAAAGTCAAGCGTCGGTGATGTGTTAATGGTTTTATAAAAAATATGTATTTCTTTACTTATACGTTATTGCCTTCGGTACGGAGTTCAATATACACCGGATAACTTACCTGGATCGAAGGATCGTGGTGACGAGGGAAATATGAAATCTGTTGAATGATGTTCTCTTATGAAAAGGGAATAATGGGAGGGAAATATGAAAAGACAAACCGAATCAAATTAACAACTAATTGAATAGTAAATAAGTGAATCTGAATCATTAAAATTACGTAAAAAAATCATGTGTTTACCACGGGCATTAACTGGTTCTAATGACCATGGCTCTCGAGCTTTTTGTCCATTGAGCATTAGAACCCTTATGCCCTTAGCTCAATGGCTAGAGAATGGAAACGTACTGAACATTGAATGGCAAGAGTAATGCTCGAAGATTATCGTGATATGGTTCCTTTAAATAACTCGAAATTGTGGCTTACGTGTCCATCACTCACCGACCCATCCAATTTAGTTCATGATGACGCATTTTGCGTAATGAATTACTCGTGTAATCTGGACGATGGCAGATGTAGGTCCGAAGATCTGCGATCGAGTCCCGATTATAGCGGGTTTTCGAAGCTGTAAAGTCACTAGATTGCACGATGCTACGGCCTGGATGAGAAATGCTGAGGCCGCCTTCTCTCAAATGTTATTTCCTATCTATACAAGGCGAGTACCATAGCAAAGGCGGATCCTCAAGGAAGGGTCATAGGCCGCGTGCGACTCTTTTATCCTAGCGCGTATCTTAATTATTATTTTAGTGGCATGTGATGACTTGATCTCCCGCTTCCATGTAGCCCATCACCCACGATCTAGAGAAATGATTGATTATTTTGCTTGCGAGCGCATGAACTGCAACGATCATTAGTCTGGGTGGCCACTTTCTGGAAAACATGGGTAACCGGTAAAAATCAGGAAATTTCTTTGCTCTTGATTAGTCGGGGGAAAACCACGGAATTTTTTAGAAGAATCGCTAGGTTTTAGGGAAATTTTAACGGGGTTATAAAATGTATTATTCCGTTAAAACATTAGTACATCGTCATATTTTGCTCGATTTTTATTAGGGTGAAACTATTATTAATTTATTCTTCGTGACCATAAAATCGAGCAGCTGATAATTTACAATCACGTACTTTAATATTTTCTTTAAGTAGAATGAAATTACAAATCTTACCAGGAAAAAAAAAGATACTGCAAAATTGGGAAAAGTCAGGGGAATTTGTTCCAAGGAATGAGTGGCTACGCTAATTAGTTCGATAACTGCTGCTGCTCAAATGTATCTCTGGAGGTGGCGGTATCCCTTCCGCATTACAACGTGACCTAGACGTCCGCTGGCGGGGTTTTCGCCTCCGGGTATCTCCGCGACCGGGACATCGCCCCAGACGGGACCAACTCCAAACTCCTACGGGTCTTCCGGCGTATGTGGTAGCGTTGTGCATGCAAGTGGAAGTGTATGTAAGAAGGGAAGAGGAGGAAACAAGGCTAAGAAAGGAAAGATAAAGCGCGATGTATGTGTCCCGTTTGTTAAGGTACAGCTCCGGCATTCGCCTAGTGCTGATTAGAGAAACCACGGGAAACTACCGATCAGAGCCGCCGGCACCATACATTTTCCAGATATCGGGTGATTTTGACCTGTGACGAAAATCCGCCTTCGAGTTGTACGAAAAGAATCGGGCGGGTATGTTTATGAAAGATTCAGACAGTACGCCCAGGTCAAGACATCAATTGCACTAAAAGCATTGTTGGTCAGCGATGTAGGCTGCATTTTCTTCCTGAACGGGTTACCATCACGCACGACGCAAAACGAGCAACATCGCTGCTTTCGACATCCGCGGCGACCATTTTCCATCCGGGTGGAGGCATCGGGCAGTGAAGGACACTCGCAGCCGGGCGTCAGGTGCAGGGCGCTGTCGACCTAGATCTCACCTGCGCGGGGAAGGGGGCAAGGGGGTGCGTCAGTAGGGTGCCCGGCGCCAACTTGGCGCTCGCTCCGCACTTGGCGTCTGGCGCGCGGTGCAGCCCACGGCTGCTGGACGGACCTCCAGGAAGCGTCTGTTGGCCCTTCAAGGCGATAGGCTCAGCCGAGGTAGGGTAGAAACAGACAGGCCGCGACAAGCGACAACGATTTCTATGTTATTTTCAACACTGATAACATAGCCAGGGTGGTCACTTTATTGAAAACCGGGAAAAATCGGGGAATTAATTGCATTGCTTTGGAAAAGGCAGGGAAAGATCAGAGAATTTGTAATAGAATTGTTAGAAATGGAGGAAAATTTTGAGATGGTTATAAAATTAGATATTATTCCTAAAAAATAATACTGTTTATTTTTTTCTCAATTTCTATTTGTTGGGTTTTTAACTTGTACTTTATCACGGCGAAATCAGAGAGATAACAAATTCATTTAGGTTTGCTATAATATTTTCTTTAAAAAGGCCGTAATGGAAAATACTCTATAATCTTAGCTGCGAAAAAAAAATTTAATGCTCTGGAAAACCTAGAAACGTCAGGGAAATATGCTTCAGGAAATGAGTGGTCACACTTTACAGCTGTACTGTCTAATTGAAGGAGAAGTGTTTGTCTATATTTGTACTTTCCATAGTTTTAGCGCTCATTTTATGTAACATTTGTCGATTTGAAGCATGTTTTGTACCCGCTGATTAGAATACGTTCCGTCGTCAGGAGCTTCCGGTGGATCATGCTACCCCTGTTCGTCGGCCACAGGTCGTGTCTGTGCGCGATGCGGTGAGAACAAAATCACGTATAGCTCTGAAAATGTGCATACAGCAAACGACACCGCGGGGGGATTTTCAACGGCCAGGTTTGTTTTCTTCCCGCGAATTCACGCAACCAGCCACAACCATCAACACGCATTTAACGAGTTACAATGGATGGGGAAATGCTAATAAATGAGGTATTTTCTAGATTTGGCAAACACTGCACAACCATCATCTTAGTAGGGACGTTAATAACAGTATGGCAAGAAATAGGATGAGCAATTTATTTCTCAAAAAAAGAAGTTATTTATTTTACTATATCTCATACATTCTCCATTCTCATGACTCCCTGAACACACCTCATTTATCCGCTCACTTCCCCTACACCTTTAAGTTTCCCATGTCAAATAAGAAATCTCACAAAAAAACGCGAGTGATTTCCTCATCGCCATTTTCTCAAATGCTGGCACCGCTTCGCGTCGTGCGCTGTGTGGGTCGCTGCCGCTTGCTGAGTCTGCCGTGCTGCGCAGAGTCGCGCGTTGTACCCTGATGTGATGGTAGCAACTGCTGTTTGAATGCAAAAGAGATGAGGAGTGGTAGCCACTTGTCTTCAGAGAACAAGACGAGTGGTGAGGAGTGGAAACAACTGCTGTTCAAATTTAATCACAGCAAAGAATAATAGGAAACGTATGGGTGTTGGAATAAAGACATTTATGGTACTTGTTGATTAATTGGGAAATGGTTTAGTTTGCACAGCTCAGAGAATGAAAAACAGTTGTTTGACTCCATCTACTGCTAAAAGAATGCGCTCTTTGTAAAGCATACATGTCTGCCGTGAGTGGCTGAAACAACTTCAGATTATTATTATTATTATTATTATTATTATTATTATTATTATTATTATTATTATTATTAATAATAATAATAATAATAATAATAATAATAATAATATATAATGAACCTTTGAACACAGATTTCGTCTTAAAAATTCGAACACCATTAATGTACTTTAATTACGGCATGCTATTTATTTTGTAAAGCATCACTGACTGAAATTTCAATATTAATATTTAATGATTACGAACTGAGAAGCTGTTGGTTAATTGCGACAACTTGATGAATGTAGTTTCTGATGGTTAATATACACGGACTATTGTAGTCAACTTTGAACAACCGATTATGCACTACTGCCTCAGTTTTTAGCGACAGAGTTTCAAAGTCACAAGTTATCACTTGTGCAAAGTAGAGACGAGTCGATTAACGTGTCCTTGGCAAAGTTGGAGATCATAACTTTCTTGTTAGGAAACAAGTTTGGAGTGCAGGGTTTCAGTAAAATAGAAGCAATAGTGTAGCACTTATCTTAACTCAGAACTATTCACAACATGAACGAAATAGCATCAACAAGCTTTTGTCGATTGATAAAATATAGATCAATCGCAAAACTGTTTTGGGTGTTCATTTTCTATTTCTCGTGTGTTGCGAATACAACACAGCCGCACAACTTAAAAAGTCTCCTTTCATGAATGATTGCTTGATAGTGATTCTGAGCGCGGTAACTACGAGAGTCGCTGGTCTCGTAAGTGTAGTGCATGATTTCTCGGGAAGTGGCGGTGATCTTCCCCAACTGTATGGCGAGATCCGGCGCCGACCTACTGTTGGCTAGCGGAGTTTTCCCCAATCAGGTATTTCCCACCAGCGGAGCACCGCTCCAACCGGGAAAAGCTCCAGATCGGTCATAGTAGTGAAAGTGTGTGTAAGGAGAAACGATAATAAAAGGAAGAGGTAGGAAAGATCGTGCGAGGTCTATGGCCCGTTTTTTTGGTACTGCTCCGTCATTCGCCTGGTGTTGATCGGAGAAACCACGGAAAACTACCGATCAGAGCGATCGACCTCTAGAATTCTCCTCCAGACAGCGACAGAATTCAACCTAGGTGACAAGCTAGGGTTGAAATTCCTGCTACCGTCGGGACTCGAACCCAGGACCCCCCGGCCAGAGGAAGTGCAGTGAGATCAGTTGATGCCCTGAGCCATCTCTCCCAGTAAATACTTATATAATATTTACAAACATGCTTATTTTTTGTTGTTAAACATTATTAGTATGTGGTAAATTTGGTATAGTGCGGCTTTTATAACTCTGCCTATCAAGGTCCGTCTCAACGATGGCATTATGACATGATTTTTCTCGTCTTTCTCGGTCGTACCGCTAGAGTCGCTTAATTTGCAGCATCGCTTGGTACGATTGCGATCATACGACACCTACCCGTCACGACAGAGAAAGACGCGAAAAACCGTGCCATAATGCCACCGTGGAGACGAGCCTTGAAAGGCTGAGTTATAAAAACCGCACTTTAAGTAATTAGTGTTTGGTAGTATTAGTATTTGGTAAGTGCTAAATTGTATCAAAAATCAAAGTCTATTATTGAGAGCGTAGGCGTCCGCGGCCGGAATCAGAAACTGTTTACTTGGCTGTCCGGGAGACCCCGCGTCCCAGGCACAGTTGCCATTCTGCGACCTTACTCGTTACATATGGATCTCACAAATTAACAGTAAAAACTTAAGATTTTAATAAATGACTAATATTAGCTGCATAAAGCGTTGTCCAAGGTAAGTTTTTACGTAGAATCTGGAAAAATTGTCTGATGTGGGGACCTGATATACAGTTTATGAATAATGAGATATTATTAAAGAAAACTCGAAATCAAGTAGCCTGCAGTAGGAAATACGTAAAGTCAACGTCGTTGACTATAGAGCGAGGAAAGTTAGTTCTTGGTTCAAAAGAATAGAATTAGAAACACGAGGAAATTGGGTGTTGGTCTGTTGCCGACTGTCGGAACTTGAATTTTGAAAGAATACAAAATCTTAAAGTTGAAATTTGTGTTAGTGATTCAAGAAGTATCCTTAAGATTTGGAGGTTTGTCAGCGGCCTCATCTTTAATGAGCAAAAATCCGTGCGACAGCTGATAGGGACTTATCGGTGAAATTAAACGCTCATAGTCACTTAAAGGATGTTACAACTTAACGGACGTTATAGAAATAACTGCCGTCGCGAACGTATTTTTATATCTTCCGTGAATTATATATTTTCGTTTACGTCATCACGCGATCTCTATATTGATGTATAAATTACTTCACGCATGTGAACAACACATCCTTCATAAGATTTATTTCTAGCAGTCTGTTTATAGTCCGTTCCCCTCGCGGGAAAGATACTATATCCTCGTTTCTCCTGTCAACACCGCCGTCGTCCATCTTCCGCCTCGGCCACTAGTGGACATCTGTGACTCCGCTGCGGTCTGCTTGCGGGCGTGAGCCAGTCGCGAACGTTCGCATTACGTAAACATCCATCACTGGACCAAGCAGACGGAAAGGGAGTCATAGTGAGCCTCGGGGCTTGACGACAGGTCATCGGACTGCGTGTTTGAGGCTTCTGTAAACACCCATTTTGTTTTAGCTAGCTTTCGTTCTCGAGAGGAACCAACGGATTATGGTGCAGTAAAACCTATTTAGGGCGGAACCCATTCCATTTTGGAAATTTTCCGTGTCTGACAAAAATCTCCGAGCGTAACGATTTTATTCATGAAAATTACCTTTTATATCTCGCGATTATGCTTGAGGTGGAGACGATTTTTTTAAAGAACTGCGAGTTATTATAACCTAGGCAATAATCAAATACTACTTCTAAAATAATAATTCTATTTTTTATAATTCTATTTTTAATAATTCAATTACACATTTTATTCAGGACGTTATTACGCGGACGTCAGTAAATTGAATGACGGTGTTTTGCACGTATATCTGCTCTCAGGAACGTTTTGCAATTATTTTCTGAATACTTTTATTCAAAGTTCCGCTTTGGATCGAACATTTCTTTATTTATTATTTATTAGGGGCATGCGAGACTGTTGATTTGAACAACTTGATTTTGAAAAACGACGTTTGGCGACCATTTTGGAGAAATTTTTCCTTATACTTGGCTCTAAATTCAAGCGAGAGATCCATAACATAAAAACTGTCTGTAATTGCACGCGTAAGTGAGGAAATGTTTTGCAATTCATGTGCATTATTTAACTTCATAGGAGAAACATTTTGGAGAATTTTCTGCGTTTATTTTAAACTCTTCTACTCCTTATTCATTTCCTTTCGGATCTTATCCTGTGTTGCTTTTCTTTTATTGCTCTGTCCGTTCATTTTTCTAATTCGCTCTTTATATTTCCCGGTAATGCTCGACTATTTCCTAACTATTTGTCTCTCGATTCAACTTCCTATTTCTTAGATTTGTCTAAGGAAATACAATATGTGACTTCCATGTGTACATTGAAGAGAGAAATATTGTAATTGTCCAGAAAATGTATCTGTAGTTTGAGGAAAATACTTGTTAGAAGTCTCCGACATCAAAAATTGGGAGTTTTCATTAAGAATGTGCTCGCTTGCTTATCTATCTAGCTGTTTTTTCATCTCCCTGCCCGCCTTTTTCATTCATCTCAGTTCGTCCGATTCTACCACTCTCCGTTCGCTTGCCCTTTGTCTATTCGTCAGGCTGAACTGTGAACCCTGCTTACCCATCCGTCCGATCGTCCGGTTGTCCATCTGCCTTCCTATTTGTTCGTCTGTCTGTTTCGCTGTCCATTTGTCGGTCCGTTCTTTCATGATGCTTTCCGGTACGCATAAGTACATCTTACTAATACACAGGATATTTTAAAAAATAATATTCCGCAAATGGCTTATAAATATATAAACGTTAATCCATTACAATTTTGTTCTTTGCGGCGGCGATCCCTTGCCGATGTCTGTAGCCGGGAGGCGTCGCGTCGCGGGGCGGTCGAGGCGAGTGACTCAGCGCCAATGGGCTCGTGCGTTATCGGCGCCGCTTCCGGCCGCGCGAACCAGACGCCCCTCCCCAGAGATGGCGAAGCGCTGTACAGCACAGGCTCCCCCACCCCCAACCCCTGCACGAGCCCCACGTTGGGCGCCACAACCGCGTGGGAGCGTCTCGTGGGGCGCTGGCTTACGGTTCGTGTGAGCCCTTCATTTCTCCTCAGCCCCGTAAAGGAAGCCAACCTACACAGGAATGATTTTCTCCATAAGGCTCAATATTTCTCGCAGAATTACTTCAGTTGTATTGTAAAAATGTGATTCAATAGGCTGGTCTGGAGCTAAAAGAGGTCTTAGTTACAAATAGCAGAAATCACTTTGCACGACCGGTCTATAAATCACAACACCAATTATAAACTGGTATTTTCAGATCCATGGCACTTGCTCTTATTTTTCAATAGGTCCTCCGCTCATTCTGTTTTCTGAAGTGGACATCCGCCCTAAACGCGATTGTTTTATTGATCCCTTGTATTGATGAATAAATGTATTCAGATGGAAGCTGAGTCATTTTGACGCGTTCGGTGCTCTCCTGTAATTGGGCGGTGTGGTCCCCTGTTTAAATGCCAGTCTCCCCCTCTCCCCAGCTGAGTGTGTAGTAGTTGTGACGCACCGGCGCCACGCCGCGCCGTCGCTTCGTTTGATGTCGATGTTGACGGATGTCGCCCTGCCCGCCGCGCCGGCTGGAAGAGATACGGCGACGGCCGGCGAATACGGCGCTCGTTGTTTGGGCCGACAGCGGCGGCGTCAAGTCGCTCTCGCGCGCGCCAGATGCCGGTCACTTTGGCGGCGCGAACGGGGTGTGTGACTCACGGATGTGTGTGGGATTCTGAAATTGAGGACACATCGGCCATCGTGATGACGTAGCCTGGTTTGAATGAATGAAAATAAAGACGCATGTACTCTTTAAGATATACATTTTGTAAATAGTTTTGTATTAGCAAAACTCCCCTAATATTCGTCAGGTTTGTGACTTTTATTAGCATCTGATTCATTAGAGATTAATTCATACATTTTCAGGACTGGCTTAAAGTCACAAAGTAAAAACTGGAAGAAAAAGGAATCTATCGATCGATCGTTGTAATTGTTACGATTGTTGTGAACGATGATCGATCGTAATCAGTTGTAATTAATTGGTGTTTCTTATTGAAATATCGGAAGTTATATTTACCTAACTTATTGTTGCCTTCCAGATTCAGTGTCCCACCCTGCAGTTAGGAGTACAACACGTGTGTAGAATTGCATTCACCAACAACTCTGTTCTTTATTTCTGTAATTTAATTTTTTTTAACGCATTGCAAAAATTGCGTATATCATAAAAGATACTTTGATAGAATTCGAGCACTTGTTTGTTACAACTTTTCTTATTGTATACGAACACATTACTTCTTTGATTTTCTGTACTCATTACTACGAATAATCTTCATTTAACCCCAAATTAAACGAACTAAAGAGCTTTTGCTGTCCCATTATCATACATTGTTTTAATTTTAAAATACGGTTTATTTTTTGCAATTTCAAAACATACTTTATTTTTTATAAATAAAATTCTTAATAAAATTATTGTATTATTGTATTGTGCAAATTCATGTTTTGCAAATGTTCAGGAGGAAGTATATACAAGCCTTACATACATTTGAGCCTCCTTGCAAATAAATGTATTTACATTTGCAAATATTGTTGTATCGCTTTCCTTTGCGGAGACGTGGCCGTGGTTAGAATTGTAGAGCAATTGTAGAGCCCTTTCAGTAAAATACCATGACGCATGCAGTAGAGTCAAAGTTCGAGGAGTTCTTTTGGCATTCATATGCGAAAGCAATGTATGGAAGAAAAATGAACTGTGTACGTCAACGAAAACAAAAGTAAAATATTGTGATCACAAAAAAGTAATACCATAATAATTTTATGTGAACATTTCAATATCTGTGAACTATGTTTCTTTATCAGAAGGTAACGTATACGATGTGCATTTTATTTTTCCGCCGTTTTTCAGGATTAAAAAAAATAGAAATAGGAATTCGAAGAGAATGTTCAACAATATGTTTGAAGTACATTTTATTTAATTATTGTCACAATGAATTATTTTCCTGATAGAGAAGTATTTTTTTACTTCACTTCGTAACAACAGGACTTTTTGTTTTAATACAAAATTTTAATTCAGTTGCAAGACACGCCCTTTTATAACTAGAAAACGAGACGGGCCGCACCACTTTTTGAGTAGAATAATTTTGAACTTCCCAACTGGTATTACGGTATGTGGTAGTGTAAAGCATGTATGTATGTCGCTGCCTGAATGTGGAGTTGACAAGGCTGAGTAAGAAATGGCCGCGTGCGGTCCGTGGTCCGATTGTTAGAGTAGTGCTTGTTGCAATAGCCGGATATTGATCGAACAAACCACGGAAAATCATAACAGCAGGTCGCTAGAATCCTCGAGTGAGCAATTGGATTGGACCCAGTTAAGTGGCGAAAATCCATCACCGTCGGAACTTGATGCGGTGTCTCTGATGAACTACACTACCACAAATTCCGGGAGACCCGTCGGAAGTGGAGGCGGTGCCCCACTGGTGGGTAATACCTGGTTGGGGAAACCCTGCAAACCGACGAAGGTCGGTGATGGATCTCGTCATCCGTCGGAAGATCACCGCCACCTCCCGCGGTACAATCATTCACTACACTTAAGGGACTAATGACCTTAGTATTTGACACGTCCGGAATCACTGATCAGTTAGTTAATCGAGTCTTGAGTTCTGGGGCTCCATTATCAACAATGTTGCAAAGGCAGTGGTGTTGACACGGAGTTGTTACAACCTTTAAGGGACTGAAAAGAGAATGGGGAGGATAGGATTGCGCGCATGGTCCTGTTTCGACATCTTCCTGGAGTCGATCGGAGGATGAAAGAATAACGGTTCTATGCATTTCCTATCCAGGCAGGGATCAGTTTGTAACCACCCTACTGTTGAGAGGGTTACCTCACAGCGTGAACGCAACCCTCTCGATGTACGAAGTTTCAGTTGAGGTATTGAAACTACACGTTCATACAGTCAGTGCACAAGAAAAAAAGACCTTCTTAAAATTCTGTTTTTAATTAATTGAAGAAACGCATTTACAAAAAAAACCCGCGAAAGTTTCATGAAGATAATCCGTAAGACAGCCGGAATATAAAATAAAGCACTTCGTCTTTGTCACGAAATGAACTGCTCCACTCACGATAAAACCGTTTTGCGACAAAATTAATATTTTGAAGGTGTATCACGTTTCGTGTGTAGTAACGATACGCGACCCACACGTGCCGTTTAAATAAGGTTGCTGTGCTAGATCACAGCGACGGATTGGTGCATCGAGAGGCCTGGAGCGATTCTTTTGATGTCGCCGTTGACGAAGAGCGCACCAGTGCCTGGAGGTGTGTGACCGAGGTTAGCTTGTCTGCACAGACCCCACGCAGCGTCGGCTGCTGGAAGAAGAGTGTTTAGGATACTGCGAGGGAAGTTTCCGGAAACTGCGATCCTCTACCAAATGCCACTCGCTACCAGATGCATGTTCTTCACTTCTGTTCAAAAGTGATCGACAGCAGTGCCAGAGCTAGACAATTTTAGGCCCGGGGCTTTACTGAAACGTATCCCCCCCTCTCCCGCCGAAAAAGAATTAGAAAAGGTGAAAGTTGTTTCAAGAAACTATGAGTTATTTTATTCAACAAGTAACAAACATTACGTTACTGCTAGAAAAAGTTTTTGGAATTGTATTTTAAATAATAGTGTTAAGTGAAAGTATTTAGTAATCAAATAATACAATTTCCACGGTGATCTTAAAACGCTAAATAATTATGTGTTTAGTTAATGTTCAATAAAATCACTTGTTAAACACATGAAACAACAATATGGATTTCTGTGGAACCTATTTTGATGTTGACATCATTTGATTCATTTCATAAACCTACCTTAAAGCAAGTAATGACTATAATTAAATATTTAGGATAAAGAAATAATGGAAAAATGTATGAAATATCAGACTACTGTACCGTGCCTATAAAATTGTACTGTATGTATTAAATTGCGTTAACGATGCTGTCGATTTCTTTTTCAATTTTTTACTAAGTTTTCCATCAGCCCCATCGTCGGGCCCCCTTGACTTGCGGGGTCCCAAGCGATCGCCCGGTCTTCCCATGCCTAGAGCCGGCACTGATCATCAGATTTGCAGTTTGATGGACATTTGCTAAATTAGAAGTATATAAGGCCCAGCGGTTTCCGTGATTATTCCTTTTCAATGAACACTGACGAGAAATGAAGATTCGAAAACGTTTGCAATATTTTACGTTAGAAATAATGTAAATCCAAATAATACTTTTCAAACACAAATCATATTAACAAAACGTACAGTTTTAGAAGAAACTATTTGTTTACATTTCAAATTGTTTGAGCATTTGTCACCTCGATCGGAAGTTAACCCGCGTCTCCCAGCGTAATCAACAAGGCAACTAAGTGGTGACTTTGGAGAATTTGTATTTTTTCCATAAGAAAACAGTGAAGGAAAGACACAAACGATTAATGAAAGTCACGTTTTCCGAAATATAAAATTTCATTAACCTTTTCTACACTTGCAATAAACGTTCCAACTATTTCTCTCAACTGAAAGACATAATTTCTTCAGTGTATAAATGGTGTGCGTCGAATATTTTGTCTTTGTTTATTTCCTGTCTTTCAACGAAGGCATTCCGTGCAAATCATCTTCAATTAGTCACTTGCCAGTTGTATAATCTATAAGTGGAGTGGCATTGAACTTGGGCGAATGCGTCTATTTCCTCGTAAATGACTGTGGACCTGGGCGGAGCGACGCCTCTGAAATTACCCGCTTCCGATTCAGTGGTGGATCCACCCCTTTGTGGACCTGCCCCAGACCGTGAAATTCGAGTTCACCGCAAAAATGAGTACGTTCAACCCTGTGTATAGGAATAGAGTTAGGTAGAATTTGGGGAGAATGCTATTGAAAAGATTTTTAAATGATCTCATCTCAAAAATCGTCTGAAAAATATCTATCTCAACGTCGGTAACTGTACTAAAAATTTGATATAAACTTTTTAATATTTGTAATATAGTAAATTTGTAATGCTTGTAATAACTTTTTGCCGTATGACTTCAGGATGCTTGCGTTTGGACTGAATGGTTATTGTCTGTCTTGGGGCTGGGCTTCTAAAATGAGGAAAATGAAAGCAGGATTAATATCTTCGAACACCCATTTTATTATCTACATTCATAATTCATGAAATTGTAGTGTATTTTTTTCTCTTGTGAATGAGTGTGCTTGTTGTAGTTTAACGCAATGTTAAAGTGATGACGGGAATGCTAAATCGAGGTGGGCCACAGAAGCTACAAGAACTGACACTCTAAAGTAGTGATATCTAATACACATGTATAGTATCTAATTTTCTAAGTTAGTGGAACTTCTTTACTTATAACTTAAATAGAACCAGTGAAGTGAATTTGCGTAACAATAGAGTCCGCGTTTAACAATGGGTTAAGTCAAACTTCGATAATTATTGTTTGATTTCTCGAATTTGTTCACTAATTGGATTGGAGATATTCGAGACATTTTGCATAGCGTAGCATACAGCAGTCACGTGACAAATAGCAGGCAATGTCAAAAATGATACTTTTCGCGATGTAAGTCGAAATGCAAGAAGTTCCGAACTGTGGCGGCTGAATTTATACTAAATCTCCGTAATGCCACATCCTCTTGATTGGTATTTGTTAGACTAAAGCTGCCCATCAACCACTAATCTGTACACATAATTAAATTACTATATGATTATTTTACATAAATATAACTAATAGCGGGTAAAGAGATAATTATATGTACATATTGATGCCCCCAACTTGATGTTGCGTCATGGGAATACAGAATTAGCCACACACTGTCGCCGCAGTTGGAACCATAATGGGATAAGACGGGTGAGGTAGTCCGGTTCATCAATTTTAGCTGGTTCTGCGCAGCACCAGTTTGCGTCCCGAACCACGTGACCACAGCACGGGCACTTTGTTTGAAAAGCCAGCCAGAAAAGCCAGAAATAAAGATACAATATTGCAAAGATGACTTGTAAGTACACTGAAAGTTCCCGCTAATATTGAGACGCCAACTGTTGCATGAAGCTCATTGACTGAAGTCAGATACGATGCGCAATAGCTCTCCTTGCCTTTCCGCCAAGGTTGGAACAAATACAATCGGAAGTGCGTGCACGCCTTAGCGGGCAGCAATCGAATGCAATCTCGATCTGTTGCGCATGCGCAAAAGTGATGTAAAATTTGAATTGCGCATGCTCAGAAGATCGATAGTGCTTTTGATTGCTTTAACATTCGAGGGTTCACAAATTCCCTAATAGAGAGTTTGTTCACCTTCAAACGTTAAAGAACTATCGATCTTCTGTGGATGCGCATTTTAAGTTTTGCATCACTTTCGTGCTTCTACACATGCCCAGAAGATTGTACTGTCCGCTAAGGTAAGATTGTACTGTCCGCTAAGATAAGTAAAGATTGTGCTGTCCGCTAAGGCGGGCACACATTCTCTAATGTAGTACGATCGAGTGATCGATTAACATTCGATATAAGTCGTCCTCTAAATCCGGCGAATGAGCGGTCTCGCTTGGCGCGTGCGCAATGGCTCAAAAGTGGTAAACGCTAAGGAGCTTCGCGCGGCGCAAGCAGTCGCTCTCGCGTGCCCGCTGTCCGCGCGCCTCGCCAGATTGGGCAGGGCGCGCGCGCGGTGTCGGAGGGCGAGGTCGGGGGCGGGGCCGGGGGTCGACGCCCGACCGCCGACACGACCGCTCAATTGGCGAATTCCGTGCGTCGCCCGTCGCTGGGCCATTGCGTCGCCCGCGGTCATGGCGAAGGCCGCCACGCCCCGGCGGCGCGCCGGCGCGGCGGCAGCGCGCACCAACGACGCTGGAGCGACACACACACACACACACACACACACACACACACACATATACACATATACATACACACATACACGCACACACTCGCGCCCGTGCACGGAATGAGCCTTTGCAATGGGATGCTAAAGTAGTACTTATGCTTAATAATCATATAGTTAATTGTTTTGTTATTATTATTATTATTATTATTATTATTATTATTATTATTATTATTATTATTATTATTATTATTATTATTATTCCTCTACTTCACAACGAAGGATGTTATGAATCGGTTGATTATAAAGTCTACTCCGGATTGTAACCTGCTTCCTAAGGATCAGTTAGAGGGGCTTTCGGTCTCTTGATTACTTTTCGCAAAATGTGGACTGTTCCCAGTAAACCGTCATTGCTCTTCCCAATCTTTGGAATGACCTGGGAGTTTAGACTAGTTCTTAAATAAATTATTATTATTATTATTATTATTATTATTATTATTATTATTATTATTAATAATAATATTCCTTTTTCTGTCCCAGTAGCACTTACAAAGTTGCCTTGGCCTATCTCCGACTAGATTTTTGAATGTATGCGGAAAAATTGGTAACACATAGTAAGTGGAAACTGAGAAATGCCATTTCAAAGTTGTTGTTTTCTGCCACTTCATTCTAGTTTCTATATAATATAACACTGCTCTCATTTGTGGTTATAAAGCTGAACCCTGTGAACGAACAGTTTTATTGCAGGGTTCCCGCTGCATTTTCCAAGAAAAGCTACATAAATCCAAATTTGATGATTATAATTATATACTTTCGTGCCCTCCATTTTGTTTTATTATCAAAATTATATAATAATGCACTTAAGTGATATAATCATTATTAGACAACACTCTTAAAGACGTATTTTTATAAAGCCGTGTTAGATAGGTTTTGCTGTGCGTTATTTATTGCGAAAAGATTCGTGTTTTATTAGTTCCACCATAAGGACCTTTGGACATGATAATTTTACATATTACTTCTCTGTCTTTTAAAAAGAAAGAATGAAAGAAAGAAAGAAAGAAAGATAGACAAATTCTAGAGAATGAAGAATAGAAATTGACACAAGCACCCTACCTCGTGTTGACTAGAAATAAAAAAAAGAAAGAGAAATCGAAAGAAAGCATGAAAGAGCGAAAGAGCTAAAAAAAGAAACCGCAAGAGAAAAAGAGAAAACGAGAAAGAGAGAGAAAGAAGCAAAATAGAAAGAAAGAAAATATTCGAACAGGATAGCTGAAGTTACTTTGACTCTCGCCATAGAAATGGCCGATAGTGCTTGTCCGTTTATCTTTCATTATCATCCTTGTTGGTTCCTAAATCTCTTCATTGTCCACGAAACAAGCAATTTACAAAATATTTTCATCAGGCTATAACTGACTTTCCAACAGATGTTCTTCAACCTGGGGAAAGTTTCATCGGCTGATACTTAAAATTACCGGAAGCTAATAACAGTAGACTTTCTGCCACTCCGCTCTTGTTGCCCTCTTGTTTCGTTTTCGGAGACCCCTTCAGGTGGGAGGTCCTCATTTAGTACTTGCTCTCCCGCCCTCCTCCGTCTTCCCCGTCCTCCCCCACCTTCTTCGCGTCCACAAGCGCCCCCATCGCCGGTCCTCGGAGGCGCAAGTTTGTTGCAGAGCACTCGGGAGTTTCTCTCGCTGGAAGACACTTCCCCCGCAAAACTTTCGCCCGTGCTGGCATGGAAAGAGCGCTGCAAGGAGGTTATCCTACTCGTATATTTTGAATGGGCTTGCACCCCCGGATTTCTTTTTTTCCTTTTTTTCGCGAAAGAGCGCGCGACAAAGGTTAAAGGTAATAGGGACTCGAACGTGTATACAGAATGAAATGTCGCAGTGAGAGATGTATTGTGGGATAGGGCAAGACGTTGTTGCAAAAGGCAAAGGACTGCAACGTCTAATGTCAGTTGTTGATTTTAGCGTCCTTTTACAATGTCTAAAAGTACGTAGCCTATCTGTTATTGTTATCCATTAGATAATACCTACAACTTAGAAATTTTAGAATATCATTTTCACTTTTCCGAAGAAAACCGTTCACTTAAACATCGTCTTTCGAAACTCATGTTCTGGGTTGGTGTCGGATTCAGCTTTCCTACAATTTTTTCAGAGAAAAATGTAAAATTATTTTCATTAAAAATTATTAATACTAAATTAAATATTGTCATTATGTTGGCTGGTAGATCTTAATTTTATTCTACCTTCTCTTTATAGTTGATTTTTTTAGTATTTGTTCAAATATCTTGTCGAGCTTTTGATAAGCGAATGCAAAGTGTCATGTCGTATGATTATCTTCGAAAGCATCACAACACATTTTGAAGAATTGAAGACATGAAATGCATGTCGCATTTATGTTGGTGCATCGACTGCGCCTGTTTACGACTAGCATTCATTTCGATTGGTCGCAACCTTCGTGATGTGTCGTTTAATTGAGCCTGAAGTGGTTTTATAGCTTTTGTCTCGGACACACTCCAATGATGTTTTCGACTAGCCGTTTACGAGCAAACTTGGATCGTTCCTTAACACACTAAAGCTATCAGCGCCCATGCAACAAAACACCACAAAGCCAGATGAGAAATTAAATGTGAATTAAATGTATTGTGGAAGGTGGGAGTTTGGATTGTGAATTACTGCTGTGGGCTTAATCCAAGGTAGGAGAAGTTCTTACAAGTTCAAGTACGTTGATGCTAAAACTAGTAACATACGTGACTTTAAAAAAATGAGAAGAACGAAAATTCTGGAATACGACTATTATTTAGCATTAAATGCGCTTCTCAGGTGGCTCATGGATAGCATCCTAGCTTTCTGCGAGTCGGTTGCGGCTTCGATTCCAGGCGAGGATAAAAAGTAACCCGAAGCTCTTTAATACAAATCGTCTGATTTTCTGTTCTTACCTGTGTGACAAAAGAAAGATCAGGCAGGCCAAATAAGTTAAGTACGATGATGAAAATGCGTCATGCTTGCCACTTAACTCCCCTTATCCACAGACGTGGATAATATAGAACTAGAGCCTGGTGGACTGGGGTTTCTTCAAATTGGAAAATATAGTACGTGTGTTTTAGGCGCTAGCAGTGTTCACTGATGGACGGTGAGACGGACAGACAGACGGGCGGACGTTTTGGAAAAAAACACTTTTTCGGTATCAGGGGACCCCAAAATGTGTATTGAAATCCCGTTGGAATCTCGAAATCGATTTTTCGCAGCATTACATTACTTTCTCAATACTACGTATATTACTCCGTATATACGTATGTATACGAGAAAGTAAAAATATGGAACAAGCCTGGGAACAGCGCTAGCTGGCAAAATCGGATTAATCCGACCCTAGACTACCAAATACATGCATAGTTTTAGCATTAAATTTTCCCAATGGTTGTAGTGTTTTGTTGCTAGCTTGCGCTGGTGTAGTTTATAGCCTTGGGACGCAGCGCGCCGGGGCGCACGTCTTCGCGTTGAGGCTCCATGCCTCGTTTGTTGCCCCGGGGCAGGCGTCCTCGCCGCGGGTCGCGCGCTGGCGCTTGGGAGCGGAGAGTCAATTCGGCCGGCGCGAAGCGGCCGGGGCAGAGCGGGACTGGACTGCCCGGAGGGGGACGGAGCGGGGTGGGGTTGGGTGGAGGTGGGGGAGGGGGCGCTGTGACTGAGAAGCCACACGTCGCCGCGCCGTCGTGCTTTTGTTGGAACGGCGCGACCAGCTGTAAAATGCGACATCGATGTCGATGATTTGAAAACATCCACGTTTCTATAAAAATATCGATGTTTTAAACATCAATGTATTGATGACGATGTTTTTTTAACAACGATGTTTTGTGATTGATGTTTTTTTTCGTTTTCGATGTTTTGTTTGTGGTTGAAAAATTCCCATTACCACCCACACTCGCACCGTCTTATGTGTTCGAACCAAAAGAACGTGCTTTGTACTACCTTCATCGACCAGACTGTTCTTCGTCCGAGATGATCCTGATACTCTGTATTGACTTCGTATTTCGCTCATGGAGAGACGTTTTTTAACGTTGTTTTTCGTTAATTTTAAATTAATACACACAGCTACTGTCAAATTAAATTTTGTTGCGCACGAATTTAATTTTAGACTAAATCAGTATTAAAACATCGATGTTCAAAAAATCGATGATTTTTAGTCGATGTATTATTAACATCGACGTTTTTATTTTGAATATCGATGTTTTGGTTGTCGATGTCGCTCACTAAGTAAGAGGAATCCGGTGCCATGACTTGCCAGAGTCTCTTGCTACATTTGGTTGGGTAAAGTACGCAACAGGACACTCGCGGCACGTCGTTCAAGTATCACGCACATGATGTCAAGGTTGACCTCGGTTGGTGGTGGCACGTTTCGCGCTGCCGTGGCACGCCACGAATTTACCAGCGCACTCAGTGCCGTGAAAGGAAACAATCAGTAAGTAATACGCGCGTTTATTTTTCTAAGGTGTTGGTTTTGTCCGAAGCTGCTGTAGCGGATCAAATAATTGAAATGATTGAAGGCGTTGTCATTGTCAACAATAGTATTATTGTTGACAATGACAACGCCTTCAATCATTTCAATTATGTAAATGTCAACTACGACTCACCACTGAATCAAGGATCAAATAATACTAAATATTTGGATCCTGCAATAATGACGATTTGAACAAAAAAGTTTAGAATTATTAGAAACAGAAAAGTTTCCGTCACTTTCATTCTTGCTCTCGTATGGCGATGTGGTCAACTGCGTGGAGAGATTTCCTTGTGCCACACGTGCCGCCGAGTCTGTCAGGAAGCAACTAACGTCACGTCATTTATTTTAAGGTAATGTAGGAAATAGAACCGTAGAACTGATTGAAACAAAGGCTCTATTATGGTACGGGCATTTAAGAAGGTAGCAGCCAAAGCAACTGCCAAAGATGATGTTCAGGAATTCAGGAATTACCACCCTGAAGAAAGAAGATGTGGAGGCTGACCAAGAAGGAAGTGGGAGGAAGACGTAAGATCAATGATGTCGGCGAGAGATTTAGAAAATGATGCCTGGGATGATCAAAAGAAAAGAAATTAGGCAGCGAGAAACGGCGACGGCTGTAGAATACACGTTTTACCACTACTATAGGAAATTCATTTACTGAACGAAATCATATAAGCAGCCATTAGAAGTCTGAGAAAAGAGTGTACATTCTTGGTGAATACGAGAAAATTATTTCGATTTGCAGTAGATGTAAATATCTTAATAAAACATTTCTTTCCTACCTCGCAGTTGGCTGAGTAGTGCTGGTGCAATAAGTTTCATTGTCCAATTACACAGGAGTAACATTAAAATTTTAGTCTAGGAGGGGTGCCTTGCGCCAGTAGAAGAAAGTAACTGGCAAGCATAGAAGAAAATCACAGACTAGTGAATCTGCAATATGTTGTGTTCATTTTCTGTTTATTCATTTTGAAATTAAATCGAAATGTTCATTTTGCAATTTTCGAAGAAAATTAAATAATAACATCGTCTTTAAAAACACTAAGAAATCTTATATTGCGTGATAACTGTTAATTACTGTTGAAATTCGTTTCTTCAAATACAGAAGGAATCGAAGAATTTTTTTGTCGTGTTCGAACCGAATGTAAATGCATTATTTTTAAACATACATTTTCAAGACGCTTGCCCCCAATAAATTAGTCACAACCCAAAAAGAAATGTAATGTAAACAAGAGGAAAATCTGTTACGTTTGTTTATAAATATCCGCGAGTTCTTAAAAAAAACAATGGAGAACCAATAGTGCAAATATTTTCCAATCTGAAATTACAAACGTTATGAAGTTAATTCTGTGGTTATTAAACTTCCTGTTGCTTGGGGATAAAATTACTCTAAATATATAATATCAAACTGCTCTAAATTTAAAAGGAAACAATGCTTCCGGGCTTATAGCGAACGTTAATATAATCAACGCTACATAATGATGACTCGCGGCTGTAGCGCTTTTCTTTGAGTCAGAAGCCTCCGTAGACGAGGTGCAGGCGTGTGCTCTTTATGTACTTTCTTAGAACATTCTCCGAACTGGAACGACTGTAGTCGACCTTGAGTAGAGTAACATGTGCATCTCTTCACAGCGGCGACTCAATGAGAGGAATCAGTTCGCGGCATGAATCAACTCGCCCATTATTTGTTCTCTGTTTTCTGCTTTCGACGCCTATTGACTGGAGACGATTAATTAAATAAATTGTGACAGGTTTTTATTTCTCTTGTTGTGGGATGTTTTCTAAGGTATAAATTTGGTTAATATGGTTCTCTTCCTTAATAGATTTCTGAAAATCAGGAAGTTGGTGTTTGTAAGTGTGGTGGAAATTGTATTGTTTATTTTTAGAAGCATCGGATACATTGTAAACGTTTTTTTACGTGAAGGTATGCAGCATTAATAATCATTTACTAATGAATTCTATGGGTATTGTGTGGCAGCTAGTCGTCTTTTACATTTTCCTTTTTGTCTCATTAAAGTTTGAGTACTCTGTGAATTTTGATGAGAATTTTTTGCTGGAACAATAATAGTTTTATTATTTATTAAAAGCAAATAAATGATTGCTGTTGGCAACTAACATTGATTACTGTTAACGAAAACACCGTATTTTTTTATCTCAAGTTCGCAGTTAGTAAAATTATTTCAAAAGCATTTTTGGAGAGGATTGCAAACTCAAATTGCCCTCTCTTCCCTCTCTCTCCGCGAAGTACTTTTTGGATCCGGTCTTGGCTTGGGACACGCCCCATCATAAACCGGGAGGAAAAACCATGATGCCGCCTGGTTGTAGCACTTCTCTGTCGAGGAGCTGAGAACGAGCTGCACGCTTGCTCTCTTTATGTACGTTCCTGGAACCACTTCCTTTGAAACCCAGCGGCAAAATAATGAATCTCGTCCCTAACCGGCAGTACGTGTTATTGGAAGGGTAGCTAGACGCACAATTGCTTTCGAACTCATTTTCACGTTAACTTATTTTCTCCTCTCTACATTGTTTCCTAAAGTTGCTGAGAGAATGGACTAAATCAATTCAACCTGAGTTGTGAAATTATGCAAAAATGAGATATCTCCTGGATCTCAAAACGTTCTTTCCGAAATGCATGGTGCCGAAGTATATCCGTCTTCGTTTTACCTGTTTTCCGTTGTATTGGAGCCCATTCCCTAACTCTTTTTGGGCAACTGTTTTCTGTTATCCATCTTCATTGCCCATACTATCGTCTATCTTAATTTAAACGTACTATCAATTACAACAATGCTTATTCATTTACTGGGCCAAATTTTGAAGCTCTCAAGTTTTTTTCTACACGGAAATAAATATATCTTTAAAAATTTGAAATATTAAATTTCGACTCTTAATTTTTACCCGAACCCCTGCGAAACGAAATGTCCAAGAGGTGATAAATGCCGACACACTGACACGAGTTACAATAGGAACCGTGCAGCGTTCTGAAACAAGAGCCAAACAATGCGCAGTGAATTTTGGGGGGACCTTGGCTTCAAGGCTGTCGAGGGGAAACACCTAGAACGTGATGCACGGCGTCATAAACCTGTTGGTTTCGCGACGCGACGCGCCTCGCACCGCCTGGTCGCCCACCGGACGCCGCCGCCGCCCGCCCGCCCGCCGGACGCCGCCCGCCCGCCCGCCTCCACCGCCCGCCTGCTCGCCTCCACCGCCCTTCCGCCTGGAAGAGGAGGGGGCACTCGTGCGGGTGGCCGGAAGGGAGGGTCGAAGTCGAAAGAAGTAGCGGCAGGTGATAGGGTGACAGTTTTCGGGAATATCAGTTTGCGTATTAGGTCCCCCAGGGAAGCAGTGAATCTAAGGTTGACGATTATATGATGATGATGATAATAATAATAATAATAATAATTATTATAATTATAATTATAATTATAATAATTATTATAATAATAATCATAATAATAATAATAGTTATAGAATATTTTACTTCTTAAAAAATCAGTTACCATGCCTTGACATTGTATCTATGTGGTAGCAATGTAAGAACAATAATTTGTGTGAAAATGTAAAATAATAATAATAATAATAATAATTATATTAATTATTATTATTATTATTATTATTATTATTATTATTATTATTATTATTATTATGGAGACCCTTGTGATCTATTTCATCCTAGACTTAATGAATTTTGCAAGGCTAGTATGAAGTCATGAAGTTCCAGGTTACTAATACACAGCGGAAAGGAAGTAGTAGAAACAAGAAGAAAACAGATTAACGGAGAAATGTTCCAAGGAGATTCGCTATTTCCTCTGTTGTTTTGCTTCAGTTTGATTCTTTTATCTAGACAGTTGTTGCACACTGACTTGGGTTACAAATTCTGTGGATGAAAGACCAGTATCACATTGGTTTTACATGAATAATCTGAAGGTAAGAATGAAGCGAATTTCTCTCAAACGCTGTGTGGTCTCAATAATTTTAGCTGTGACATCTGTATGAAGTTTGGTCTTGACAGCTGTGCAAAAATCAATTCAAAGAAAGACATAATGACGTTAGAGAACATTGAAGTTGATATACACACTGTGATCCAAGATGTTGAGCCAGGTAAAACAAATATCTGGGCATTGAAGAATGTGAGAACATCTCGAACCACGCAATACTAGAGAGAATTCGCAGTGAGTATTACAGAGGAGTGAGACTTGTCCTGCAGTCCGCTCTGAACTCCAGGAATAAAACATCTGCAATTGGTAGTTTGACTGTGCCTGTAGCCGAGTTCAGTTTCGGACTAATGGACTGTATTGAGTAAGAAATTCGAATCATGGATCGAAATAGCAGAAAATTGCTTACAATGCATAATATCACCCACCCTCGAGCTGATGTACATAGAATTTGTGTCACGGAAAGGAGGAAGACAAATTGAAGCCTCCTGACACAATGCAATAGTTCGTATGGGAAAGTATGTATCAAGATATCCCACTAATGAGAGAGATCATTAAATCTGACCGAAGAATAGGAAATAGAGGCATTGTAATGATATCAGGAAGCTTTCCGAAGAAAAGTATGTAAGACATGCAGAATAACGCAGACACTGAACTTCAACTTTTGATGGTTCTTAACAAGAAATGTGAGACACAAAAAGTTAAAGAAACCGTGGAGAGACGCACATTCCATGGACAATATCTAAAAAGAATGGATAAGGTTCAGATAACAAAAATCAATAATTTATGTGACTTAAAAATGGAAGAATGATGTACAATGTTCTCATCTACAATGTACCATTTGAAGGACGAACGCATGTTTTAGAAGCTACGTTTAGATGTACGAAGCCATTGAATTTAACAAAAGATAATGATTTAAAATCGCATGTGTGACATGAAGGTCGTTGTCGTGTGTGGATGCGGGGTTTAAGATGCAAAACCCCACGTAAGTCCTAATACTGTGAAAATCATTCATCCACTGGAAAGTAATTCAATGCCAAAAATTGTAGGATTTTTTACTTAGCTCTGTCGGTGATTTTGTAATTTTGTCAACATTTGATTTTGGGTACTCGTGGCATTGGGAAGTCACTCGCGCCATACTGCGTGTCACTTCGCATTGCATTTATGCCTTTTGTGCGTGGGATGAGTAAGAATAGCGGCCAATTACCGCGGAATTAGAAGATGCACCGTAGTCGTCCAGTCTTTGCGTAATCCAGGGAAATCAGCTCTGATGAGAGGTGAGCTATTGAGGCATCTAATCCCTGCCTTCTAGAAAGATGTCAAATGGACGTTTCGAATCCACGTTTCCATTCAGATCAGGAGACGTTTATTATTGTACGTACAGATTGCGCTCAGTACCAAGTTGTATTACGGAACGTAAATTGCTGGCAACTATCAAAAGGGGACTTTACGGAAAATCAAACATACGTACTCTCAACCTGTGTGTTGGAACCTCTTTTTCTGAGAAACATCTGTATACTAGCAAACTAAACTCGACTCTGCATGCACAATGGTGATTAACGACTTTCAAGATTCAAAGAGATGCATTAATTGAGTGAAGTCGTAGGCTTCCGCGGCCGGAGTCATGTGGATGATCTTGGCTGTCCGAGTGTCGCCGCGTCGAAGGCTGTGTTGCCGACGTTTCGACCATCTTTTCGTGGTCTTTGTCAGGTCAGGGCAGGGAAACCAGCCCTGAGGAAGACCACGAAAAGATGGTCGAGACGTCGGCAACACAGCCTTCGACGCGGCGTCACCCGGACAGCCAAGATCATCGAGATGCATTAATTACTTGCATTTACCAACACAAGCACTGAGAGTTCTCTGCACAGAAGTTCTTGTACCAAATGTTGATTTAATTACTTGAAATTACCCCCTTACTACTACACAGGGATGTTGAGTGAAACACTATGAATAATAAATTAGTCGAACTTTGTGCATGCGCAACTTTAATTCCAAGTTTGGAAGTACTATAACGCTGAGTGAGAAGGTATCTCTAGCTTGTCGATCTGTGGGAAGTGTAACAGTTCCCTTTCGCTCTGGTACCGTTGATAAAACCTTCCTCTGTTCATTTTTAACTAGTTTGTTTTCTTAAATTGCTCTTTAATACCTTATTTCCGGATGTCACTTGCTTGTCGCTTTTCTTTTATCAATGGAGTTCATTTTTGTCACGTTTCACACACTATTCTTACATGATCATATTTGTGTACATATTTTTGAGCTATTATTTCAGCTATTATTTCAAGTATTTCCTCCTAATCCTAACTGGTTTCTGTGGAGCCGTTCCTTTTTACGAGAAGAAGTTGCTGACATGCCCTACACTATTCTCCCAAATTGGTTCCTTTATTTGAACTTGAGAGCTATGACTTGTTTTAAATTTATTCCTATATTTCTTAAAATGATTTCATTTTCTTTCTAGTGCTAGTCGCATCATCTTGGGCTGCTTGCGTCAGAAAATCCACCTCTGTAGTTTTGAGTTTATTCTTATCGTTTTTCCTTCGCGGCTTTAATGGTGGAAGGGAGTGTAATCAGCAGTGGCCGGTTACAATGGAGAACTATTGTAAAACGCGCGAGACAATATTTTTCACTTACATGTCGATACCTGTGAGAGCAGTCTTTCTGGCAGTGCGTACGATATGTGAAATGGTTGAATGGTCTTAGATTGAACGTGAGATATAGAATAGCTGGTCCGGGAACGTGAGATAGAGAATGGCTTACAGAGGCGATATCTCCTATGGGCAAATTATCCCAGGCAGCACGCTGTTCGGGATGCGAAATGGTTGAATGGCTCTTTCTTAAAGCACGGAATACTGGATAGTTGGACCGGGAGCGGTAGCTCAGTGCATCAACTGATGTCACCGCAGCGCCTCTGACCGGGAGGTCCTAGGTTCGAGTCCTGACGGCGGAAGGATTTTCGACACTAGCTTTTCAGCTAGGTCGAATTCAGTCGCTGTCTGGAGGAGAATTCTAGTGGTCGGCTGCTCTGATCGGTAGTTTTCCGTGGTTTCTCCGATCACCACCAAGCGAATGCCGGAGCAGTACCCTACCAAACGGACCGCGCGCGATCTGTCCTTCCCATTCCGTGTCCTTTCCTCTCCCCTTACACACACACACACTTACACTAACATGTACTACATTACCACATATTCCGGGAGACCGGTCGGCTTAGAGCTTGTCCCGGCTGGGGCGGTGCCCCGCTGGTGGGAGAGTCCTGGTTAGGGGGAAACCCCACTAGCCGACGGTAGGTCGGCGCCGGATCTCGCCATCCAGCGGGGGAAGATCACTGCTATCTCGCGAGCAAAAACATGCACTACACTAACGGGACTAATGACCAAAGCGGTTGACGCGCCTGGAAACACGAAAAAATCAATCAATCTGGATAGTTGGTGCCTGCAGGTGCGGTGCGTGTACCGGCGATGTCTGCACGGTCTCGTTACGTGTTCACACCGCGCCGCGGCGCGGCGGCAGCAGACACATGCGGGCGGCTGTAGTGTTTGCGGCGCCGGCGCCATGAAAGGTGTGTGCGGGGGCGTGGATGGGGAAGGGGGTGGGCCATAATTCGGGAGCGCGAGGCGCCGGAAGGCCGTAACTCGCGCGGCGAGCGCCAGGTGGCGGCCGCCGCTTCCGGTTCCGGCGCGTCCCGCTCTTTCCGCCCCTCCTCCTTCGCCTCCGGCGGCGCGATTCGCGCGCGTGGGCGTCTATCGCGCGTGTGGGGGTGGGGGAAGGGGTGGGGGGTGGACGCCGCCTGGCGAGAGAGCACGCAGCTGCCGCGTGGCGCGTGTGGAGTTAGCGGGAAACGCGAGCTGGGAGGCCGTTGGGGGGAAATTCACGGCCATTTTCATTTCGCGTTTCCCTATCTTCGGGTTTTCGAACCACACCAGTGCAAATAAATTACATTCACTGGCTTTCGAGAGATGATTAGATCTACTAGTTATTTATTAGCACCTAGGGCGTTATAAAGGTTCTAATGATCGAGCGGCGACTAAAAATCCCGAGAACCTTTGGCCCGAGATCATTAGAATGTCCATGGTATAACCAAGATTTTGTTTGCTAATTAACTAGTGGTTATCTTGACTCGGTTTGTCTTTTCATATTTCCCTCCTATAATACCCTTTCATAATTTCCTCCGTAAGAGAACATACAGCACCATTCAACGTTTGTCGTACTTCCTTTATCACCACGATCCTCTCGATACAGATATCGAACTACGTATCGAAGTCAATAACAACCAATAACGTTTCAGTAAAAATAAACATACATTGTATTAATAGTTGTTTACCGATTTTTCTTCACTTATATTTTGAGACATGTGAATGTTCTTATTTCTTTAAAGGCAAAATATTAGTGCTCCTCCCCAATAAAAAATAAGACGTTGAATGTGATTGTAGATAATACAATGTTCTCCCCATCGAGTGAAATAATTTATTTTTAACGAACATTTCTTTAGTTTATTATTCTTTTGTGTGGAGCATGATAGTGGTGTGTGACTAAATTTCGGAGACTGCCGCAACTATCACTCCGTTATTTTGAATTTAATCTCTTCTTTATGACTCACATTCAGACTCGAATGCAATTTCTTCTTGAGAGCGTCTTTGTATACTTTTAATGGAGAAAGATCGTCACGGCTTTCTTGCGAAAAGGAAGGATTGGAGGGACATATGGAAGTTAGACCTAATTGATTGTGACTATCAAAATTTCTGATATTTTTAAGAAAATGTGATTTTGTTTTATTCATTTGTATTCTTTTGAAGAAATATCAAATTTGTGTACGTAATTTTGAGTAGAAAGATACTCCTATATGTAGCCCCCAGCTGCCACACGTTTGATGTGAAGATAATATTGAAATTTTGCTGAGGGAGTTTTTTACTTCAAGAAAGCAGCATGATTGGATTACGCGATATGTTTTCTAATGCGCTTGGTTTTTTCGGTTAGTGCAAATAAATGTTTGTGAAAGGATTATATTACATTATATTTTCCCAAACTCTTCTAATTGCACAATAATTGCGAAGGTAAACTGATTAGTTCAGTGCTCGTTTAATGGTCACGGATGAAAGATTGATTACATTTTTGCAGTACTTTGGAAGAAACATTGAGAATATGAAATATTTGGATATTGACTGTGTGTCTCATGTACAATAATTGTTAATAATTTACCTTCACGTTAAAGGTAAATATATTTCTCTTAATATTAATGAGTTGAAATGTGATGCGTTAAAGTAAACTGTTAAGAGTAATGGGACGACTTTCTCTCTCTTCACTGGCTACTTCCCCAAGATTGTATCACTTCTTGCGAAAGTGCTGTATGAAGATGATGGTATTGAAAGTGACAGTGGTGCAACCAGTTAAAATGTCAAAAGTTTAGAAAGTGCATTTCTGTTTCGTATATTTTCCAACAAATGATGCAACGATTATGACCTTTATTGGAACTTCATTTCAGGGAACATTCATAACGTGCAATGAAAAATTCTTGAATCCATTCATATAATATATACATTCATATTACATTGGATATATTATATCCAAAGTAATATGAATGTTTAAACAAAAATACTAGCGATTAATTTTTAGTCTTGTTTGTATGAACTCTGTGTTTTTATTTTATAGTATTTCTCTTGGATGAACATTTAGTTTATGTTCGTTGCATCACAGCTGCAACTGCCATGTGACCTCTGAGTTCATGAACATTTCTGCTTGCACTTTGCTCTATACGAGCTAAGCAGCTGGACGTTGTAATTTACTTGTTCTGGCTGAGCAAGTGCATGTTTCCATGCTTTTAATATAATGGTTAAATATTAAATTTGGGTGTCCGCGTTTAAGTATGACTCAAATACATTGGCTTGTTATACGTTGAAAACCCTTTCTTGTGAATTTCTTAGTTCTTTTTGTTTATAATTATTTTAGAAGTGTCCTCGTAATTACGAACTTCAATCTCGTTTGAATATATCTCGAATTATATTACAATTTACGATTTTGGTTTCTTCTGACGCAATTGACTGCATTTGTAGTACAAACTTTAACTAGTTTCTCATGGTACATAGCACTCGTGAAATTTGATAATGGCTACTAGAGCAGTCTCCTTGTTTACAACCAAAGTTGTAAGTCGCAGTTATGAAATGAATGCTGACCAGACAAGATCCATATACACACTCACACAAACCATTCATGTCAAAGGTGAAGGCTTTAAACGACAAACGTCTGCACCAAAATCGTCTTCGACGTTCCTGCCTTATCCGTTTTGATCTCTACAGTCGTGAAAATTAAGCCGAATTCACATATTTAAACCGTCAAACATTTGTACGATCATTGGGACTCGATCTCACAATCTTGAGGTGCTTGATATGTAGAAAATGTGGCTTGATCCTCGCTTCTTCAAGAAGCTTATATTATAAATAATTATTATTAATGATAGATAATAATAATAATAATAATAATAATAATAATAATAATAATAATAATAATAATAATAATAATAATAATAGAGATTCTGTACAGACAATTCACGTACTAATGGCTGATTTTAGCTCAGAACCAGCAAGGCCGCTGTCTCTGAAGTGTCTGTGGTCCGGAGGCTCTAAGGTTCGAGTCCCGGTGGCTGGATTTTCACTAGCTAGGTAGATTGGTCGAATTCAGCCGCTTCTTGGAGGATAATTTAAGTGGCCGGCTGCTCTAATCGATAGTTTTCCGTAGTTTGTCCGATCAATACAAAGCGAATGCCGGAGTTGTATTCTAACAAATGGGTCACGAGCCGTGCGTAATCTTTCCTTCCGCTTCCTTAGTTTAGCCTCTACCCTTATCTTCACACACACACACACACACACACACACACACACACACACACACACACACACACACACACATACTCTTGCATTCTGTACACCATCACACATGTCGGGAGACTGGTATCGAGATTGGACCTTCTTTGAATAAGCCCACCTAGTTAATGCAGTTGCTTGGAGCAGCGTCCAAGTATGCAAAACCGAACGCTGCGGGATTCATTGTAATATGAGGCATGTTCGTTTTCTCCATGTGTATGTGGCGTGTTTGGCTTCTCATACATCATCCTATTGACAACCGTTCAACTATGATCATTAAAACTTAACGATCCAAATTACCACGGTGATCGTTAGCTCAGAGAAGGGGAAGATGTAAAGGCGCAAGCTTGCTTCCATGCCTACGCTCAGATAATATGGTACACATCATATCTCATCATATTGAATATAGAAATATGTAGGGTAAATCTATTAATATGTACTTTCCCTCAATGGCGTATTGGTAAGCGGATAAAGCTACTATCACCCGGCTTCGATCCTTGGTCAGTCCATATGGGATATCCGGTTTACGAGCACTCGGGAGATTTTCTCCAGATTCTTCAGTTATCCCTGCTTTTCTCCTACTTTCCTCCGTCATCATTCACATCATCGTTATCGTGACTACCATCTACCCAATAGGCCAGGGCGGTCCAACTGGCGGCCCGCGGGCCGCATTCGGCGCGCTTTGCCATTTATTGTGGCCCGCGAAAGGTTATTAATCAAAAAAGAAAGTTCCTTGCATCCATGTCGGGCGAGAACATTGAGCGCCTGGCTCACACGCCGTGTAGGGGTCAAAGCCCCCCTAATGTAAAAATTGGTTTAGTTTAAATTTAAGAATATTTGTAGTAAATTCAGAAATTCAAAATCATCCAGTGTGTTATCCTGCGTTATGGATGGTATGGCCGGATATCACGCATGGTTCCATCCCTCCCCCGTTTCAGAGCAGCCGGGCAAACTGTCGAGATCAACGATATGGGGAAGTCAGGTGTGGATCATCCGAGTAATGAGAATATGGCCATCATCATTTTGAAGGTTTTAGTTGTGGCCCTTGAGGTCTTGCAAGTTCTTGCAACGGACACCCCTGTAATAGGTCATCACATGCAAATCTCACCGACCTCAGCAGCTGAAGAGCCCCTAAACCCCTAAAAAATTTCCGTTTTTTTCTTGAATTGATAGACAGTGTCTACCTCATCAGCTCTCACGCCACCCCGGTGTGGGCGGAGCGGGTTGATGGACGAATCGAGGCCAGGGCCGTTGGTGCAGGGTGGAGTCCGGGCGTTCGTGCGGCGAGTGGCGCCGTCTGGAGAACACTTCGGCTCGGGCCACGCCCGCCACTTTGCCGCTCGCCGCCGGCCCCAAATTGACACGGGCGACCGCGGCGCGCGCTTCGACGGCTGATGTCATCGCGCGCCCTGCATGCGAACTTCGCCCCCCCCTCCCCCCGCCATCCGTTTTCTTTCCTTTTATTTCATTTCGCATCTCTCGCTTTTATCAGGGTGTTTTCTAAGGGCTGCAGAAATTAATCTTTTTACGAAGTAAACGAACGAGAGTTGGTGGGGAAAACATTGTTACGATTGCTTGCTTGATTATTGTTTCCGGGCGCGTCAACATATAAGGGCATAATTTCCGTAAGTGTAGTGCATGTTTTATCATGTGCAGTGCCGGTGATCTTCCCCAGTTGGATGGCGAGATTCGGTGCTGACTACATGTTGGTATGCGGAGACTTCCCATAAACAGGTGTAAACACTAGCGCGGCACCGCCCCGATCGGGACAATCTCTAAGCTCCTGACAAGTGCGATATTGTAGTATATGCAAGTGAAAGCATGTGTAAATATGGGATGAGGACAGAACAAAGAAGATGAGGAAAATATCGTTATATTTCAGGAAATTTTCTTTTCTATGATTTGTGAATGATATGTCGAATAAGCAATTGCTAGAACGCTGTTGCTTACTTTTTATACTCGTGAATTGTGTTAACTTCATAATAAAAATTAACAATTAAAATATTTTTTAAATAAAATTAACTCGTATGGATATATTGTTCTAAAATTCACACATATTTGGCCTTCTTTTTTTTAAGACAAATTTACTACATCTTCTGTAAATTAATGGAAACGGAGAATTACTGAATTCTCCCGAAAGCAACACTCATAGTGTGCATCCAATGTGTTCAGAAATGAAAGATTCGGAAAATTATTTCGTTCTGTTTGATGAACATATGGGAATTGGACATTTTTAGATGTGTTTAACTAGCCGATCTCTACATAAGTGAGTACGGTACATGCGAACGTGACAGCGATGTGATGTAATGCGAATGTTATTGGGGCAGTTAATCACACTTCCTGTTGTTGAATTTTGCCGATATTACTAAGGCGTCTGACATCTCTATCAGTTGATGTTGGACTTCAAAGCAACTCTGAGAACATCATAAGAGGTCAAGGTGTTTCTATTCATGTCTGTCAATGACCGAAACAGTTTTTTCACGCGAGGTCATTATTGCTGATAGCCTGGATTTCTTTCATTGATGCTGCCGACTGGCTGCATTGCTTACTCAGGCATTTGAGTCAGTGAAGGGTGTCAATATTGCTTTAATTTCTTACAAGCGTGGCAGATCCACTAGAGGGGAAATAAGGAAATTCCCCTTTTAAAAATACATTTCAGTTTTTCCCGAATTGAATATTTATTATGCAACCGCACATTCTGATATCTCGTTAAAGAAATGTGTAACTTAACGAAATTATTGGATTCGCACAGATAAATCGTTACGAATTGTAATATGTTTTTTCTAGATGTAGATGTATATAGAGTGATGCAGAATTGTGAAGATTATGCTAGTGCAAACTACGTTTTCTTCTGGTAAAGATAAGAGTATGAAGTGCATGTCAATGAGGTTATGACTTATGAGATTGTTTGCAAGGCCGATATAATGTGAGCGTAATTTCGTTTCGTTAATACAAATCACGACATGTGAAACAAATTGTATGCTTATCTAGAGCATTATGGATTTTGGTTATACTATTTGTTTCATGAATAGTGAAGTGTTTATTGTCTTTAAACTTTTGCCATATTTTACTCTCTTTGTTAAGTTTTTTCGGTATTCGAATTAATTAGGCCTGGACGGAAAAGAACGCCATAAAAACAAAAATTGTTGCTATTTTTTATATTAAATGTTTCTTCTTCTGTTGTATTTGTTCGTATGTACATTGGATTTAGGGTTTGAAACAAACGATACATATCTTCGAGGTGACATCGTTAATATGTTCGTTCTGTAAGCAACAAAATAAAATGAATCATGTGTGTTTTAAGTTTCTACACGTCAAAATGAAAATTTCTGCTCGTGAAATTTCATATGTTCTTGGGAATGTTTTTGAAACTACGAATTCAGTTCACACCTTAACGAAATCATTTTCACATTTTTAATTAAAATGAACATAGAAAAGGCTTTCAACTTCAAATCTAAATACTTCGACGTAGGTCGCAGAATACGAAATACAACACTTTAGAGTTTAAAACGCTCCAAGGAATATCTAGATATCCCTTAAGCCCTTTCCTTCTCCCCGATACTTCGTCATAAAATATTGTACACAAGACATCAATAACCCCACAATTTTTTCCTTACACTGCTGTAATTTTTCTACGCGCTTGTATAGCACTAGTTATAAGTTGGCTACAATGAATACTCAACCTGCTTGTTTTTTTTTTCTTTTTTTTGCCTGGTCTCGTGGGATGATAAAGGTCTGGATCCCAGCGAGGGGCGGGGGAGGGAGGCCGCCGCGGGCCACTTCAAACGGCGCCCGACGTCCGGCATTTGTCAGCGGGCGGCGCGGCGCGGTGCGATATCCGGGCGGCCATTTCTCTCGGATCGAGCGCCCATCCGTCATGGCTTAGCGCAGCGGTCCGCGCGGACCGCCCGCCAACGGCGCTTCGTCGCATGCGCCCGAACAGCGGTCGCGCGGACCGCCCGCCAACGGCGCTTCGTCGCATGCGCCCGAGCAGCGGTCGCGCGGACCGCCCGCCAACTGCGCTTCGTCGCATGCGCCCGAACAGCGGTCGCGCGGACCGCCCGCCAACGGCGCTTCGTCGCATGCGCCCGAGCAGCGGTCGCGCGGACCGCCCGCCAACGGCGCTTCGTCGCATGCGCCCGAACAGCGGTCGCGCGGACCGCAGGAATTTGGACGGCCCATCCAGGAGACTCCCACGGAAACTGCACAAGTGGTCGCATCCTCCTTCTCTTCCTCCTCGTCTTGCTCTTCCTCTTTCGTTTTCTTCTACCTTCTTTTCGTCCGGCTCTCTTCTCCTCCTCCTCCCCTTTTCTCCTCCCTTTCTTATTTCTTTTCTTCTTCTTCTTCTTCTTCTTTTTTACTCCTATGGGGATGTTACCAATAATCTCTAAAGGGATGATCACAGATAATTGTAAATTTTATTTCTGTGGGCTTACAGAATAATAAGTGATGGTTGAAATGATCATATGGGATATGTGGTGATTTGTTGTTATTTTTCTTCATCTCAAGGTAACCATGTTAATGACTTGGGCAGGATTCCGACTCACTCGTCTAGCTGACATTGCTTATTACCACTGCTTTCTGTGATAATTAGACTATCTTATCCTTTTCAGAATAAATGGCATTTCCATGAATTCTGGTAAGTTTATTATGTGAAATGTGCGTCCTGTAAGTAATACATAGCGCGGGTTTTATTGTCTGTGAATTTATCTCTAGAGTTTTTTATCTAGTCAATTTATCAAAATAATCTTTACCATTTTTTTTCTTTTACCAATTTCATTAAATTAGACAATAAATTGTCACTTAAGAATATATAATAATTGAGCTATAATTTCACACAATATTTGGCATTATGAGGTATGATGTGTAAAAAATATTCGGGCACTACGCATTTTAATGCAACCTGTTTGTGAATTTTTTTAAAAATTTTAGATGATGTTTAATCTGGTTTGATATTTTGAAACTTGGATGTTAATAGAAAATATAAGTTCTGTACTGTACTCTTCAGGCTGGAGTGCTTTGAGAAAAATAAGTTGAAATAAAAAAAAGCTTTGGTACGATACTGCTAGTGCAATTTGCATACAAAGTCACTAATAAAATGTTAAAGGAAAATGTCAAAAATTGGATGAAGAATTAATAGAGTACATTACGTCTACATGTGAGAAAAGAAGAAAGCATTTAAGCATTTGATATACTAAATACTAGAAATTCGCGAAGCTTTTGTACCGTGAACGTTTTCTTACTTTTACTTTGAGCAGAACATTTCCCTAACTTTACGGAACATTGCCAGCTTGCAAGTGACAAACACCAATCCCAAATGGCTTACGTGCTGGCATTTAAATGTTTCTCTGGGAGACTGCTTGCCAGCGTTTCATTTTCTCACTCTTTAGAAAACAGCTTTCCTTTCTTTTATTTTCTTCCTGTTTCCCGTTTTTCCCTTTTCTCGTAAACAGTATAAACCGTGGCAATAAAATTGAAAGAAGCCAGACCGTAATAAAAAAGGATTTTAATATCTAAGGCGCATCCTGTGCGGACGATATTTGTAAACTCCCGTTCGCAGGTTGGTTGACACATTTGCGTGAATAGGAATTGTTTTGGGGGGCCGGCAGCCCCATTAGCAGCCCTGTGGTTTCGACACAGAGAGCGTTAACTGGCAAAGCGCCCTTTCTGTTGCGGGCGATTGGCTTCTGGACCTGACGGCAGTCGGTGTCTGCCTCCCCGCTGCGCTCCGCCGGCGATCCGGGAACAAAAAGCGAGCAATTACGTCCTCCCTTGAGGGGGGGGCTGAGCCTCCAGCGCTCCTTCTTTGCCCCGCGCACCCTTCATTCCCCTTCCCGATGCCCTCGAGTACAGCTGCCCTGGCGTCTATACCGACTGCATCCCGAGGACTTCCCCTAAGCCATTTCCTACGCCATTCCCCGCCCTCGAGTACACCTGCTCTGGCGTCTTTGCTGCGGACGTATACCGACTGCATCCCACGGACTTTCCCTAAGCCATTTCCTACGCCATTCCCCGCCCTCGAGTACACCTGCCCTGGCGTCTTTGCTGCGGACGTATACCGACTGCATCCCACGGACTTTCCCTAAGCCATTTCCTACCTCCCCAAAAGACATAACCTGACTGTACCCCGCGGTCAAATTTTCCTAAGAAGTTTTCCTCCCTCCCCGAAAAAGGATAGCCGATTGCATCTCGCAGTCAGCGTTTCCTAGCCCGACAGCATCCCGTTCCGTTTTCCTTCTCAGTGTAAGGACTGATGTTTACTGCGGTCATCTCAGTATTATACTGATCGATTATAATTGATGCACTTCTGTTTTTAAGAAACAATTGTACATCCTTATAGAGCTCTTTGGCCTACGTTGGAAATCACACTTAAATGTTTGTGGAGACAAATGTTGAAACCTCGTATCACGAGCACAGACTTCCGAATATTCTGCCATGTTCTCCTGTATTCGAGGTTTTCTCTAAACTAGTACCTGAACATCTATTCGCGCTACTTGTAAATGGAAACGTCACAAAACAATTTTTATACCCTCCGAAACATCGTTTGAACGAAACGGGATGCAGTCGGGCTATGTCATCTCAGATAACGAAAAGTGAAAGAGCATTACCTGGGAAGAGCAGATGCGGAAAACCTGACCGCGGGATGCAGTCGGGCGATTCCCCCTTGCTACAATAGTTCGTCCATCTTATTCTCGTAGAGATCATTCTCGTGATGATGGACAAGGCTACGATATCACCCTGTTTTCATTCCTTTACACCCTGTCTTCGCGTTTCTCGCACTTGATCCACATGTCTCAAGACGTGAGTCCTTCTGTCTCCCTGGGGACTCGTTTCTCACCTCACCTCACCCTTCTTTCACTTCACAATGAATGAAAAAAACCTTCACACTATCTAGCCCTCACAACACCCATTTATTTGAATGCCACCCCTGAATATATCCATTCCTCAACATCACCAAAACATTCTCCTCACCCTAGAATAGCGACCCTTCCCGCCCCTACGGCCCCTCCCACAGACATCACCCGTTAATTGCTTGCAGTTTACTATAGTGTCGGTCTCGCTTTCAGTCCATCAATACTCACCCCTTGTAACGGCAACAGACTTTATCACTGCCCCTGTTCAGAACAAGCTCATGTCGTGGTCCGTTTTATTATCTTCTTCTTACTCATTCTCCGCATCACTAGTAGAAACAACCCAATTTTTAACGTTTTTATCAGGTCTGGGTGTTAAATGTCTTAAGTGGCTCTGCAGAAGGGAGACGAATAACAATCCTCCGCCAAAAATTAGAATTTATAAACATAAGTAAGATGAAATGTACCATGAATGTTAATTAAATACCTTGAAATAAATGTAATCAGTAAAATCAAAAGAACTGAATGAAACAGAAATGATATCTGAGCAGTAAACCTGTTCGTTTCCTTTCCTAAATTTCCATTTGTTATCCGGATTTACTATTTGTCTTGTTTTTGTACTTTTGAACACCATCATTTTTTCTCGTCATTGCTTTCCTTTCTTTTTTGTCACCTCTCTCTCCCACTCCATAGTGATATATATATATATATATATATATATATATATATATATATATATATATATATATATATATATATATATACATACGTACAATCCCTATCTCTTCCCGTCTCTCCTTCTCCCATTCTTTTCCTTCCACTCTCTCACTGTTTCGCCCTCTCTCAGCGCAGTGCTCTGCTCATCGCGCGCGCCTCCGAGAGCGGGTGGCTCCTTTATTTAGCGCGCTAATTAGAGCGGCCGAAGGGGAACAAGAGCACAGCGGCGGCCGCAAAGAAGCGCCCGGCGCTTTGCCCGCGGAGGAGCCATCTGCCTCGAGCTCTCCCCAGAGACGTCTTTGGTTCAGCCGCCCTCTCCACCTCTTCGAGTGCAGACGTCTACATTTGTCCTTGCCCTTTCGCTGGATCGGCGCAGTTGGGACGTTTCCTCGTATTTGGGCCCATTCAATGATTCATTGATTGATTGTTAGTGATTCCGGGTGTGTCAACTACGGAGGTCGTTAGTCCTGTAAGTGTAGTGCATGTTTTTCCTCTGGATGTGGCGATGAGTTTCCCCCGCTGAATAGCGAGATCCGGCGCCAACCTACCGTCGGCAAGCCGGGTTTTCCCCAACCAGGTATCCTGGTTAAGAGAAACACCGCTAGCTCATGGGAGGTCGGGGTCGGATCTCACTATCCAGGAGGGGAAAATCTCCCGCAATCCGAGGAAAACATGCATTACAATTACGGGGCTAATGACCTCAGTAGTTGATGCACACGGAATCACTAACAATCAACCAACACAATTGGGTATCTCCTACCAGAGGGGCATCGCCTCGAGGGAGAAGCTCTAAGCCCCGACCGATCTCCCGGCATGTGTGGTAGTGTAGTGCATATTAGTGTGTGTGTAGGGGAATAGGACAAGGAAGAGGAAGGAAAGATAGCGCACAGTCTGTGGCCCGTTTGTTAGGGTACTGCACCGGCATTCGCCTGGTGTTGATCGGAGAAACCACGAAAAACTACCGATCAAAGCAACCAGCCTCTAGAATTCTCCTCCAGACAGCGAGTGAATTCGTCCCAGCTGACAAGCTAGGGCCACTGTTGAGACTCGAACCTAGGACCTCCCGGTCAGAGGCACTGCAGTGACATCAGTTGATGCACTGAGCCACCTCTCCCGGTCCGTCTCCCCAGAGCTTTTGTTTTAACTACCCTCTCTGCCTCTTCGAGTGTAATCTCCGGTTTTGGCGTTTTCCTTTCGCTGGTTCGACCATACACCAACGAGAAATTCTTTACTCTATGGTTCGACGCAGTTGGGCCATTTCCTCGTATTTGGGGCCCATTCAAAAAATACTTTGCGTTCGGGGCCACAGGGGTGTCCCACAAATGTGTCAAATGTTCGTGAGGGGGCGAGGGATGGATGAGAGATGAACTTTCTTGCAACAGTTTTCGATAATGATTAAATTTTTAAGTTTGAAATATATCTATGTTTAAAATAAGAAAAAAAAATTTAATGTAAAATTTGAAAACTTGTTACAAACTCTACAAGTAATTTTGCCAAATTTTCAATGAAGTGTCTTGTGTTTCACTTACGAAGGGTATGTGTGTGAGTGGGGGAGATTGAAATGGAATATTTACCTTATGGGAGAGTGTAAGTAAGCGTTGCAACTTGTTCCAAAGGGAGGCAGAAATAAAGAACGCTAAATTTTGCAAACGTACATCATGAATTGTCCCTTACAAGAATTGTTCTGCCTCAGTTGGCACTGACAGATCATGTTTCTATTACCCTCGTTACCTCAACTCACCCTCGCTGTTTATGTTCCCGTTGCCGACTCATTTGCCCATTGTATCAGTTCGTCAAGCTCACCTTCAGCCTCATCACGCTTCCCATTCTTCCTGCCGCTACTCCTGTTTCTCCTATCCCATCATTCTCTGTCCTGTTCACACATCACTCGGCCCCGCCCAGCGGTACTGTTCTCAAGATCTTATCAGCTGTCGTCTTTCCCACCCCATTATTAATCATCTTATTCATCATCGCTATAAACGTGCACACTATGGCTGTTTCCCTAGCACCATATTTTTTCCCGTCGGTAGACAATTTATACATCCCACAGTGAGGCGTCTGTTGCATTTCAGCTTTGCAGCCCATGACAGGCTTATCAAAAACGTTCCAAAACACTTTTGCCCTCCTCTTCTAATGTTGACTTCCAGTTGCTTCTGTCGACAACTTCTCTAGTCACATTTTGCTGTCTCCCACTTTGTGTTCTGTTCTAATTAATGTTTGTCTTTACTACTCTCATTCCTCGTCACAGCTTTCTTACCGCCCTGTGATTCCCAACTTTCAGTTCTACCACCGCACGCGGTTGTTTTTTGACAAACGGCTAACGCATTTATATAAATGGAATACGCGTGGATTACGCGCATTTCATTAAGTAGCAAAATTGTAGTAGTTACGCGAGAGAAATGTGTGAAGATTAGCGGTATCTGTATTTTGGTAATAAATGCGTTGGAACTTTACATTGGCTGCATTCAAGGATGTTTTGAACTAATTGCGAAGACCAGAGTCCCGCCGTCGCACACTGGTTTAATCGCGGCAAAAACCTGGCCATAATTGCAAAATTCAAAGTGCGCGTTTGGAATTCTGACTTATCAAATCTCGTTCGGAAGACATTGGAGCATACTACTTCAGCTTCAGAAATTTATTTCAATCATTTTTGTCTTCCACACGGTGTCGTAAAGTTGCCGTTGCTCGAATGGCTCGAATTCGTTGATTCTTGCGAACGATATTCGTGAAATTAAAAAAAGGGTTTTAAAATTTTTTTTAAGGATTCTTTTTGTATTTCCGAATATAAGACACTTATGGCTATAAGTTAAGTATATTTTTAAGAAAAAGTGTATAATATTTTTATATATGATGCGGTTGAATTCTAAACCATGTAGCGTAACAAAGTTAGTCGTATATATTGTAGATTATATTTTTTTGTCCTGCGTAGTCCTGCCTCAATTATTATTTTTATTTATCAAGTAGAATGTCCTTAATCAGAATAACACAAATTTAGCTGCACATATCTGCATCTTTTTGTTTTAAAGCGACTATACTACAATGCTACGTAGTAAGATATAACACTAGATCGCCCCCAATGGTTTCTTCGATGCCACAGGGAATTGATTTCTTGGAATAATTTTTTTACTTCTCCTTCAGATAATTACTTTTAGTAGTAAAATTAATAATATAAATTTTTGGAGGGATTAAACAATAATAACCAGAGCCACCGAGCACTTTCAGATTTTTAGTGTATTTTAAGGATTCTTTTCTTGACGCAACAAACAAAACTATGGGTAACTAAGGTGTAAAAGTGAATTCAATGTGGTCACCTCAAAGTATTGTTGACTATTTTTTGATTCAATTATTCATAATTAAATATTAAATAAAATATTGTTTATTCAATAAGTGCCGACGAAATTAGATCAGTATACATAGATATTGGGTTTCCAACAGATGGGTGACATTTGTTTGAATATATATATATATATATATATATATATATATATATATATATATATATATATATATATATATATATATATATAGTTCGACAAATAAGAGACGATCAATTTAACTAGTACCAGAAAATCTGTGCGATGCTGTGGAACCACTAGTGATTTTTCACTAATAATTGAGCATCGCCAGTAATAACTGCATTATTATTATTATTATTATTATTATTATTATTATTATTATTATTATTATTATTATTCCCAATATTTTTGGACTACAAAACTCAATAGATTAACCGAATGAGCCTGTGGGTGACTTTTATACACTCGCTATCATTTGTGGCTTGATAACACAGCTTAGATTCGGTATTACTCCTTGCCTCTTGCAATAATTCCAGGTAGTGTCAACGACTTTTTAATTCGTGGAACTTATCGCCAAGAACACATCCTGTTTCAGAATGTGTCATGTATCAGACGTCGGGTGTTGGGAGTTACATCTCAGTTGCTGTTCTGTGTTACAAGAGTGCGGTCGTCCTAGGTGAAATCTTTATTCGAATGCGAATCATTTGCTAAGCAATTTTAGTTTCTTTCTTTTGAGTGAGTTGTTGAAATATGTTTCGGAAAGGACTCAATTCTGACGAGAGTCTCAGAATATTGTATGATGAGAATGATGAGGTTGATGAGATTTCGGACCAAGTAGAACCATTTTATACATATTTCTACGCACATTGGGCTCATTTTCATGAGTCACTTAGCCATTTTGAAGCCGCCATTTTGAATTTTGAAAATTCATTATGACATTTGAAATCAATGACCTTCAGAGCCCGATATGTATATTTTTATATGCATATTTCTTTGTTTTTAAATGAGTCGATCAGCCATTTTGAAGGCGCCATTTTGAATTTTGAAATTTCGTAATGATATTCTAATTCAGCGACCTCAAAAACCCCTTGATACCAATTTTTACGCAAATCCACTGACATTTGCAATTATGACCAAGTTTTAGGCCCGATTAGACCAGTGTGCGTCGCCTTGGAAATGCGCAAGAGAATAAAATTCGCCGTATCACATTGATAATTATTTGGCTGAGCGAACTTATATTTGGATTTAAACAGAAGATCAGTTGACGCAAATCAACTGTTACGGTGTCATCCAATCGGGAGGTTGAACGTCAGCATAGTGCCGCCACTCTGTTGACGTGTAAGCTCCCGATTGGATGATTGGATAACACCGTAACAGCTGATGATCTGACAAATGAAGCTCGAAATAAATCGAAGTATAACCCAACCACCTCATCACATACAACTTTGTGAATCAACATCCATTCCACGGCACCTATTCGTGACTCATTTGTCTATTTGCTTTAGTTGACGTCAATGTAATACTCTCTACCCGCTTCACCTCGCGCTCTCAGCCTTCTCCGACCTCACCAATCTCATCTCCCCCAAAACCACTAAATGCCCTTCCCCGCTTTGGGCCGTCGACGTCAAATTCCTCAGCGCTTTCTCCAGCCCTCCCGGCGGCATTAACCGCTTCTGTTCCGCCTCCCGCTGCGGGCCCTGGCGTCCATTAAAGCCCCCAGCTGGGCCCCGCCCGGGCGCGCCTCCGCGTTCTCACCTCCGTCCCGCAGTTTCGCGCCTGGCGACGCCCGCCGAAGACCGCAATTAGCACAAACCGAGGGGCGGGCGGCGTTAACAAAGGGACCGGGTTAGAGTGGTATGAGACGCCGGGCAGCTGCATTCGGAGGTGTGGAAATGGGGATGTGGTGAGCGATAACAGAGGAAAGTAAATAGTGTTGGAGGTTGAGAACTAAAGGGTCAGTGAATTGGCAAAGGGGTGTTAACGACATATGTTACAGCAGAGATTGAGAGGTGCGTGGTTTATTAGTTAAGAGTTTGGATGGAAATAATCATGCTTGGAAAGGGAAATCGTTTCCAAAGCTTCAGAATGAGATTTCTGGTGATGCCTGATTAGAAGTATAGAATTTATTGATTCGTAAGGATATATGTAACATTAATTATTTCTCAAATAGTCTCTGCCTGATAATTTTCATGTGGTTACTAACTATCCAACAATTAAAAGAGAAGAATTACGAAATTGTGAATAATTTCCGAGAAAATTGAAGCCAATGAGTCCATGAGCCCATGAATCTATTGCAGTGTTTTGTTTCTGAAGTATTATTTAAAGGTAATGGAATTTAATACACTGTTTTAATTTAACTTTATTTAAGAAAGTCAAAATTTGAGGTGTAATATTAAGATCAAGATAAAATTTATCTAGCAGTATGCAACACTTTTTGTTGGGTTTTGGAAACTCTACAAATATGTGGTTTGAGAAATCCTCTAGTTTAAAGAGGTGGTGAAGTCAAAAGACCCACTTCTTTAGACTGGTGGTTATGTGCCTCAAGATTTATTGGGAATTCCAATTTCTCGCTTTAAAAGCATCCTAAGATTCAACTTCGGAACCGTTTACGAAGGTCAAATTTTAAACGACTTTCCCCCCACCAATTTCAAGAAGTGATAATCAAATAAATAGGTTGTTCTTTCAATCAGATGAATTTTTTCGATCTGTGAACGAATGCGATTGACATGTTTACAATCTCTTAACACTATTGGAATGCATGTTTAACTCCATACTTCAGAAAAATTGCCATTGGATTAGTCAGGGTCTTGTTAAAATTTAAAAAAAAGTCCGTTGGTATACACACAGAAATTCTGTAGACATATTGTTAAATTCTCACGTTACAAAAATGATTGTAACTCAAAATTTCAGTTTCCTATTTTGGGAGGAAAGTAACAAGAAGCAGATAATTTTAGTTTGATTATTATTAAACGATTGTTTTGAGAAACAATTTCGTAATAAATACCTAGGATACACGGGATTATTGGTGTGTTCAGTTTGCGAATTAGATACATCACTTCATTAGGGAACTTCATTGGGGAACATTACAATGCCAGATGGGCTCATCTCTGTTGATTTAATGCAATTTCCAATATCGATATTTTTCAGATTAGTGACATTCGGCTCCCTCCTTTAGTACATTCCCGACTCGAACCTTAGGTACTGCAGAGGAAAGGTGCTTGCGTGCTCGCCATCTGGTCGAGTAATGAACAGCTGTTCATACTCTGCAACAACAGAGCAAGGTCGACGAGGCGCCGTACCGCACCGACAGACACAGAATCGCTGACGCACCGTGCGTTGCGACTTACAGTGGGCCCTAGCACGTGGAGAGTAGATACAAACTACTGGTGTTAAACTCCACGTACATTCTCCCATTATTTGTAACGGTTACGTAATATTATATTACTTTTAACCCGAAAAGTGTTTCCAACTGACAACGTTTCTGCCTACTCGGGAATTCGAACTCACGTACTTAGGTTTAGCAAAATAGGAGAATAATTCCTATACCAAATTGCTCAGACCGCATAACAATCTTCCCGACGCTATAAAAAGCGTCAACAGGGGTAAGCCATGTTTAAAAAAATAAAAATTAAGATTAAAGATCTGTTTTGAAGCACAGATTTTATTGAAATGATAGCTAAACTATATCTTACAGGCGTACTTAGGCATTGAAATAAAGAAAAAATGTGAGCCAATTTTGAAAACATTTTGAAAATGTATTTGAAACTTCATGTAAAGTACTCTAAAAATTAAAATAAAAAATTAAATGCTGACCTCCTTCAAATGCTTTTTGCAATTCAAGGAGCCACGACATCGGCCATATCGATCTTGCATTATCAAATTTGTAAAAATTCTATGAACGGTCTGGGCTGTCCGGGTGACGCCGCGTCGAAGGCTGGGGTGCCGACGTTTCGACCGACATATCGCGGTCCTCTTCAGGGCTGTACTGCGTCCTCTTCAGGGCGTCACCTGGACAGTCCAGATCATGACTCTGGCCGCGGAAGCCTACGATATCATTCTATGAACGGTGTTATCGGTAGACAGATGGACGGACGGGCGAACGAATGGACAACCAGACATACAGACAGACGTGTTGCCCACAAAACGTGGGTCTGACCACACAACGTATTAGAAGAAGTAATGTACTACTTTTTTAAGCAAGAATAATCTCCTTTTTCGGTATCAAGGAATTACAAAACAAGTTTTTCTGTCAAAAAAAATCGCTGTTTTTCGCAGCAGCATGACTCTACACCAGGCTCCTTTCCCACTCTTACTCCTCAATTCGCGAATGTTTTATGATACACGTATTCATCGCATGTAGCTGTAGAGTATGGTATTAAAAAGTACGCAAATATTTATTCTACATCCTTCCACGAAATGACGGCTTCCGAAACAAGACGGAATCCGTCTTCCAGGCATCCATTCCCTTCCCATGTAATCTGAGTTGAGCCTTGTCAACCTACCGTGTTTCGTTTTCTTCCCACTGTCCTGCGAGCGCGTGTGCCGATCTGCGGGGGCGGGTCTTGCGCAAACGGCAATGGTCCGAAGCTCCCTATGTGGGCCGGTCGTGGGCGCTTGAAGGTCGCCGGCTACTCTTTAAAACACTTCAACTCCGCCCAAGTGGTGCACCTCGGAAACAAAGGGATATTTATACGACTGTGGAGCAATGGTTGTTCTGTCTCTCCTGAAACCGTTGTTGAGCTAATAGGTCAGAAGGGATAGTTGCGAAATGCAAGTTCTTGTTTGTAAGAAACGTCTTTCTTGTGAGAGCACTGCGTTGAAACTGTTTTTCAGATTTTACACACGAACTATTGTTGTAGTTACATGCATTTGTGTTTGCAAGTTGTAAAAATTAATTAAATCGCAATTCTACCATTGCTAGTTATTATGTACAATTCACAGAAAGACTATTGTGTCTTTGAAGAGTACGATGTGCTTCGAAAGTTCCCTAGAACCGTATGTTAAAGTTACAAAGAAGAATCAATGTAATATTGTTTTATATTTGTTTCTCACTTGAGTTTTGAAATCTAATCTCTTGCAAAAATAATGTAAGACCTCTATCTGTGTACCTGAAACAATGACAGCCGATATTACAATTCGCTTCCTAATGAAATCTTATAATGAAGTAAATAATGGTACCTATAAAATGTCACAATATTTACTTTCAACGATATTACTTGCAATGGTATTCATCCAAAGAGACATCTCATTCCCTTTGCAAAGGAGTTCCGCATTCCTTTAACTGGAAGTTGATAATAACTTGCTGTAACGACGATCGTCGCGTATGGAAATCATGTGTGTTTGCAAATAGCGGCAGGACTCAACACTATGGTTTTGCCTTGCTCTAAACCCACTATCAACTCTTTTGAACAACAAAAAATGTGACTGTAGATTGAACATGTGTGAAAAACTCAAAAAGACTAACACATGTACTGTACATGGATACGTATACCTAGGAGTGTGGGCTGACCATTGTACCTATCCCTGTTTGCGAAGCCTTCTAAATTAAAATATTTGGGGGAAAATGTATGCTTATGACTTCCATACGATATTACTAACTGCTTGTATATGAATTGTAATATAACAGAAAAAGAGATTATAGGTGAGCTTGTACTATTCCAGTACAGTCTTTTGGGAGTGCGTTGAACCTGTTTTTCAGAGTTTGAGATAAGCCTACTGTACGCGCTCAAACGTTTTAGTAATATTTATTCTTAAATTCTATTTACATAGCTAACTGATGGCCTAGCTTACAAACTAGATACTTACAAACTAATCTAAATCTACTTTGTCTTACATCCTAACTTAATCTAAGAACGAACATTATTTACATTATTTACGGTAAGCAATACATACACATATAACACTTACAAAAACATACACTTTTAACATTACACATGAACTCATAAAAATTATTTACACTATATATGCATCGACATCTTTTCAACAGCGGTTGCAACTTTAACACTGTACACTATTTACATTATTTACACTGGTCAAAGTATACAAATACACTTATAAACACAATCCATGAAATCATTTAAACACTATTTACACTATACATGCTTGTAGGCACTTCATTCAAACCGTATTGTCATTGTTTAGGCTCGCCTGTACTCGACTGGGATGAGGTCATCTTGGGCAGTGTGGCGAAAATAATTCACGATAATTCACTGGATAATTCACGAGAACTCTCTTTGTTCTCATATAATTCGGAATCATTTCTTTCAATGCTATTAGTATTAGTTTCGGCCCATCGAAGACGAGCAGTGATAATTAGATGAAACGCTTCACTACAAAGCCGATTCGCGTTCTATGAAGCGGAGGCTGATAACCTCATGCAGCACCTACGATACCGATCGCGTATGGTAATCGCATGTCTTTGTCGGGCGCGGCGAGGCGGCAGTGCAGTCGCCCCCTTGTTGGGGGATTGTGTGGGGCTGGGAGGGGCGGGCGTGTCCCCCCTCGCTGATTGCCACCCCGCGTTAATTACCGGCGCCTTGAGGCGAGGGCCGGGCAGGGTAATGACGGCACCTTCGCCCCTCAACGCCTCTCGGCGCGGCAGCCGCCGTCGCCGCCGCCGCCGCCGCCGTGTCGTTGTGGCTGCCGACGACTTCGATCAGGAGGCGAGAAGTCGTTCGTTGCGGGGCGGTGTCGGGCGACTTTGCGAACGTTACAAAATGTTTCCAGTTTTATACTTTCTCACCATACGAAGGAACTTCGAAGGAGCTTCGCCTTACGAAGGAACTTCATAAGAAGAGAAAGTCATGTAATCGTGCGCCAGGAAACTGGGAATTTTCGTCACAAAAACTGATTATTTCTTATGATTTTTGCGGAAATAATTTTTTAAAAAATTTATTTTGAACTACGTATCGTTCTCCCTGTTGGCGACTTAGAATAGGTTTATCGGTTTATATTTATTTTTCTGTTACTAAACTTTTTGGTTTCTATTTTTCAATGGCTGCAAACGGTTTTTCTATATTTCTACTAAATAATTTCGATATTTATGGTTATGCTACAATATGTCGAAGTTTTTGACGATTCTTTTCCCGACGACGGCAAAAAATTAATAATTTAAGTTAAAGAAATTATCTTAAAATATCTGGTTTCTGAGACAAAAATTTGTCTACGCTATGAGACACGTCTCAAAACTAAATCCGTAACAAGTTACCCAAAATTATGAAGATCTTTCAAAAACCGAAACCATTGCATCCGATTCTATGGAAGTATATAATGAAATAACATCGGTGTTGGGTTTTGCTCTCACTGTGAAACTGTTTTTAAAACTAATATAGTATGATTTTTTTTATGCTTATGAGTAAAAAACACTGCACTCAAAAATTTCAACTTTTATTTATCAAACTCTATCATAATTACAAAACTTGAATATCGCATTCGTACCGATGATTAAAAATCCACATTTACCTGGAACTGAAACATCAACCACCTATGATTTCTATTTGTAGAACTGCACCCGTTGTTCGTGCTGTAATATCTACTACCTTAACCATTGCACTGCGAACACTCTCACCATTTCCATTACCAATTTCACTACGGCCAGTCACGCCTAATGACTCATTCCATTACTGCACCCAGCAATTTGACAACCGTCACCACCAACGTTGTCTTTCGCTTCCGTTATTGCCTTCTTCTTCATCACCTCCCGCCTGTGCGTGGCGGGCGAGGGCCGTGATTAAGCTGTCGTCGCCCGCGCGGCTAATTACTCGTCTTGCGCCGCGCGAGACACCTGCCGGCCGGGCATGGCGCGGAGAGGGGAAGGGAATAGGAAGAGGTCGTGGGAGATGGGTGGGGGGAGGATAAGAGGTGAAGAAGACATTGAGGCGCCTGACACCTGCGGAGCGAGGGGGGAGGACAGGCGCCATTGGGTCGGAGGGGAGGGGTGGGGCTCCGGGAGAAGAGGCAAGGAGCTGGCGTCTTAAACCCGGCGGGTGGAGTGGAGTGATGAGAGCGGGGGACGAGCGTAGAAGGGATGGGCAATTGGCGGGGTGGGGGGTCAGTGACAGGGTCGTGGGTGGGGCGGAGCGGGGCGGGGCGGGGGTTGACGAGATGACGAAGGCTTCTTGGCGCCGGGTGCTCGGACGCCCTTTGTGCTCTCACGTGGAAGGGAGGGGGGAGAGATGTGTGACTGTGAGCTCTGATGGAGACCTCGCCCGACGATTCTCATAATTAGATGAAACCGATTTCATTTGTCAAGGTTATGTTTTCATTTTGATTCTTGCAACGTATTCTTGTTTATTCTACTATTCTTTTCGTTCTCTGACTCTCTTTATCATTCGTCTTCCTTCATCAATGTTTTTCATCTTGTACCAAGTATCTCTTTAATTTACTTAGCTTTCTCATCCTCGACATTCTCCACCATCCTTCATTAGGTCATTTATTTTTTTCCTTTAATCGGTCCATCTCTATTTTGTTTTATTTTTCTTACTTTCTGTTCATTTGCTTTTTGCCTGTAATATTTAGTGCTGTTCGGACTTCTGTCGCTTTTGACTTTGTTGATCATCTTCAAGGAATGCTTCCAAGCCACCATGTCCTTAAATAGTAATCTAGATAAATACAATCTTCTGAATATTATTTCTCTGAAATTAAACTATTGCAAGATTTATGTATTGTTGTAAATTTATAACATCCAACAATATGTTGCCGTTTTCTTCATTTGTTCTCTTACTCAAATATTTTCCTCGTGATACCTTATTCTAATTCTAGGTTGTTTAAATGCAAGTCTCGAAATTACGTCTTTCGAACTTGGTACATTATTATCGTTTTCCATTTTATGTAATATCTTTTATGTTGACTTATTCGTTTGGTGTGTCTATTCCCTATATATATATATATATATATATATATATATATATATATATATATATATATATATATAGGGGATTTGCTTTTATTCCTTTTGGTTACACTGATGTTTCTGACTTACAATGTTTATTTTGTCTTTTGATTGTCTCCATTTTTCTAATGACCGCACAGCTTCATAGGACCCACAATTAGAATGGGGTGATATGCAGTGTTCCTGAATCATTCAAAACTAAAATGGGCCTCTCCCAGCCGTATCTCCGAACCCTCCGGTCACGAAGGAAAATAAGACGTAAATTCATGGGACCACATTCGGAGAAGCGCGAGGTTTGTATAGGGAGATGTAATCTAAGCAATGCGCTTGGGGAGATAAAGCAATGGATGTGATGCAGAATATGAAGCAATTTGATATTCTAATAGCACAGGGGTTTGCAGTTGGAAATGGACTCGGAAAAGCGAACAGCGAGAGAAAGAAGGAAGGAAGAATAATAATAAACGTGTGCAGAAGTGGGGAAAAGAGTGGAACGGAATACCGGATGATTACAAAGCAACTTGACCTGCTCCTGGCCCACCAGAGGTCAATCTAATTGACTGGGCAGTGTCAAACTCTGTACATGTTCAATTGAGCCCAAGAGAAAGAGATCTTGTTTAGGATGACGCATATGATATGCTCAGTTGGATGACGCATATCGTATATAGCTGTGCTTTTAAATTCATAGTCTGTATTTATTAAAAATGGGTTGAGGTATTTTATGTTCAATGTCACATGCGATCCCATTGTTTATGTATGAACTAGAAGGTAGGTTTACCAGCGAATTTTTTTATTTCCCGAAGTAGGCGATGAAAAGAGTTCTTCATTCGTTTTTGTCTAATGTATTTGTTGAATAATTAATGTGATAATATTTAACACAGTATCATGTTCATTCAAGTTTGTTATTCCTCACAAATACGAATTAACATAATGAAGCATATTTCCCTGATTTTATGATTCAACTTTGATTTTTTGTTAAATCTTAAGAAAAAATATATTTTTACACTAATATTTATTATATTATTTTGGAAACATATGTTTTAATGTGTTAAAAATAGGAACTTGGTTGAATTAAATAATTTTACAAGTGCAATATCTTTACTTTTGCCAAAGATAACTACACGCAATACTTTCGATTACTATTTGTCCTTCTTGACGGAAATCCGATGAATATACTATCAAACCCCCTCTTCCAGTTATCTTATCCAAACGTTTATTTTCCAGAGGATACTCGAAGCACTTACCTCGTTTCGAGTGAACGTACTAGTTGATTATCTGCAAGGGCGTGATTATCTTCAAACCTTTCCACTTGTTAGTGCTTGCAGTGCTGCGGAACTGGCAAATTTGCGGGCTTGCAAGCGTAAACTCGCCACAGAGGCGTGTACAGGACGTTTATCGCACTCGCTGTGTTCACATGGACGCGTCTAATTTGGTGTCGTGCTGGCGTTGTTATGCCTCGCACGCCTCTTAGCACTTCCTGTGCGGTGCGGGCCGAGGCGGAGGCTCTTTGATGACGTTGAACGTGGGCAAGAGAAGGACTTGTCGTATGCAAATGGAAATCATACGTGCGTTTACGGGCTTCGGCGTCGTGCTTTTACGTTGCAGACGCTGCTTCAACGCCTTACATTCAAATTCGGAGTTTCTGGATTGAATGTGAATGAAATTAACAGTTATTTTCGGAAAGTGGAAATGTGGTGGAATTATTCAACTTTTTATCTGGAGAGTGTCTGCAGTTGGTGAAAGAAAGTAATGTGTCTCTTACTGAATTGCAATACTTGAGTGACTCATTTCATTCATATCTGACACTTTTTTTTTTGGTTTATTTAAGGTCGCATCAACATCTAAGGTCATTAGCGACCACTATTGCTGTTAACGGTATGGTAACTATGTGGATGAAACGATATGGTGATTGATGATAAGGGGTGAAAGGACGAACACAAATACAACCATGCCCGAGGCGGGACTCGAACCCGCGACCCTTCGGTCCGAGATCACTACGACACTACTGCCTTAGCGATCTCGGCCACCGGGCCGGCATATCTGACACTATTAATTGAACAGTTAGTGAATTAATTGAAAGTCTCGTGATCGTCCTCATTCAAGTCCTCGCAGGCCGTATTCATAACTTCTTCACAATCCTTGCAGGCTATTTTCTTTCAGACCAACGTCTTTGCGTCATTTTCACATACTGCGAACTCCAGCAAATAGCTATGTCATGGGGAGGTTCGTTCAGAATTGAAAGATTTTATGACATTAGCAATGATAATACAGTCCCATTTTTAAACCTGCAGAACTAGGCTCCATTTGTGTCATTAAACTTTTTGACACATCCTTTGCGATATATTTAATATTCAGACGGTAGAGAGAAAGAGAGTTTGGATATAAAATATATATCCACATATTTTAAGACATGTATTATTTCCGTTAATCTCACCATGATGGTAAATAAGAAGTTCATTGTACAGGAAGGTTTCGAATAAAACGATAAGTTCCGGTGACATCATGGCTTAATAAATTAATAGTATTATTAATTTTAATTTGATTTATTTCGTCAAATAATAATTAAAACTGGATGTGACGTTTGTTTTGTTAGAAATGATGTTGAATTGGGACAGAATGAATAATACTCCACTAATTGAGCTTTTGTTTCAATGCATATTGCGATAAGTATGGTCATTGGAAATTTCTTGTTGACTGGTATACTGCAAATAACTGTGAATGCTTGATTTTCCCCAAGAGAAGCTAGTTTCACGCATAGCTTGATTGATTGATTGATTTTTTCGTGTTTCCGGGCGCGTCAACTGCTTTGGTCATTAGTCCCGTGAGTGTAGTGCATGTTTTTTTCTCGGGGGATGGTGGTGATCTTCCCCCCGCTGGATGGCGAGATCCGGCGCCGACATACCGTCGGCTGGTGGGGTTTTTCCCCTAACCAGGGGGGCACCGCCCCAGCCGGGACAAGCTCTAAGCTCCCGACAGGTCTCCCAGAATATGTGGTAGTGTAGTGCATGTTGTAAGTGTAAGTGTGTGTGTAAGGAGAGAGGATAGGACAGGACAAGGAAGAGGAAAGAAAGATCGCGCGCGGTCCTTGGCCCGTTTGGTAGTGTACTGCTCCGGCATTCGCCTAGTGTTGATCGGAGAAACCACGGAAAACTACCGATCAGAGCAGCCGGCCGCTAGAATTCTCCTCCAGACAGCGACTGAATTCGACCTAGCTGAATAGCTAGTGTCGAAAATCCTGCCGCCATCAGGACTCGAACCTAGGACCTCCCGGTCAGAGGCGCTGCAGTGACATCAGTTGATGCTCTGAACTACCGCTCCCGATTTCACGCATAGCGCTGCGAACATTTGTGAACCATTGTTGAACCATGCGACGCCCCTCCCACGGGGTCTCCAGCCCTCCCCTCCGCCGAGGGGAGTTCCCGGTGACGCGTCCACCGCCGCCTCCGGCGCGCCGAGGCCCACCCGCGGGCGGGGGTGCGAGGGGCGGGCGGGGCGCTTCCTGGGGGCGACGGAGCGGGGCCCTGCGTCTGATTTATGGCGAAGGGGGCGGCGCGATCGCCCGCCGACCCGTCGCGGGGCCTGCTTCTCGTTTACCGGGCGCCCCGAAAATTTGTTCGCCATTTATCAGGGCTTGTCACCTCGCCGCCGCCCCCGCTGCTGTTGGGGGTCGCGGCGGTCGGCGGCGCGCTGATGGACTTGTCCGCGAAGCTGAGGGTCCTGTCGTCCTGGAAGTGCCCTCGTGATGGCCCGCTTTGCGTCTGCGTTGCCAGGAGAATGGGATGAACGAGGATTTGTTTCAGCTCTCTTGTGGAGGACACCGTACAATAATTTTATTATCGTGTGATACTTGTCTGCTCATTTCGAATCTTTGAAGCACATCCATCTACCAATGGTGGCTCGTGCCTCTTGTAGCATGTGAGCGCTACATAAAAAATGTAGATATTTAAATACTCAGTTGTCTTAGAAGAAAGGTAAAAACGTCTAGGACGTGTCGAAATTTCGAAGATTATCACTTTTTGCCAATGAACATATGGCCGTAAATTTTATACAACGTACATATGTGACATTTGGCACTGATAGGTGGGTAACACCTGGCGCAAAGGTTACATGTACCTATGTTCAGATATTTTGAATTCCCGCTAGGGTTAGTATGTATTCAATTAAAAGTTTAATGTTATACTTTTTAAGTTCAAAATTGTATCGGACACCTACAGATAAAGTGACTATTTTTTCTTATTCTTTATTGCAGGTGAGTTGCAGTTACAGCATACTTTCCGTCTCCGTTGATACCCAACCTGGTGGTAAGTTCCTGGATCAACGTAAATTGTCTACCTTGTATCTACTAGTTCGTATTGTAAGTTCCTATATATGCGAAAAATTTCATTTATTTCCAAGTCTTTTAGAGTACATTTGTGATTCTCACGATTTCGAGTATTCCGCTTCTCTTTCCCTGCGGCATTGTCCTCCAAAGGTGTGCCCCGTTTTGCTCCAGGTGACACGAAAAAAAGATGAGGTGACGTTGAGCAGATTGTCTCACTGAAAGGACTTGTGCATAAAACGAAGAACCGGTCCTACAGCTCTCAGAGGCACTCCTAGAAGGTACTGGAATTCCAAACTTCCAAAAGCTTGAGAAGTTCGTTGACCGTGCTTTCTTGGTATTAAAGATTTCGTCAAGAGCCGTTTGTGAGATAGAAGTGACTCATTGGTAAATATTTTTCACTTAACGCTTTTATGTTTAGGCATTTGACCACCCAATAACATCAGTAAAAGGAAATGAAAAGAATATTTAAGTATACAAAATGATGGTGTGTAAACGAATACTTATCGTGCGTATAAGTTCTTTAAATTACCCTCATTGAATACCTGCCTTTTGGGACAGATGATGTAATTATGAATTGTCTTATGTAATTGTCTTAATGTAATTATGTCTTATGTCTTATTGTAATTATGCCTCCTATGCGGAAGTGAATGATTTTTATTTTTGACAAATCTAATAAATATGAACGCCAGTTGTTGGTCTGCTGTAATTAAGAATTCGTCGTCTGTCAAATGCTTTGACGAACAAGAAAATATTCTCAGAGAACAAAAAGAGCTCAGAACGATCGACTAATTGGTAAAATATAAGTATATTTAAAAGGGCACTATGAGGAAAAATCAATGGAGAAAGTGGAAGCTTTGGAACTTTTAATAATTTATTTGATCAAAAATTTACCGAAAAACGTAGATATTTCATTACTGCAATATTACTTTACACAGTATTCATTATCTGGGAGATTGAATTATCCACGTCATAACTCCTCAAATTCACTGAGCTCAATGATTGTCTCTATGGGTCTACGCACAGTTAGTTTACTTTTTTATATCACGTGTGTGAATAATAAAAGTAGAAATCAATTTTAAATTCTCGAGTTGTGCATTCATTCTCTTGCTTTCCTGATATTGAAATTTTTCATTAGTGAGTGTTGTATTTATTGGGTTATGTTAGCCTTTCATTATAGTCGCTATACCCAGCGCTTAGAATAACTGGGTTTCATTCCAAAAATTCCATGATCATGGAATAAATATTCTGTTACAAGAGTCACACGAATCTTCAGCATTCGTACTTGGGGAGTTGAAATTTGCTTCTTAGGAGACTTGTAATTCCCGAAACTCGGTGAATGAGTCCACACGCCAACAATTTACTTTTTTTCTATCACGCGTATTAATAACAACGTGTAATCCAAATTGTACTATCTGGATACTTTACTTTTCTTGTAGTTTTCGTTTTTAGTCTATGAATGTGACATTCGCTGAGCTAATGTCTTCCACTCCAGCCGCTTTGCTACAAATCTGGAGTGATTGAGTATTTCCTCGAGACTTTCTTAGCAATGGAAAAATATTATGTTATAAGAATCACAGAATATTACTTATTCTTTCATGGTCTCTGGGGTTTGAATTAACTGTTTACTATGACGCTTAAGAATGACAGGGTAATTCAAATTTGAATTTTTGGGTAGGACTTAACTTATCTTGCTTTTGAACTCTTAGTGTTCTCCTTTCTTGTGAGTGACTTTTATTAGGTTATTTTATCACCGGTGAATAAACTGATAACTCGTGGTAACTAAATTTTCGAATGGGTAACATATCTTGTGATCCTGTCATTATTTGAACAAATCTTCTAGCCTTAATAAACAGGCACTCTCGATTTATTTGACGCTAATCAATTACCCTTAATCTCCGTCAGAGCGTGAATACTGAGACAATTAAACTTCTCTTATTAGGACTTTTTAATTTTTTTAAAATTTCGTGATCGGTGTAAAAGCACATACGTCATTTACTCATCGACCACAAGGCATTTGACTTACCTAATTAGACACAATTATAGAGACTTTTTAGGGGAATTCAATTGTAGAGGAATGAACATATTTGGCTGGGTCACTATTTCCCTTGCATTCGCTCTATTTGAGTTTTCCTTGATTAAACGTGGGCCTCATTGGGCTATCGCCTTATAGTGTAGTCGCAGTGCCCTGAGACCGAGTCAATCAACCTATCACTCAATAATTCCTAGGCTCAGGCCATCAGGCCTACTCTTCCGCCTGACCACGCAAATGTTGCTACTCTCCTTTAGTCGTATAGTAGAGAAAGAAAGTTTCGGGCAATTTTGAATTTAGTTCAGAGACTTCTTTTGCTTGAGGATCTTTTATATGCAGTAAATCTACAACATGGGATAGTCTGCTTTACTTCTCCTCAGAAGGAAGGCGTACGTAGGGTTTGTCGTCCTTAAAATCCGCGGCTTCGATTGGGTGTGAACCCGCGAACTTGGATATAACAGTCCGTAGACACCGCGGAAGCGGGGTGGGCCCGGCGGACGGCGCTCCATGCGGGTGATCGCGGAAGCGGCCCCTCCATGCGGAGCCGCGCGCGCGGGGCGGAGCGAGTCAAGTGAGCCGGTGATTTAAGGGAGCCTCGGACGGAACAGCGCGGCGGCGGGGGAAAGGCCGGCCCTCCGGCTCTCCGGCCCTTTCGGCCGTTCCGATGATTTGTGTGGCTCAGAGACAAGGATTGTGACGGAAGGGGCTTAAGTGGAGATGGAGGGGAGACCGAAATGAGGTTTCTACGGTCTACGGGCCTCGCTGCATGCAAATGTGTTCGTGATGGTAGGGATTGAGTTTGAAGGACCTTTATTTCCAGTTAATTTTGCTTTAAACGTCGCTCAGTGTGTTGTATTCATAGAATTATCATTGTATCAGGACTTACTTCACGAGCGTAAGGAATATTAATGTTTTATAGTGATTCTTAATGGTTCTAATAATAAGGTTGTATTTTCTTTCTTCTGTCGTTAAGATTTATTCCACGTAAGATGTGACCCAGAGAGCTTGGTAATACCAACCTCCCGTAAACCACCCGCCATACATACTACATTGACTTAGGGACTTTTGATTACCATTTATGTTGGAGAAAGTAGGTGCCAACCCCAACGTAAATTCCCCACGTAATGGAAGTACAGCTGCCAGGGACTTTTTTTTGGCTGGAGACTGGCATGCATGCGAGCGAAATGAATTTGTGCCAACTTCAACGGTTTCAACCAGCAAAACGCGTGGAGATTGTGAGCTTATGCGAGTGAGCCGCATCCCGCACTTGCGTGCTGAAAAAGCCTTTTTTTGCGTTTCCTGTGCGCGAATTGTTTCGTAAGGAAAATCTTATTGTGCGCTGGGCTTGACATTTTTAGAAATGTCAGGTAATTCCAGAAATAACTCTCCAGTGAAGCAGAAGGGGAAGTGGATTTTATCGAGTGGTGAAAGGCAGGTCCTTCTTAATGTTTATAAGTACAAGAGCGAGAAAAATTCTCGTAAAGAAGTGAAACTTCCTGAGAGCAGTGTCATTGCAAAGGTAGCTGTAATTGTGGGGGTAAGCCATCAATGTCACAATAATTATTGACTTTTTATTGCATGCCTCAAGAACGTCTTCACAATGAACATGTGTGTGTGAATCATAATTATTTTATTGAAAAATATTTATATATTACACGACGGAATAAAAGTGATATTCTTGTAAAATATGTAACTCAATATTTCAGATGTGCCTCAAATTATAAAACTCCTGCCCCCGTAAAGCAACCAAGTCAAGATTAAGAACAAATTTGGTTATGCTGTGCCCCAGAAAAGGTATAGCTAGAATGTACTCGATTATGGAATTGTGGTTATTGCAAGTTGTTACACTAATATTATTACATTACAGTCAATTGTTCCTGCCAGTGCTTCAGTTGTGTGTTTGGATCGAGTAGGGTTGCAAAAGTGAAAGCAGTGAGTAAACACTTTAGTGTTTGGAACAAAAGTGATATTCTTGTGAAATATGTAACTCAATATTTCAGATGTGCCTCAAATTATAAAACTCCTGCCCCCGTAAAGCAACCACCAAGTCAAGATTAAGAACAAATTTGGTTACGCTGTGCCCCAGAAAAGGTATAGCTAGAATGTACTCGATTATGGAATTGTGGTTATTGCAAGTTGTTACATTAATATTATTACATTACAGTCAATTGTTCCTGCCAGTGCTTCAGTTGTGTGTTTGGATCGAGTAGGGTTGCAAAAGTGAAAACAGTGAGTAAGCATTAAAGTGTTTGGAACAAAAGTGATATTCTTGTGAAATATGTAACTCAATATTTCAGATGCGCCTCAAATTATAAAACTCCTGCCCCCGTAAAGCAACCACCAAGTCAAGATTAAGAACAAATTTGGTTATGCTGTGCCCCAGAAAAGGTATAGCTAGAATATACTCGATTATGGAATTGTGGTTATTGCAAGTTGTTACATTAATATTATTACATTACAGTCAATTGTTCCTGCCAGTGCTTCAGTTGTGTGTTTGGATCGAGTAGGGTTGCAAAAGTGAAAGCAGTGAGTAAACACTTTAGTGTTTGGAACAAAAGTGATATTCTTGTGAAATATGTAACTCAATATTTCAGATGTGCCTCAAATTATAAAACTCCTGCCCCCGTAAAGCAACCACCAAGTCAAGATTGAGAACAAATTTGGTTACACTGTGCTCCAGAAAAGGTATAGCTAGAATAAACTCGATTATGGAATTGTGGTTATTGCAGTGAGTGTGCATTAATAGTTTTAATGAGTGTGAGATCCTGAGTGAACTCCTGCCTTCTCAATTCAACCGAAGACACTAGTTAAGAGCACCATTTCATTAACATTAATTAACCCCAATGAATTAACAGTTAATCAATTTCCTTTACATTATCCCTGTAATACAATTAATCATTACTGCCAATGCCTCTGAGTTTGTGTTCTGTTTAAGTACGGATGCTAAATGATATAAATGAATACACTTGAAAGATTTAGCATGTGTGTGAAACATACATTAATAAATGTTTCAGATATGCAATAATGGAGTTCAGAACATACATCATTTTATTTAGATGTTTTGTTCAAATGGTAATCAGTTGTTAAGTGAAATTAGTAAGTACTTATTTCATGATATTATTTGGCATGATATAGAGTAAAATTTAATGTTTACTACTGATGTGCTATATTACTTTTTGGTAATTAACATTTCATTTTAAGTTATTTTTCAATGATTTTCTATTTATGTTTGTAAATTTTATTGGTTTTGTAGGTAATTTTTTTGGTTACATATTATATTGAATACTGTAATGTGAAGCAAAAATTCTTGGGCCAACTTTTCTTCTGGACAATTTCGTTTTTCATATGTTACTGGAGTTTGAAGTAATATATAAGTTAAGTAGCAATTTTTTTTATTTAAATGTGATAATGTCCTTTTTTAATTTTTTTGTTTTTCATTGCAAGAACATAATTTCCTCGGAATAATTTTTGATCTTATAATAATAATAATAATATTTATTGAGTCACAGATACAATTTCAATCGTGTATGACGAGTCAGATATGGCAGAGTGAAGTTACATTTACTGTCCAGAAATCAAAACAAGGGGAACCATCTCAGCATTTGCTCAAAGGATCAAGGGAAACTGGACAAAAAACCCTGCTCAAGTTGGTCATTGTTCTTACAATACTCAATAATAATAATAATAATAATAATAATAATAATAATAATAATAATAATAGTAATAATAATAATAATAGTAATAATAACAATTCTAATAATAGTAATATCAATTGTAATAGTAACAATACTAATAATAAAATACTATTCATTCAGAAATGATTTAACGATATTAATGATGCCTAGTGCATTTAGCAAATTCAGGATGAAAGAAATAGAATTTTGGTTTGGCATTCTCCTTCTACATCAGTCCAACTGCAATTTAACACAGGCAGGATGGGATATGCCAGTTCTTTTTTCTTTGCTTCAACTTGAACAATCAACATGAAACAGAGAATCAGTGGGATTAGAATTTTTATTTTTGTTTTTTAAGGGAGGTAGTGGTGTGATTTGTGTATTCCTTCACACTGTAGAATATGTTGTTAAGCAGGAAAGCTTTCAATTTACTTTTAAATCTAGGTATTGTATTCATATCTTTAATATCATGGCTCAATTTGTTGTAAAGTGTAATGCCCTCTACTAGGGTACTTTTTTGATAAAGTGTAGTTTCAGAATGGGGAACATGTAGGTTATCCTTTTGTCGAGTGTTATAGTTGTGTACACCTGAATTTAGAGTGAAAGTGTCTTTGTTTTCCATGAGAATCTTCTTTGTGAAGACAACTATTTCAAATATGTACATGCACGGTAGTGGAAGAATCCTTAATTTTTTGAACAAGGGTTTGCAAGACTCCAGCTTATGAGTGCTAGTCATTGTTCGCAGTATTCTTTTTTGGATAATAAATGTATGAGTACTATAACAATAACATGTCTGTTTATTGAATTTATCATGATTGGACAATAGATACTGCATTGATTGTTCTATGTTGCAGGGTTGCTGTGTCTACCGGATTTTTCATTTTATAAATATGGAATGTTTTATGTATATTATTTCACGTATTGTAAATGTCTCCATTATTTTGACTTATGTTTCTGTATGCATGCTAGAAATCAGCCCTCAGTCGTCATCCTGATCGGAAGGATGGGTATGCTATCAATATATGTAAAATTTTAAAGTAGTTTATTAATTTGTAAAGTCAGCCAAATTTCTTAATGTTGATTTTTAATGATAATATTTTTACAATCCAATTGAGGATTACTTCACTTTCTTATTCAATTTTTTTATATATATGGTAGCATACTTCTTTGTTTTCCCTGGTTTTCCCTGATCGCTTAAGGTAAATGCCAGGATGTTTTGTAATGTTTGTAAGCCCAGGGGCATTGGGCTTTAAAATTGTTGTAAAAATTCAATAATTTTTGTGAAAATAAATTGCTGCGGACCATCGGTATTCAAGAAATTTTAATGACTGCTCCTTGCAATTTGTCATTAAAATTGACCACCCATCGTGCATCAGTTTATTCTTTACTGAACCTTCGCATTATATCAAATCATATATCTGATCAATTCAATTTTCATGAAATTTCAAACATTGTCATTTTCATACAGTAGATTTGTTCATTCCTTAGATATGCTTTGATCGTGGTCATGTGTCGATATTACGTGCATAAAACTATTATTATACAAATATTTCTAGTTCAGTAAAGAATAGTTTTATTTCACTTTATTGTGTACTGTTGGAAAATTAAAATTATTTTGAGTCTTGTATTTCATTTCATCTCTATTCTATAAATCCCCTGTTTATACCTTTTTTCCTTTTGTATAATAAAATAACATATAACTATTTCATTTATTCTTCAGTTTCAATAAAATTGTATTAATTCTGAGAGTTCAAATATTTTTAAATTTATAAGTAATTTAGTTAAAGTATTATATTTAATATTATAATTAATTAATAAAAACAAATTTCATATATAAATTATAAATTAAATTATTTTACCATATGCCTGTTGCGATTTATAAGTCGTAAAACAATATTAACAAATCATTTCAGCATATCTGGATTTTTGAAGGCCACTACGTACAACATTAAACAAGTCGCGTCGGCGCTTTCGCGTTTTATTTCGATGAGGTTGGCAGTGCCGAAACTCCGCCATCTTGAATTTTTAGGGTCTTTTCTTACGTGGAAAGACCTTTATCCGCGTACGAAAGATGCTGTGTATTTCGTGTAGTTATTTCGTTTGAAACGACGGTGCTCAGCCAGATATTTCTCAGAAGAAAGCTGTTTCTCAACATTTTGTTAGTCAATGCAACGCAACTATTATTTGTGGAAGTTTTAGAACTCCATCAGATTGATATGAAAATTCAATTTATTTCCCTTTATTTTAAGATATAAACTCTGTGAACAGACGCTATTATTCTTAGACTGAAGTAAGGGAATAAACGTCTTCAGGTCCATAAAACGAGAATGATGACGCAGTGCTGGATAGAAATCCTCATCGTACTGCGGAGAAAGGAGGGTATCAACATCGCCCAAACAGACCATAACGCAAAGCCATTCTGCTTGATCTGCAGCTCCTCCACGCCTTTCAAAAGGAGAACTCTTTATTTATTCGTGCAGGGCATACAAATGCACGGCGTAGAGAGGATGGTTGAAAGGAATGAGCTTTTGAAGGGCCATTTCAGCAAATACGGTGCCTTTCTGCGTAACCAATGGGAGAAATAACCGCCTGATGTTTGTCTCACTTTATTGAGAATCATGTAAAAAATTGAAATTTCCGATTTAAAGTGAAATGAATTTATGGCTTAAAGTAATGTTTAATGCGTTATATTCATAATATTCATTTATATTTGTAAGCATATTTCTTCATAAATAAATATTCGTTTGTCAGCGACCAACAATACCTCCAGAAGGACGACTTATAGTAAGGAAACTAGTGCAGGTTCTTTTGCAATTATTGTGAAAAGTGTATTACAGGCTTGTAACTATTTAACTCAAATTACAAAGAAAATTATCATAAATATGGAATATAAACTTTTAACATCACATTCATGGAAAATGAATAGCATTTTAAAAATATTTTAACACTAACAAATTCAATCTAAACATTATTTTTAAAGGTCATTATTTTAGCAGAAGAAATACACCATAAGTTGCAAAGGTTTCTCAAGGAACATGCACAAGAGTTAAATTTGTTTAAAAAATGTTAAGGGTCTCCCAACACGGTACTGATGTCTTTGTCTTCACTACTTCAAGGCGAAATATCTTTATTGGTTGTTCTAAATTTTGATGAAGAGCGAAGCGTGGTCAATCGTCAGTAAAGCGCCAGCACATCGTGGCATGTGAAAATGGACAGCAACCGTAAACGTAAACGATATGCCCTCGACGATTCGAAACGGAAGAACGGTTCTCTTTGCGGATGATACGAACATCCTTTGCAATAAAGAAACCGTAAATAGTACAATATCAGATGTTTCAAATTGGTTCCGAAATAACAAATTAATAGTAAACGAAAAGAAAACGATTTTAATGCAGTTTTCCATATCAAATAAACAATTCTGTGCTCCATTGAAAATGAACAGTGTTCCATTGACTGATGTTAAGGCAACAAAATTTTTAGGTCTCTCAATTCAGTCAAACCTTAAATGGAACGTCCATTTAAATGAATTGAACACAAAATTAAGTTCATTATGCTACGCGTTCAGAATTCTTGCAAATTCAGTCAGCCTTCACACTGCTCGTTGTGTATACTTCGCGAATGTTCATTCCCGCCTGAGATATGGCATAATATTCTGGGAAATACATCTTATAGCTCCCAGACTTTTAGATTACAAAAACGAATTGTACGAATAATAACCAAATCCCACCCACGTGATTCATGTAAGCCTCTCTTCATTAATCTAGGAATTCTACCATTACCGTGTCTTTTTATTTACGAATCAGTGGTTTTGTAAAAAATGACTTGCTTAAGGGCGGGAATATATTTTCAGAAAATGCCGAAGTCTATTACTATAACACTCGACGTAGAAATCATATTCATCAGGTGACAGTATCAACAGCTCATTACAAAAAATTCACATACAATACATGTACATTATTTTACAACGCTTTGCCAGATGACATTAAACGATTAAATTCAATAGAAAAGTTTAAATCACAAGTGAAATCGTTTCTGCTGCATAACTGTTTCTATACAATTAGAGACTATACTGAGCATCACAAGAAAAGTAACATTAATTTTAACAATGATACATAATGCATTAATTGCCATTTGGACTGTATAAATGAGTATAAACAACCTGTAACAACTATTGTAATACAGCTTCCGGGTCAATGACCCCCATCTCGATCAGGTTTTTCGTCCAGTTTCCCTGATCCATTGAGCAAATGCTGAGATGGCCCCTTGTTTTGCTTCTGGACATAAATGTAACTTCTTTTTCTGTGCACGTCTTCTAGAATTCAGTGGGAAATACAATTATTCAAATTATCATTTCCACGTTGTCGCGGCAGGAAGTAATAAGAGCCAAAATTTATTGCTTATTTATCCTTGAAAATAGATTTTATTACATGGGAGTTTTTTTGTTTTTTTTTCTCCCTTTCAAAATTCAAAATTTATTGCTTATTTATCCTTGAAAATCAATTTTATTACATGGGAGTTTTTTTGTTTTTTTTTCTCCCTTTCAAAATTCAAAATTTATTGCTTATTTATCCTTGAAAATTGATTTTATTACATGGGAGTTTTTTTGTTATTTTTCTCCCTTTCAAAATTCAAAACTTAAGTAGTATATGATTTAGTGTAGGGATCACAGAATTTTGAAAATGTGCACAAAATTCACTTTTCCCCATAGCCCGTCATACGCAGTTTTTAACTGTTTTTTGACGTAAATAAATAAATAAATAAATAAATCGTAACGAAACTAGTAACGTAATTAGAAAACGGCACACTAAATGCAAATTTTTTGCAAAATATAACTAAACTTGTAAATAGACCTCGTTGAAAAGGGCATAGATTTTTTATCGTAAAATAGTAAGAAATAGTCCCCGAATAGTGGAGAGCAAATGTATTGAGTGAAGTAGTTAAACGATTTATTATTCGAGAAATTAAGAATGGCCACAAAACTCGTGCTGTGAAATTGAGAGAAGAATTGTGAAAATGTGGGGATGAAGTATCAGCTAGGACAATGCCCAGTATTTGTAGGATAAAAGGGTTTCATGCCCTGAAAATGTTTTAGGTCAGTAAAGCAAATCGCGCAAAGCGATTAAAAAACAGCACCTGAATAAAAGATCGGACTTTTGGAATTTAGTCATATTTTGAGACAGAAGCAAAAATATTAGTTTTGGTTCCAATAGGAAATGCATGAATGATACCTGAATGCAGAACTGGACTCACTTTTTACGTGTGTCCGACGTTTTAGGTCAGTAAAGCAAATCGCGCAAAGCGATTAAAAAAACAGCACCTGAATAAAGGATCAGACTTTTGGATTTCAGACAGAAATAAAAATATCATTTTTGGTTCCAACGGGAAATGCATGGTAGATGCGTAAATGGAGAACTGCACTCACTTTTTACGTGTGTCCGCAATGGGCTGTCTACCGCATAGCGTCGTGCGCTGCGGTGTTTGCAAACAGTCCCGAGCCAAAACGCGGGGCTTTGAGTGGGCGGGCGCTCTCGCGCGAACAGCGACGGGCGGCACGTGTCGGCTGCGGGGGCGGAGGGGGGCGTGGCCGGGCCGCGAGCGTCGCGCGCGAGTTTGAGGGATGGCTTGTTTGGGCGGCGGCCGCGAAGCATCCGAGTCGGCGCTTTGAGCCGCGCCGCCGACCGCCGCTCGCGCCCCCACCCGTCCCCGCCCCCGCCCCCGCCCCGTCCTCCCCCACTCACCGCTGACGCCCCCTTCGGCCCATCCCGAACCGCCCCCGTCACCGTTGACGCGCTCTTCCTTACAGTCACCAGTGCTGCTCCTCCCTCCCTTTGTTACCGTTCGTGCCCCACCGTCTCGTATCTAGGGATGACAAAAAAACGTCGATGTTTTTAAAACATCGATGTTTTCCAACAAAAACATCAAAATATTAACGCTGATATTTTGCTTTCGATGCTTTTTTCGCATCGATATTTTGTTGCAAAAAATCTGTTTTATATTTTATTTCATTTTAGTTTTAATAGAGGAGTGTAAGCACGAGTAGCAGCAATCCACAGCAATATCGTTGTAATGCATCACCCTCTTTATCATGCTGCACATTTCGCCTGTGCAATCTGAGAATGTTTGGGAGCTGCTCGTGTTATGGATGTTATGTTATCGCCAATCGTGTCATTGCCTGAATCGACAGCGAAACACAAAATCGATAGCAAAACACGATGTTCTTTATTGTTAATTTTATTCTTTATATTCGATAATAATTTTTACATGATACTAACATGTTGTTAACCAAACAATAAAATACATCGCTTTAATGTACTGCAATTAAAAATATGTAGGAAAATGGCATGTTTATTAGTATATAATTAAAACATCGATGTTTTCTCGTTTGTTTTCATCGACATCGAAAACCCTTTAGCGATGTATCGATGTATATTCACCTGCTCATGAGTGTGCATGGCGAGCATAAAAATGATGAAGTACTTGATTGTCGGTTTTCTACCCTAAATATGCATATATTTTCGGGGTTACACTAGAAAGAAGAGTAATAATGGTTCAGAATTGACAAAAATCGCTCTTGAAATATTACACATAGTTATCATCAGAACAATTTTTTTTGTTGAGATTCTTTGTTCATGAATCATGTTTTGAAGTGCCTATCGCTTGTCTGATTCGTGGCATGAGCGCTCAGATGACCCGCGCAGTGATACCCAATGTCAGTCACATCGCTTCTCCAGTGTTCAAAGGTTTCTCTCCCAGTCATGCCTGATTGTTTCGTTCCAGCAGTAAATGCTTGACATCCTTTGGAGTTTATCAAAATAATTCTTTAGTTTGCTTTAGCAAGCTATTTTTTATTAAGTACTTCATTTATCAATCACAATTATTTTTACTTACATATATACTCAAACAAATATATCTATATTTGTTCAGTTAGCTGTTCAAGAACAGTAGAGCGAAATTATTTTCAAAGGCCTCTTCTGCCCTTCGATTTTTTCTTGAAATGAACAAAACTGTGCAACCTTGCAAGAGTAGGATTCACTGAATACTTTATTACAAATTGGCTAATGATATCGTTGCCTCTTTTTCAATTCTACATCGAAACATTTTCGATGGCATCTCGAAACATTTTCGATGGCATCATTCCTGTATATAGAAAAAAGAAATTTCTGAAAACGATATTGGGACTTATTCTAACCCACATGGCGTTACTTCACGTCTTCGACCTCGACCGTTTCCACTCCAACCCCCACAACCGCGCCCATATCCTACGCCTTCATCCCACCTCAATCCCGCTCCTGCCACCGTATTCACTCATCAATCAGCTCCTTCTCCGCCCCCACGCCAGCACCCGTCCCCACTTCCATTCCATTCCCGCCCCCACCCCGCCCCCGCCCTTTCCCCCGCCCTCGGCACCGCCAACGCGTTCACTTATCACTCGGCTTCAACCCCGCCCCCGCTACCGACCCTACCCCTCCCTTTCACCCATCTCATTCATGCCCCCGCCACCGCGCTCACTCATCACTCAACACCTTCCCCGTCCCCACCCATGCCCCACCCTTTCCCCCATCCTGTACCTGCCCCCGCCACCGCGCTCACTCATCACTTGACTCCTTCCCTGTCCCCATTCCCACCCATGCCCCGTCCTTTCCCCACCCCTCACTTCCTTCCCTTCCCACACCCGCCACTGCCACCGCGCTCACTCATCACTCGGCTCCTTTCCCGCCCCACCCCTGCCCCGCTCTCACTTCCATCCCATTCCCGCCCCGCCCCCGCGCTCACTCATCATGTCTCCTTCCCCGCCCGCGCCCGCGCCTCCACGCCCGCCCCGCTGCCACGCGCTTCGCGGTGCGCTCTATCGCGGAGGTCGTCGGCCGCGTATCGCTGCCCCCTCCCCCACCCTCCCGCTCGGCGCTTTATTTTTGGCGCTGTCCGCCGCCAAGTCGCCTCCGCCGCCTCAGGTTTCGGCTGCGGTGAGACGCCGCGCGGCACGCACGGAGCGGGCGCCCGTTGGGACACGCCCTGCACCCGCAACAACACTTTTTTTTTCTTTCTTTCTTTTCGAGACGTGGATTGCGAGGGGCATGGGATCGAATGTACCCTTTGGATTGGAGGGGGGGTAATAGAGCACATCCCGGGAAGCAACGCTTTTGAGCCCTCAGTCACTTGCTATACCATTCCAGGTAGCTGCTGGAGATATTTTAATAAAGCAGTTTTTTTCTCATTTTTATTTATTAATTTTTTTAACATTGTCGCTGCAGAAAGGTGGCGCGTGATTGAGACACAGAAGAACGTGAAGTTCTCGCATCACAATAGTACAACTATAGACTTTTTTCTTCAAGTACACTAGAAGTACAGGATATATTTTCAATATATGGCCTAATGACGATCATTATTGTGAAAAAAAACTGTTCAAAAGAATCTGTTCAAAATAATAACGAACGATCAGTCTTCATTGCTTCAAATTTCACAGTAGATCTGTAGTTAACCTTCTTTATTGAATCTTTCCACAAGCGGATTTTTGAGTTCATAACAATTCAGTCGCTGTCTGGAGGGGAATTCTAGTGATTGGTTGTTCCAATCAGTAGTTCTTCGTTGTTTCTCCAATCTCCAGGCGAATGCCGGAGCAGTACCCAAAAAAAATGCCACATGCCTTGCGCAATATTTCCTTTTTCATCCTTGCCCCCTTCTTTCCCCTAACACACACACACACACACACACACACACACACACACACACACACACACACACACACACACACACTTGAATGAACTACATTATAACACATGTCGGGAGACCGGCCAAATGCTTAGAGCTTGTCCCGGCTGAGCGGTGCCCGCTTGGAGAGATATCTGCAGAGGGAAATCCGGCCTAATTCTGAAAATAACGTGCACTAAATTTTCGGGAGCAATGACCATTGTATTTGATATATTGGAACATACTAAATAATAAATCAATTAATACATCCATTTCGGTATATGATGTAAAGTGTCTTGACAAAAACAATCGGGAAGATACTAGCACCAAAGAAGAAATTTTGGAAGTAATAATCCTAAGTATCAGAAAGTTAAAACTTTGAATATCACAAACAAATTGTTCGAATCTAATGTTTACAACATGAATTGTTTAAACACAGCTACAAACTCTCCAACTCAGAAGAGGAACTACGTACTCAAATGCTAGCTAAATATAAATGTCTTTGCGAATGATAGAAAGATATTAAAAGGTAATATTTTTAATTTTATTCAAAAAATACAAGTTTAGCTATGTAACGAGTATGACAGAAGCTGTCTGTGTCATGAGGGAATACGTGACCTATGCGAAAAAACCTTTGTTTGAACTGCACCAAATAATGAACTCTATCAAATTGGATGGATGCTGATAGCACCGCAACTCTTGTAAACAAGATATTTTTTAGTTTTATTATTCTAGTATTTCAGCTCGTGTAATTATGTCCTTTATAAAGTACCAAAATAAATTTTTTCCAAAAATACACAAAGACTGAAAACGCATTAAAAGTTTTAGTTCAGCTCTCTTTGAAATTCCATATCGCGTAAACCAGTGTGTAATGTGGTCGGAAACTAAAGTTCGTTGTGTGTGCAACACTTAAATGCTTTCGTTTTAAAGCCACATTAAAACATGAAATAATCGCTTTTTACTCTGTTTCTACTTTATGTTCTCAGAATAGGGCAAAGAAACTTAAAATCTAATTACATCTATCATAATTTTAAAGTTCTATCCTCATTAATTCATCAATTTTATCGATTCATTTTTTATTATCGAAATTTCTCATAAATCGAGAGATAATCAATTTTACATTTATTAAAACCTTTATTTTCGTAATCGTACTGTTTATAAAGATTATATAATAATGATCTTCTCTGTGCATTTTGTAGAATAATGCAATTTAAATTCTACACTTCGCCTTCGAGTAATTAAATGTATGACCCATTATATTACGGTACGTCATCGTCATTGAAGCTAGTACAGCTTTCAAACAAAAAGTTTAAAAAGTTCTCTTCAAATATATTTTAGAAAGACCTTTTTTTACACTTGATGAAATTTTCCTACAAAGATCATAAATCTGGTCCACGTTCATGTGTAAAATGGTAACAGTTCCTCCTAACCGCGTTTTCTGACTCGCAATTTTCACGTTAAATAGAGCAGCTTTCAGATCTGAGCCTCCTTGTTCTTGACACATGACCTTATCACCGCTTGCTCTGATCTTGTTTTTACTACCTCATTTCAGCGCTGCTGAATGCTTTAATTCCTCTCAAAGAATTATCAACAGAAGTTTCTGGAACACTCATCGTCGAGACGTAAGTGTTGTTTATTGTTGTAACACTTTCCTTGGTTTAGTTTATCTCGAGGAGTTATTCGTTTAAAAACATCGTAAAATGTAAAATTATGAAAAAAATAGTTCCGTAACACATACTGTTCTTTTTTGTTAAAATAAGTTTGATCTGAAGTGAAACGGAAAGCTATCAAGAGAGTTCTGCCTGCAATGTGAAGTAGATACGTTAATCAGAAAGTTAATACTCTACAAATCTGATAAAACTTAAATTATAATGTCGGTAAATTTTCGAAAAAATAAGCATAAACTATTAAAAAGGCGGGCACTTCGAAATTACTGTTAATACTATGTTGACAGATATTTGATCACGACAAGCATTGCTCACTCTATTCAGAACGCTCTCGACCATAGTGTTCAGGCGGGGAAGAAGTCAGGTGGGTACTCGACCAGACTGAGATTGGTAATCACTGTGATCCCTGAATTAATCGTTCTATTTCGAATTAGAATGTTACGGTCAGATATTATTTCCAATATACCCTTGGGAAAACGTCTGGCCTATCTGGTGGCTTAGGGGAGTGAGGTAGATGCGCCCATGGTGGAAATACATGGCTCAGGAGAGTGAGAAATATCCATGGTGGCCCATGGTGGAAATACATGGGTGAGTTACTCCGACGTACTGATTTTTGCTCCTTCCGCGCAACACCAGCTTGCGTCACGAACGACATAACCACAGCACGGTCACTTCGTTTAAAGAGCCAGAACAGACGCTGGTCACCAGGAGAGTGTGTTGAGAAACATTTTGAAAGTGGTACAAAGTGACAATTTTCAACGGTAACCGACCAAAAATAACACGATGAAGGTGTACAAGATACAATATTTAAATGAAATGCTTCATCAATCTGTTTCAATGTTTTGTAGGGAGGTGCTAATTTTGGTATCTGTCTTTAAAATTCCCGCTAATATCGTGACGCAAACTGGTGTCTGAAGCTCATTGGTTGATGCCTGATACAATGCGCAAGAGTGCCTGGATGCACTCCCTGGATGCGCCCATGCGTTGCACATGGGTGAACGTTCGAATTTCGCGAACGGCGTGGATGTTTGCAGTTAGAACCTAAGGGCTACCTGGAATGTAATGCTTGTGGGCAGACAGGACTCATTGGACTGGACTTGAGCCAGCCGAACGGCATTGACTGTCCCTGGAGAATTATTGGCGCTGCTAAATCACAGACTGATCGGGGTAAATCGTTAAGGTAAATACGCTCTTAAATTTAAGAAGAAGCAATTAAAACGCCTAGACCTTCACCCTACGCAGGCTACATCATTAAATCGTTGGTGGACTGTAATAATAGCACAGCTTAAAAGATCAGATGTTTGGAAAAATAAGTTAGAAGTTTTCTCCTTCTCTTTAAATGCTTAATCTCTTTAAATCTTAAAAAATTCTTGCATTCACATTTCATGAAGTACTGTTCTGTAAGATATACCGCTGCCGGCCTGGATAGCCGAATCCATTAAGGCTGTAAGGCCGTAGCGGGCTTGGCTCGAAAGGTATATAGTTTAAAACTCACAGTGGTCGCTATATGATCAAAGATGTTGAAAAGCTACATTAAATTTTCTTTTTTAATTAAAAAAAATTAAAAATGAAAGAAGAATATGATACTGTTGGTGCTGGAAGGTAAACCAATCTGCAATTGTGGAGAGTGCATTATCTCAAAATTCGAATTTGGTATTTCGTCTTTTGTAAAAATTCGTATTTTCGAGTTGTACCACTATTGCAGCCCACTAGGAGCGCAATGTGGGAGTTACGTTCTCCTCCTCATAAACGCAACTGTCTCCGTGCTCTCTTCACTTGTCTTTTTCGCAACCGTCACCAAGGCTCCCTCTTCCTCGCGCGCCGTAAAGCTCACCCGAGCGCGTGTTTTTACAGCCTCCCGCGCACGTCCTCACGCACGCCCCCTGGTGGCAGCTGCCGAGCTGAGAGGGGCGGCGCACAGTGGGCCGGAAAATGGAAAAGGTGGCAAAAATTATTTTAAGCGTTTTTGTTTCTTTTAATTTTGGGGAATAAAACACATTTTATAATTAAATAACGACTTATTTAAAGGTTGAACCTTTAAATATTTACTTAGATAACCTCAGAGTCAGAACTTTTATGATGTGACTTTTATTCAAGAAGTGAATTTGTACTTGAAGCAATGAACATTGGTGTAACTTCTAGGTCCAATGCCTTTGTGATATTTTTTCTCTATTTGATTCGTGAAATTAATGGGTCATACCAGCGAAACACTTCCTTTTTTTCTTCCAGGCTGCACTTTTTCTTCCGTTCTTTTTTTTTCTTTTCATTGTGTTTAACAACATCATACAGATCCCTCCTTGTTAATATAGGGCTATCAGGACCAGATCATGAAGGAAAAAAATGAATATTGTAGGTAGAAAGGCAAACAAAACTAGATGTGCATCAATCATATACAAAGTACCTTAACGCAAAATGGAGCCAACACGGGCAAACTTTGATTAATGTTTTAAAAACTAGATAAATTCTAAAATCAGATTCAGTTAATATCACAGCCCAGAAATGCCCGGAAGAGAAGTAAAAGAAAATATGAAAAAACGGATTTAAAAATTTCATTCCATTGTGACATGTGAAGTTTCTACTTGTAATTACTAAATAATTATTTCAGGAATATAATTTTTGAAAATACAGATGTAAAGTACATATCTCCAGGTACTGTATTCATTCGTAAAACTGCTAGTCAAGAGAGCGAAAATATTTGCATCGAAAAACACACCTTTCTTCGTACTGCGAAAGCGAGGAAGTGCAAGTTCAAACTTGCTTGTGCAAAATCACTTGTGCTAGTTCAAACTTGCACTGAAAGGAGTGGCGTGATTTCCCCTTTCTTTCCTGATTGGAGAACGATGAAGGGAACATTTTGCTACTTCTTTTATGTGATATGGAGCTTCTGAAGCATATTTTGATTTTGGATTTTTCGCCTACTTTCCCCTCCTGTGTCCCCACTGCACTGACTGCGGCGGTGCGCGCGTGGTCCAAATTCCCTCATGCCGCGCCTCGCCGAAGCGAACGTTCGGTCGCTTCTTGAGGACCGTGGAGGGAGGGAGGGAGAGAGCGGAGGGGGAATGAGTCATCAGGGTTCAAATGCGTTGACACCGCAGCCGACGAGAAAATCGGGGGTGACGTGTTTAAGGAGAGGGAAAACGTCGAATTGGATTGACGCTTTCATTGTTGGAGAATATGATTGACACTTTTTGATAGACACTTTTTCATTGACATTGGGCGCTGGAAACAGTGGACTTTGTTAACTTCCAAGTTTCAGTATGTGAATACTTGTAAGTCACTTTTAACAAGAAATACATTATTTCAATCGGCACATATTAAGCGTATGTTCGTTAATACATTCACGTTCAATCCTTACATTTTGACACGTTCAAAAAAACACTGGAATTTAGTGCATGTCCTTCAGACTAATACTTCCACAATCAATCCTTACGTTTTGACACGTTTAAAACCACTGGAATTCAACGCATGTCCATAAGACACTCTCAGTATTTACATTGGAATTCAACGAAATTTTAATCGTGTTGTTGAGGTAGTCACTTATTTTAAGTGTTAGGCTTTGGAGAATTCCGGACTACTGCTTTTCTTGGACGCGGAGTGACGGCAAATGTGAGAGGGATGACGGCGGTGATGTACGGAGCAAAGTGGGAACGTTGAGAGTTCAATAGGAAGCAAGAACCATTTGATGACAGGAGGAATGTTCCAAAGCAGAACTGGCAGCGTGTATTGTTTCTGTAAAGTATCTTGTGAGAATGCTGCAAAACGCGATTGTGGGTTGTAGTAATTTGGAATAGTGAATATTAGAGAGAAAGAAGAGTCGCAGTCCCAGAGAGAGTATGCGCATATTTAACTTTTTATAGAAGAATACATATTATTAATATTATTCCGTAAGTGTTGTAGCAAGGCAGCTTGAAATATTATTTGTCATTATCGAGAAATTTCAGTAATCATGTGGGGATAAGTTAGTTATTAGAGGTGTTGAAAGCTAGCATCACTTCTGTTCAGTTTGTGATATGTCTGGAATTATGTTTTGCTTTTTTAAAATTAGAAGACACTGCTGTTCTTGCATTTTCATTTCCTTCTTAATTAATTGATTTCCCGGTATACATTTGTAATAGTCCCTTTTCGATTTCAATAGATAAAGTTCTCACCATCACCATTCAACGATACAATTACCATGAAATAGACTACATTAAGCCAGAACATATAAATATTGAGTGAAAAGGAATCACATTAATATTTAAAATATGATTACGCTTCACTTTGCGAAACGGATAGAAGAAAATAATCCAAAGTTAATCAATCAATTTATTTGCAAATTACTGAATTCATGTGCTGTGTACACTTTTATCCTCACATTTCAATTGTTTTAAAGATTGAAAAAACTTTCTAAAAAAAGGATGAAACGTTTCAGCTCATTTGATGTAGTATATCATGTTATTAAGGTCCCTTGTGGCTCGTAGGGGATCTATTGTTCAACATCCTGTTTTAGGCTGCGTTCGTCGAGCGCCTTAAGTCTTTAGATGTTGCATCCTATTTTACCATATTTGCAAGCAATTCTACATTATATATGTGTTATAAACATGTACAATGCTGCAATAATTAAAAAAAAGCAAATGTGAACATTTAAGTCCCTATGCAATGTTTTTATTAATTCGCACAGATGTGTGTGTTTGACATGAAATGTTATTCTAATTGCAGTAAAAAGTATGATGCGAATGTAGCGGACATTAATAGCGTAATTAATTAGAATTCAATTATGATCTGACTACCCCAGCGCGGCAAGAGGGATGTAGTTTCATTGTACAATTTCATTGGAATCATGCGAGATCTATCCTTTTTTTCCTTCATGGCAACAAAGCTTCTTTGTTCTGTGAATCGTGAGCTAATTTATATTTTTATGTGTGTGTACAGGTAGTTGGTCTAAAACTATTCGACTTTTGGCCGCGAACAGGACGTTGTTTGCTTATTAGTGTTGGGACTCTAATCTTATTCGAAATAGTCCTCTTGGTCCTCAGTTTCCTGAGCCCACCGATCCTTTCACAACCGGAAACACGAAAGCTGTCGTTCGGAATGTCATGTGGCTCTGGCATCGCCTTCTGCATATCTCCTCTTTTCTATCGAATTGAAGGCCTTGTTTTCGGGAACAGCGAAAATTGAACAGGAACAGTGGAACTCGAAAGTAGGTATACACCTTGCCACTAGGCTTAGAAACTTCCCACCACCTGCGTTCCCAGTTTGTTGTATGCATGTGCTATTACTTCACATACACTATCCCCTTGGGTTTGCTAATGTCAATTTCATACGACTTAAGTCCAAAGTAATCTGTTCCTACTTCCGACTTTATCCACCCGTTTCGGATAATGTGAATATTAATAGGCGAATTCTAGAATTATCCAGATCCGGTCTTCAGTCGTAACATATACATAAAAGAACGCAATCATTTAATGCTAAAAAATTTCGATCAATCTCAAAAATGCTAATTAATATGCTTTATTATTTGTTCATTACCCATTGTTTTGATATGGATATGTGATTAACTCGTTGGCCTTAAAATGAAGAATTCGTTATAAAGTTGGTCGCTGAATGAATCTTGTTGCTTGCTACTAAGTTAGGGTCCTCATTTCATTACTCCATTTTGCGTGTGTAGTAGATATGGATAGTGTGGCGTTCTAGCGTCTTATCGGAGGGTTTCGTGTACGACCAAAACGGCACAGAATGTTCTGTGAGGTCGCGCTGCTGGGCGTTTGGCAGCGACCCAAACCGAAGTCAGTCTCTGAATGGGAAAGTGGAGTTTAATCCACTTCAATAAAGTACTTCATGAATTCAACACCCAGCAGTATGGTTGTTAAGAGCACATCTCTCAGAAACCCGGTTTATTTTATTTCTGGTGTCGAGTGTTAACATGGCTTTAATGAGTCCTTCTTACATATTTTCTTGGTAATGAGTCTCATTTGTTCTATTAATAAGACTGCCAAGTATGAGTTCTTAACTGCTGATAGTTAAAACGATAATTTAAAATAAGAAAAGTTTACTACGATAATATTTATCAGTGCGTACATATGACGTTGATTCACTAAATGGTGCTCTAAATTACACTGATCATTGTCAATAACCCTGTCCGTATAATTGAAGGCACTTTAAACAAACCAGTACTTCAGCGTTGAGTCAGTAACGACCTAACAAGATCAAAAATATATAATTTTATATTTACAACAGACCCCGAACCTAAACAAAATATCTGGGCTAGAGATTTGAGATAGTTCGAAGTAAAAAGAATTTGAAATTTCGAAAGTCGTGGAAGAAACGAAATTTCTGTAATACATTTTTTGTAAATGATAAATTATGTTATGTAAGCAGTTCAGCTACATACAGTAATAAAACAGAGAATAATGAACGTTAATAAATTTGTAAAAAATATATTACCAGTTTTGCGATAATAATAAACTTTATTACTTTAAATTTGAACTTAATTAAATTTTTTCGATATCATTCATTGATGATAAGAATACGATTTATCGAGTCCAGAGAGTTGATAACACAGAGTTCGTAAAGTGTCGCATTTCCAGGGAAGAGTGTGTCCAGGGAAGAGTGTCAGCGCTAACCTCGATTCGAACACTGCGAACAGCACACTGCCTCCTCGTGCGGGCGATTCTAGCGCTGCGGTCGTAACTAAGCGCAAACAAGCACGCCGTCGCGCTTCTCTTGTTTTCCCTCCTGTCCTCTCCCCTCGGGTCCAACCCGCCCGGTTTACGCCTCACCAGAACTCTCCAGATTCATTGGTTTACGGAGACATCTTAACCAATAAGAACACTAACGCAAACATTTAGCCCACCGTAGGTCTCGTACCCCATTTTAAGATAATTTGAGCACGAAATTCAAAATTCTTATTTATGCAAGAATTAGGAAGTAGTGGTGAAGGGATAAGGTACAAAATGTTGCAAACATGCTCCCTAAAAGTATTTTAAACTCTGAACATTCAACTTGGCTTTTCAGACATTGATAGTACATCGGCAGTTTTCCGTGGTTTCACCACCTACCTGGCGATTGCCGGAGCAGTACCTTAACAGATGGGCCACGGACCGGGCGCCATCCCTCGTTTATCTTGTGTCCCGTTCTCTCCCCTTAAGAGCACAAACACACACATTTACATTCACTACACTGCCTCACATATCGATGCTCCAACCGGGAGAGGCATCAACTGATATCACTGCAGTGCTTTTGACCAGGATCTGATCTAGGTGAGTCCAGATGGTGTCAGGATTTTCCACACTAGGTAGACAGCTAGGTCGAGTTCAGTTACTGACTGGAGGAGAATTATAACGGCCGGCTGTTCTGATCGGTAGTTTTGAGTGGTTTTCCTGATCAATACTAGGCGAATGCCGGAACAATACTCTAACAAACGTGCCTCGAACCGCGCGCGATCTTTCCTTCCCATTCCTTATCCCTCCCTTACTTCTATACACTTACACTTACATGCACTACACATCACGAGAGACTGGCCAGCAGCTTAGAGCTTGACCCGCCTGAGGTGGTGCCATGCTGGTGGAAGAGACTTTATTGGAAGGAAACTCCGTCAGCTGACGATAGGTCAGTGCCGGATCTCACTATCCAGCGGGGGAAGATCACGACCACCTCCCGCGATAAAACATGCACTACTCTCCCGGAACTAATTACCTTGCCAGTTGACGCATTATCACTAATCAACCAATCAACCAATGGAGGCTCCAGTCGGGTGCTGAGAGCATGTCACGGCTGTGGCGGAGTCCAGCTGAGGGTGGAGGGGGAAATGACGCGTAAATCGGCGTCGAATCTCTCGTTCCAGCGGAGGAGGAACACCGCCACCTCTCAGGATATCACACACACTTCACTTACGAGGCTAACGGTCGTAGCAGCTGACACGCTGAAACAAAATTTTTGGGAACACAGTAAGCAGGCTGTAGAAGAACGCTAAGAACGCTGTTCGCGAGTTGCAAACGCGCCCTGGGGAAGGATGTTTCCTGTCTTCTACGCATGCGAGTTTGTAGCCTCGCAATTTGCTAATTTCATAAACAGTTCACTATCGGTACTGACTATAATATTGTTCGAAACACACCTTATTGGTGAATGGAGCTTAACAACCTTCATCTGGCAAATCCCTAAAATATTTAGGTTAAATAATGTATTAATATTCTCATTCTAATAAATAACTCTTGGGTAAGGACGACTTACGGAATCCTCATCGACTGAATTCATGCGCTTTTGTTCTCTGCTCCTGCATTCCTCATCGCTTTACACCTCTGCGCCACACCTCGCAGCGCTCTGTCGGATGCAAATCGTCAAGAAGAATTCTGCCATCTCGGCTAACTGCTTTTGAAAAGTTGTGCTATTGAAAAGTCGGTCGAGAATAAATTTACTGTACGAGGCGAGTAGGTCTTAAGAATTCTTCTGCATTACGAGTTACGCTCTCACAGATTGATGCATCAACAGTCATTTAATGAAAAATGAATAATAATAATAATAATAATAATAATAATTATTATTATTATTATTATTATTATTATTATTATTATTATTACAAGATCGTAAAGCTCAAAAGTACCCCACGTTACAGGGTCATGAACTCCAGATCCACTTCTGGTTTGGGGTTAGTGCGTGTCTATTCATCACTCTCGAGCTTCGTTTTATTTCTTTCATTTCTCCTTTATCGTTGTCAACCGTAGTTGCAACAAAGAGTCGTATGTGTAGCAAGCCGAAGTTGTGTCATCATATAATTTCTTCCTAGCCCAACTTTCAGCTTTCAAGCCCCAATGAATCAACGCCTACATGCCCTACGAAAACCCTTAGCCGTATTTTCCTCCTCGATTTCACTCTTGCATTTTTCTTCTTTCTCCGACTTTTTTAGAAATCCTTCTCAATCAATAGTTTTGTGTCCCATTAAATGCGTTTCTAGATTTTAGAGCTGTTTCCCTCTTACAAAAAAAAAAAAAAAATTACGCCAACGGTTTCTGGTCTTCTTTGGGAAATGCCAGAGTTTTGCTATTTTCTCGTCGACTTTTATTTTCTCCTCGCTTCTCTCATTCCACAGCCGTCGCCGTCGCCCCCGCCGTGCGCCCCGCGTGCGTCCCGCGGCCATCTGCAGCGCGCGCGTCGTAAAGAAGAGCTGGGAGCCGCAGTCGCGCGACAGCCGACGCCCACGTTTATGAGAAGAGCCCGCGCGGACAGCGGAGAAAGGGGCGGGGCGGGGCGGGGCGGGCTCGCGGCGAGGGGATGGCGGAGGCGATGGCGGACGAACCCCCAGAGGAACGCTGTGTAGGGGCTCGAGTAGAGAAGAGGGTGACGGCAGTGCCGTCGGCGTTAACGCTGGCGATGGTGGTTACGGTTATGGTGGCGGTAGCGGTACCGTGATGATTGCGAAACCGTGCACGGTGTGGTCTCGAGTCGGGGATGTAGGGAAGGCGAGGTGGACATGGCGGTGGTGGTGGTGATGGTGGCGGCGAGTGGTGGTGTGCTATTCAAAAGTTGGCAGTGGTTGTGGTGGCGGCAGAATTGACGGTAGTGGTGATTGGGTGGTGGTGGTGGTGGTAGGGGTGGCGATTCTGGTGGTTGTGATGGCGGTGGCGGTAGTATTGGTGGTAGTGATGGAGGTGGTGGTGGTGGCGGTAGAGGTGGTAGCGGTTGCATGGACGATGCGGCCTGCAGACAGGGAAATAGCGGAGGCGAGGCGGCGAATGTGGTGGTGGCAGCGGTGGTCGAAGCGTTGTCGGGTGCGGGGGGCTGCCAGGGGCGCGGTGGGGCGGGGCGCGAGTAGGCTGCGCCCGGTGAGAATTTATTTCTCAAGCCCCCTCTGAAGTTCTTCCTCAGGGGCTGTTTTCGGGAAAAATAAAATGAGCGATAATTCTAGTAAATAACCGGCGATGGCTCCCCCTTCATTTCGGATGTCGTTTCGATTTGAATAAATTCTGGTAACGAGTTCTCTGTCATTCGAGTCGCGTTTCAATTCCGTTTGATTTTGTGAATGTGGGAAAGTCTGAAATGAATTTAGGAAACTCCCTAACCTGATTTTAAAAGGCATCAGACTTCAGTTTAGTGCACACGTTTTTTATACAACTTTGTGCAAGAACAGTATATAATTTATTTTAGAACGCTCTGAATGTTAAATTTTGGCTTACAGAAACACAATTTTTCGAAGTTAGGCTTTAATTACAAGACAACTTTAAGGCAACGTAGACTTTAATAATATTTATAAAAATAATTCAGAAGGAAATATTCCTTGACATTCCTTTCGCATACAGAATTTGCTTTCTTGAAGAGGGAATGTTTCGTAGTACAGTCTTTTTAACATTTTCACTTCACTTTTAAGTTTTGCTTATAAATTCATTGAACACAATTTAGAAACAATGAGCAAAACTGAGAGTTTTTTCTTCCTTTAGTCGCAAATTCCTTGGGAGGCTCAATTTACGAGCACGGACAATGGTGGACTGGAATCTCGGGACATCCTCAATTGAAAAAAGTCATATATCTCACTTCAAACACGCGTGTAAGATTTGTTCTCCCACAAAATCTAATGACTTCTAATTGAAATAGATTCAGAATGAAATAGTGCGAATAGTTAGAATCCCACATTTCTTCATCAAGTACAAGTCTATAACTGCCGAATCTTTGGGGAAATGACGGTATCCCTGCAAATAAACTTTAAATATCCAGCTTCCTAATTAGGGAGGTACCTGTGTGATTCTCCGTGATCAAAGAGCTGATATTCTTTGTGCACTGACCTGAACACAAGTTAGTCAAGGAATATTCAGTAAAGCAATTAACACCCACTGATTTGTTGTTTCAAAGCCGACTTCGAAAAGCGAACACTTCTTTAGATGTTTTGTGAACGCTTTTTAGTTTTATTTCTTTTTGGAAATAAACAGCAATTTGTTTTCTTTGAAATGTGGCGTACGTCACACAATGTTTTATGTAACCTTTTTACTCTTTCACTTCATATGCTAAAATGAATAGTTGGGGGTATTTGTGTTGTTTTGAAAGGAGCCAATGGACACAGGCAGTAATGAACCCTTGGAACTTGTAAATATTTTTCACAAAATGTTTTACATAGCTCCTAGAAGTTGAACTACTGGATTTTAGTGAAGTATTAATACGCTATGTCTATCTTTTACCGTACCAATGGCAAGTATTGAAATGGTACAAAACTACGTGTCTTTAACACACATCGAAATGATCTCGGAAAAGAATTTCTTAGTCGTCCTATCGATATTTGACGACAAACGGAAATGCTATCAGGATCTGATGTCATTTCGTTATACTTTCGTTGCCAATTAAGGATTATCTTGAGGAATAATTATATTAATATAATATCTGAGAAAAATGGAAAAATTCATAAGAATAATCACATATATAAAGTTGCTGTTTTTATCACATATTCTGAAAATTTCAATTCTAAAAATTCAAAGAAAATTAATATTTCTTTGGATTTACAGATTTTTTCCTTGTTGAATAATTATTTCTGCAATAATCTCAAGTCAAATATTGTTTTGAAAGTCACAAGGGACATTTATTCAGCTGATCTGGTGATCAAACGGGTGAGCAATGAATAACATATTTTGAGTCTCAGAGACCGGTGACCAAGCAGGCGATGAGTCGCCGTAGACAGCGCGGACGGAGCGGGGAGGTGAGAGGGGGCGGGGTGGAGCGGGGCGGAGCGGGGCGGTCTACTCTGGCGACTTCTCGGAAGCGGCCACTCCGAAATAACCGCGCGCCGCCGAAATAGCGGCAGCCGGACCGGCCGGACGCCGCGACCCATTCCCGCCTCTGCCTCCCTCCCCTGCTCCGCCCCGCTCCTCCTCGTCACGACCTCTCCCCGCCACGCCTCCTCCCGCCCCGCCCTGCCCGTCGATGCTTCGCTCCGCACCGCCGGTCCACCGCGTTCCGGGTTATCGCGCTCCTTGCACTCTACCCGCCCGTTCCATCTCGCTCTCTCCGCATTTTTCTCCAACCTTCTCTCACTAATCTTCTCTTCTCCTCGCACTGTGCGCTCCTGGATATCTTGGCTCCCCACACATCTTCGCTCCATTCTTTCCATTTTTCTCCACCTGTTTCTCTCTCGTCTTCCTTACCGCATTCTCTACATCGCTCACCGACTCTCTCTCTCTCCTCTCTCTCTCTCTCTCTCTCTCTCTCTCTCTCTCATTAGATCACGTTCTCTGCCCCACTCTCTTCGCCTTTCCGTCTTCACCATACTCGCTGTGTTTTACCCCGTTCTCTTCACTTCTCTCTCTCTCTCTCTCTCTCTCTCTCTCTCTCTCTCTCTCTCTCTCTCTCTCTCTCGAAATGCATCTTCGTCGCTTCCAATTTGTTCACCATCAAAGAATTGACTGCTTTTATTAACCATAGAGAAAGAATAGTGCAGGAAAGAATAGTACCTATTTTCTTAATGCATTAACATGCCTTCCTCTTCATCCTCTGCTCTTGGCCTCACCCTGTAATCATCTCCTAGCTATCCTCCTCCCCCCCGACTTCCCTCCACTCTGGTCTGTTTCTCCTCGCTCTTCTCCGCCCTGCCTCTGCTTCACAGTAGATGATTCCTTGTGGTAAGATGGATGCTGCTCACGTTGTCCATATCCGGCACGTCGTCCTCTGCTTTGTTTCTCCTGTCGAATGTCCTCTCGAATTTTGTTTTCTGTAGGGATTTCGCGTATGAATGAAGCATTGAGAACTGCCATTCTTTCAGACTATTTGGCTGGTGAATGTCCAACGTAATTTGGTATGATATTCTTTTTGTAAACATTCACAAATTAATTTTGCATTAATTTAAAATTATTTAAACGTCATTTTATTGGCAATTCGTTGAATGTATGATTCAAATCATTAAATATGTGATGTACGTAATGAGAAATATAAATGGAAGTTCATTACTTTTAGGCACATACAAATGATTACAATATTGATTGGCCTACGTTAGATACTTTTAGTATCTACGGGTTGCAATTCAAATTAATTTTGCATGGTCATTTGGATATCTGTTGGAAACATACATATTAATTTTTATGTCTTTTGTAATCTTTGCAATGATTGTTAGGTTTTGAAGAGATGTTTTATACGACCTGAACTTTATTTTATTTTATGCATTCTTTTCTTTTAAATTTTCATTCAAAACCTTTTCTTCCTTGTTTATTGTTCTCGTAATTATCATATACAGTATTATCGTGCTCTTTACGAAATTATGTATTTGTCTTATTTATTTCATATTATACTATTTCACAATTCCCAATAAATATTGGTTCTTGTTTACATTTTCCTTAAAGCTTTCAATTTTTTCAACATTAACCTTCCTCACACTATACCGTAGTATATCGTTTTCATTGTGTTTCATCTCTTCACATCACTCTGTTTTATGTACTCTCACGTTTACCACTTGATACTTTTCAACACTTCCATTTTCTTGTAGTTTTCTATACAGCAAAAGTCCCTGGAAACTAGTTCATTTCCTTCACTTTCCACCTCTTTCGTTCCCAGTTATCACCTGTCTCAGGTTCTTCGTCATTTATACCTGCCAGGGACTGGATCGGTCTACTTAGATCGCATCTGCGCAGGCTCTAAGTACGTCATTCTACGTGCATCAGGTTTTGATTATATCACCTTGATTAGGCTCCGCTCGCCAGTCTAATTTAATCTCGTCGTGGTCCCGTGAGATTTCATCGCGCTCCTCCCCTCCCCTCCTTTCCCCCTCCCCCTTCCAAGCACGACGCCGTGCCGTTCAGCTTTTACCTTTCACATACCCAACGAGCTAGAATATACTGCATAGAGAGGTTGAAGCGCCTCCATCTTGGCAACAAATTGAAGCCATGTTTTTTGCAGTCAAAGCAGCGCCCTCTGGAGAAACAGTATTCTACCAATACGTTTGGCGCTGGCTAAGGCCGGGTGGGCGCGGGCCGCGCGTAATATAAATCCCCTTACTCTGCGTTTCACCAAAAACCAATCATTTAAAAACGAAAACACAATATGCAAAGAATGAATTGAGAAATGTTAAAAACACGTTGCTTCCTGCATCGGTTATTGTGATAAGAATGGAAGCTGTTGAAATGTTATTGGACGTCCGTAGTTAGCATAACTCCTGAAAGTGAATGTTATTGCAATAAGAAGCAAATAAACAGATCACAAATAAGACGTCAAACTTAAAAAATGACATATTTGTGGTATGATGACTTCCCTTTTTACAGTTATATACCGAAGGCATTGTGAATAATATTATTCTAACCAATAATATAATTTAAATTGAGATAAACGAAAAGACAACAATATTGAAATAAGATCTGATACAAACAACACGTCGATTCAGTACATCAGTCCTATACGCCACCATCAGGTACCTCTCATGTTGTGACTGCAAAAAACATGGCAGCCCTAGTTCGTCGAGTGTCCACCTAGAGTGCTGAAACCATGGAGTCAGCCACTCTATGTAGTAGTATATTTTAGCTCGTTGCACGCAGTGCTCAGCTTGTGCTCCAGATGGTTCAGAACTCTGCTCGTTTTGGCAGAAGCAACAGTCGGAGTAAAAATGTTTTTGGCTAGATGCTTATTTCACCTCGTGACGGATTTATCTAATGCAGATTTAAATTGTGGAATCAATTTTTTTATGAGGTGGATCGAAGTTGACCCAAGTCTGTTGATAATACTTTTAGAAAAAAACTTTTATTCACTTTTTTGTTGACTTTCTACTACACAAACTAGACTACATGCTGATTATTTATTTCTCTTTTTCCGTGCATTGAGTTTTATGTAGTTTCACGCGTTCTTTAATATTTTACGCCATCATCAGCCAACATTTCTGAACATATAAGAATAGTTAATAAACTAAATAAAATTGTGAAAAGTAATATATTCATCAAATTATTTTTTTATTAAAAGTTTGAAAATGGAATAATACATAAAATGTTCAATTTATTCCCAATTGGAGAAATTTAAGAATGGAATTTTTGGAAATTAAGTGGCAAGATTTTTGCCTAATTGGTGAAATTTTCGTATTGTTCGAAAATCACTTAGGTCAAAATATTAAGATTCGAACGAAAATTATTTAGAAACCGAAATACAACGAGTGGGATTGCAGATAGGTTGAAAATCAGTTTTGTGTATGCCTGTAATTCCTTTATCCCTCTATCTTTCTGCATCACTTTCTTTTGTCTCGTTTGTGCGACTTATTGTTAGTCTAATTAACCCTGAAGCTCTGACCTGCTTTCGTTCCTTCCGTGTGTAAACAGTCTCGACAGATTTGGCTTCGTTCTCATGCCTTGCTTGTTTGTTCTGTTTCGTTCATGATCATGTGCTCTTTTGGCTAACGTTCACAGATGAACTTGGCACATTCCATCACGATACGCCAATGTTAGCTTGAAAGTTTTTTTAGCATGAATCCTCAGAGAACTTTGTACGTATCATTTTGAATAGTAGTGACCGGCTTTTTTTCTTTTTTCCAGGTCTTCCAGAGCTAGGAAAAAACCTCTCGTTTATACTGAAATTCACGATTTCTCTTAATAATATAGTTGAATATTTTTTGTTCTAAGCAGGCTTTAATTGAAGCGTTTCATTAAAAGAAATCTTGTTTAAAAGGATTTCCTTGAGTATTGCATTGTAAAGAATAAGATATAAGATTAAAGTTCGTGTTTGCTCACAAACCGATGGAAAGATTTTAAATCTACTTTCGCATTGATGTCTTGTAATTCAATAGATACAATACATGAACTTTTCTCGTAATCATTCAGAAAGTCAAAACATATGTAGAAGCTTTTGCAGTAGCTATTTAAAATAACTGATTTTTTGTCGTTCATTTCAAGTCATTATCGATGAACTGTTTTTTGTCATGTAGGGATACGATTAGTTCATTGCTTTTTGGTAATAAACATTGTTTTTAGAATGTTAGCGTGCAATATTTAATACGTATGCTTTTTCATTCTTATCAGAACGTTCTCTATGTGTGTAATTTTTCATCAGCATGTCTTTAAGTTCCTTCTTTCACCTTAGTTTTACATTCTCTGTCCCTGTTCTTGCACTTCGAAAGCTTGTTTTATGCAGCAAGGAGTCTCTTCCATATTTCAGATGATGAGCTTTGTATTTAAGTTTCATAGGCATATGTGTACATTTGGCAAGTTCAACAGAACACCGTTATTAATGAACTACGATATTCGACACAGCGTTAATGAGTACCTCTGTGTGGGAACTTACCTTCCGCCTTGTCTGCAAGCGAAAGCTTAGCAAACAAGAGTTTAAAGGAGAAGTGTGCGACATTCTTTCTTCTGTGCAGAGCTTTTCACTCTTTGAAAAGAGGCTTTTACTCGAACGTAATGGCCATACTTGGTAGATTTTTTTAAAAAATTTCATCAAATTGTCCTGAAAATTTCGAATGTGAATTTTAGACTTAGGCTGATATGATATGCTTCATCAGAATTTGTACCTTCTAAACATCAACGCATGATGAGTTTCCGACGCATCGGGGGAAATGTCACATATGTAATTTCGTCACATGAGATTTCTCACCTTATGTCCATTGGCTAAATGTTATCATCTTCGATCTCTTACATGCTCTAAAAGGATGTTTCATTTACTTTGAACTCTCCTACATAATCTATCTGCATCCAAAATCATTCATCTAGATACAAATGGTCTGAGAGGATCTCAAGTGCCCATATGTGACGCCAGAGTTTGAAATAGGCTGTAATGTCTTAAGATGATGTCATAGAGTGTCATGATAAAAGCCAGAAATGTCATGGAATTTCAGTATGTTTGCGATCATCTTCATGCAAAACAGTTTTCATGATCCCATTTTATTTCCCATTCTTTTTATCTCCATCACAGATTCTTTCTCAGACCTTGAACTCAAATTAATTCTATGAAAGCCCCTTCAGTCTGAAGCACTTTACGATTCGCAACAAATCCCAGGCCATAAATACAATCTCATCCGTGGCTGTGAATCCGCAGAACTGCATCTGGGGCGCTCCGATTGCCGCAAACAAAACATCAACACGACCTGAATCGTAGGCTTCCGCGGCCGGAGTCATGTAAATGATCTTGGCTGTCCGGATGACGCCGCGTCGAAGGCTGTGTTGCCGACGTTTCGACCATCTTTTCGTGATCTTCCTCACGGCTGGTCTGAGGAAGACCACGAAAAGATGGTCGAAACGTCGGCAACACAGCCTTCGACGCGGAGTAACCCGGAGAGCCAAGATCATTTACATCAACACGACTTCTTCCCATTCCATGGCAACCCCCGTCCAACATGAGTCACCGCAGAGTTGGGCTCGAGTAGTAGCGACCCGCTTCTTTCTGTCCTCACGTGCCGGTGTCACCGCTATTTGTATCGGTGTGCGCGGAACCACGGAGTAATTACGGAGACACGTAACACATGACGGGGTGGCTGTTCTTGCAAAGTTCTGTGGGCGAAGTTGCGAAAAGTCTACTCTTGGTTGTTTGCGAAGGGAAAGAAGTTAAAGTGGTTCTTGAGAGCAGCGTGTCTAAAAAGCAGACCGTGACACTACAGAGGATGATGAATTTCCATTTATTGAGCGTTTTATGCAAACTCGCAAATTGTCAATGCTAATTTACCTTCGCGTAGTAATTAGTATTCATAACTGCATAAGAAAGACGAATAGTAGTCGTACGGCTTCACAGTTTTCACTCTTTACTCAGTGTCACTCATGAATTTTAATATTGGCCTCTTGTCTCTCTTCATTGCCAGTAAAGATGGTTTTGATATTAATAAGAATTAGTATTAGTCAACCACCAAATGAAATGTGATACAGTGGTCGGAAGACAAAATTTTCAAGTCAGTTCACCATTTTCCATTGTAACAAAATACAGAAAGCAAAATAAAAACGAACCCTTTCTAAAAAGAAATAAATTAGAGATTTGTCATATAGACTAACAGACTTGTCATTAATATACACCTACCACCTTCTAGCAATTAGAATTAATGAATGCTAGTAGAATGATTAGATGTAGTGGTAATGTAGTAAGACAGATAATTCTCAATTGACTTTAAGTTTGATTCGCTATTGTTTCGTACTTGAAATAGTTCGTTACATTCTGCACCATATATGTTTACTTGAGTTCTGATACAAGGGAGCGGAATATTCATTCTGTCATTTATTTTGAGAAAGAAAATACATTTTTTTCGAAAATTATGCCTTTATGCCAGCTCCAACTCTCAAAAACGTCCTTAATTTAATCTCTACCTTCTCTATATTGCACAAGACGACAGTGTCATCTGTGGAATGTAAACCCTTTTGCCAGTTAACACTGTCGGTGTTCTGACGTTCCCTTTTCTGGATTGATGATCACTTTAGCATTTATATCGTGGCATCACTGTAGCATTATTTCTAGCATTTATATTGTATATTTTTTCAGTTGTACCTTATAAAGTTGTGCGCGTATGTCAAGCCAAAGCTCAAATTGGGTTGTACCATCATAAGATGACGCCATGGAGTATGAGAATAAAGAAATCTAAAAAAAAAAATCAGAAAGATTGCCTGTTTGTTTAGCTCTTCATGCGAAATAGTCCGCATAGTCCCATTTCATTTCATTTATTTAACATTGCCTTCCGCTGTATAACAAATGTTAGGGTATTAATGAAGGGTAAGCGATGTCGAGATGAGTGTTATTGAATTAATATTTAGATTGGTTACGGGGCCTGTTTGGTGAACTCCACAACCAGCGAGTGAAAATATCCACGCCTTGCGCCTTACACGGATGTCGAACTCGTATCCACCGGCTGCTCACAATTGAATGATTACGATTCTTTCGCGGATACATGCAGCTCCTTTTCTGTTTCTAACTGCGTTATTTATTATTTTTTAATTCACACATTGTTTTTATTCCGTAAAAAACCACGCACGTTTTCAACTTTCAAAACAAATATTTATTCAAAGAATACAGATTTACTAATTGTATTTACGCCGTATCGTCTCTTTGGGGGAAAACGTCTTTCTAACTCTCATCCTTCTCTCTCGATGATACTGCCCATTTGATCCCCGGGTGTTTCGTCTCTCTCGCCGCAATTCCGCTGCTGAAAATGACCAGCTGCGTCCCGCCGGAGTTCCGTCTTCCTCCCGCCCTCGCCGGCGTCCCGCCGTCCGTCGTCCTTCCTCGTTTGCGCGCCGACGGACGCGGCCAACATAAACCGCCTTCTTTTTTTCCTTCCCTTGCGCCGGCATTCAAAAATACATCCGGCGCGCAGGCGGGGGCGGGGGCGGGGCTGCGGCGCCGGTGACCGACTGCGAAGCACGCGGAAGGCCGCGTCCAGCGCGGGACATGGGATGGTGACTAACTGGCGTGGGTGGTGGGCTTAACAGCTAAGCCCCGTGGTGCAAGGAGAAGAGAGTCGGTGCGCTCACATCAGTATAGGCTAGAGGCTTTCAAACTTTTTTCGTCCACAGCTTCCTTGACCCAAACGAAACTTCCCCCGCCTCCCCTGGTAACAATAAGTGTCAAATATGAGAGCTATTATAGGCCTACTAAATATTCAACATAAATGAGTAAGTGATATAATATGCTATTAGTGATGCACTTGCCAGGTTCAATTAATCCACAATTAATTAGTAAAATAAATCATATACATTACAAATATCATATAGAATAATGCTACTAAATATATAAATAACACAAGGATTAAAGTCAATCAAATCTAAAGATCATTTTTAATAAATTACCGCGACGCCCGTACCGTAAGACAACCACACCACTTGGAGCCGCGACGCACAATTTGAAAATCCCTGGTATAGGCAATAAATTCCCAGCGGGACACGTGGTCCCTATGAAGGATATTTAAAAGTATGTATTTGATACTTGGATTTCTCCGGCTTTTGCCAGCTAGCGATGTTTCTAGGCTTGGGTGATGGTTTTATTTCTTATCCATGCCTGAAGTGAAGGGAGACGTGTGACGTATGCCCTTCACCGTATCTAACAGACTTCGCGTGCCTGAGTTTATCTTTCGTCACACGGCTATACGGATAGAAACTGAGACGATTGTAATAGAAAGTTACAGCTCTATTTGTGGCCCGACCGGGAATCGAACCGAGGATTGCACCACGGAGAGCTAGTGTCCATGAGCCACCCAAGGGACTATATTAAGAAGTGATCAGAAGTATAATTAAATCATAACTTGTGACAGCTCATCACTTCCGCCAATATCGATATTCTAAGAGCTATTATTACTATCTACTGCTTTTCCTTTTTCAAACAAAATAGATTAGGAATGTAAGATCGAGAATTCTCGAAAGTAAACATATACCAAACTATGATAGGATGGGCGATTTCAAAACGAAATTGGAAAGGTTTCCGATCTACTACGTAGGTAATAGTATCTCACAGAGAAACAGCAAAAAGGAAACATAATGTACATTCGCACTGATGTGCAGAATGAGCAAAGCTGTAATTGAAAATGGCCTCAGCAATTCTTGTGACAACATGGGCAACGTGCCGGATGACGTCACAATCACAGGAGAGCGTAATTGCGGCCAGTCGCAGTGGAGAATGCAATGCTCATTCGGCCAGGAAGGGGTCGTGATACCGCAGCCAGCAGTTGGGGCTATTTCGGGTGCAGTGGATGTGGGAATGGGCAATACGGAGAAGCATTGTCAGCTGCGGAGGAAATCCTTATTCTTGGAGGAAGACGTTTCATGGACATGAGAAGCAGGGTCTGATGCAGAAAGAGTTTCGGATGAATGATCCCCCACCCCACTTCAAATATAATTCTGAAATATTAATTTTTGAAATGTTGACTAGAAATAAATAATGCGTATTCATAATATAAATACTCCTTTGGTCGTGATGGAATCAATATAGTAATTATTTCGAGTAAATCGAGTAAAAATACAAAAATTGTTCACTTTGTGGAGAGGGACCAAGCCACCTCTTTTGATTACGCCACTGAAAGGAAAGTATATTCAGAGTTTTTGAAATCAGCTCTCCCTCTCTTCGGTAGAGTAAATAAGACGTGAGTGAGATATTAAGCGCTCGAATTAAGGTTTTGCTGTCCATTTTCATATGAATTCTAATAATATCATCTGCAGTGGCCTGACATTCTCGAATGAAACGTATTCCTTGATGTAGGTCCACAGAGTTCAATGGTGAAATCTTTTGTCAGAGGAACTTTTTTCTCTAAGTGTTTCCCACTTAAATTCTCCTAGCGGCTGATTTCTGACTCCTCCCACGCAGTCGAACGAAGGATACGAAAATTATTATGTTTGAATTCCAGATGAATGTAAAGCTGTGCTCCGTCGACGTATGTCCTTTTCCTTTCCTGTCTCAGGAATCGCACTTCGATTTCTCAAAACTTTTTTGAGTAAAATGAAATAGCTTTTGTATTTGCCACTGGGTTCAAATAAGTTAAATAAATTGATTAAAATATCGCAGACAGCTGCGGCGTCAATCACTTTCCGTCAGGGTTGTGGGTTCCAATCCCACTTTAATCAGTCATAGATATTTCCATCTACTGATTGCGTCGTAGAAAGGAAACCATCACGTGTCACAGATGTTCATCAAAATTGTCATTCATAATTTCATAATAACTCGGTAAAACTGTGTTAGCCATTTGTGCTTGGTCCTCATCATTCCTTGGGGAAATGAAACTAGAAGAAGAAAATAACGAAAAGAAAGAAAGGAAGAGAAGGGAAAAAGGAGAAGAGTGATAAGAAAAGAAACAGAAGAGAAGGGAAGAAGAAAGAAGAGATGAAACAGGAAGGGAATAATGAGAATGCAGTTCTAATATTAGTTTCATCACTGGATCCACGAGATCACTATTTCGCATGTTGCTTAATCCAATTTCTGCGTCTCAGATGTGAGCTGCTTGCGGAAAAAGCAAACTCCTTCCGCCTGCGGGGCCGCGGAGGCGATACCGGAGCGTGGCGCATTCAGCCCGCGGAGTATTTTTATCGCGATCAGAGGGCCGAGTGACAGACGTCGCGGGGGAGCGGGACACGCGCGCGGCCGTGGAAATGACGTAACGCGCCGATGACTCGCAGGGGGATTTGGGGGCACGGAAACTGGGACGGTGCCACGGCGGTGTGGGTGGAGGCAGGAAGGGAGAGTGACGTGTTGACATAAAAGAGTGCGATCTTGAATTACAAAATTTCACAAGCATAGTAAAAGGAGAGTTGGTTTTAATGAAACAAAATATTAATTTTGTTGTTCTGAAAATAACACCGACAATTTTTTTAAGATGTTTGTCTTTTCTCTCTCTCTCTCTCTCTCTCTCTCTCTCTCTCTCTCTCTCTCTCTCTCTCTCTCTTTCTCTCTCTCTCTCTCTGTGTCGTGTGTGTATATATATATATATATATATATATATATATATATATATATATATATATATATATATATACATATCCATCTCTCTCTCCGCTTCTCTTTCGCTCGCGCTCTGCAGGCAAGGGTAATCCTAGATTATTATAATTTATAAATAATATGTACTGCGCTCCTCTTTGTAGAATTTAATTGTTATATACGTCTTAGACTTTTAAAAAATAGTGAATTAAGATGTTTTCGTTTTCTTTTGTTTAAGCAAATATTTATGCTGAAATATTATTAAGGTAGTATTGCATTTTCTTTCAATTCTGCTGTGTGTATACATTGATGCATATTACCTTCAGGATTACGTCGCATTCAAAATAAACTATTTTAGTCAAATGATGTTCTCCTGAGTCACCAGATTCTGATGCAATAGGTAATCTTACAGTAAACGTAGATATATTACTTTCATTTGTCTGTAGGCACTACCGAGTACTCCATTAGGCAAAATGATACGTAAATTATTATGATATTAACAATCGAAAAGTGACGAGAATAATTTAATGGCGAAATTCTGAGATGTGAAATGTGAAATGACACGTATCAGAAGTTCAAATGCTTCAAGGAGAGAAGAAGTACAAAGAACATATAATTATATTTACAATCACTTAGGAAGGAATCAGCGGATATTATTTATTTCTAAAAATATATATTACACTTTTCTTTCATTCTTTCAAAAATATTTATCTCGCTGTTTTTTTGTTGTTTTATGCTATTGTTTTTTGCTATTGTTTTTTTTTCTTTTTCGGAAAAATTGGAAACTTCAAAATACATATTTATTTCCTGAAGACACAAATCTCAAAACTAGACCCTGCGGCACTCCGAATCCCCCGGCGGCGAACTGAGCGCGTCGGAGCGGCCGATGATGCGGGCGACGAGGGGGCGGTAAGTGGGCAAGCGCGTGGGCGGAGGACGGCGCGGCGGGGACAGCCAGCGCGGCGCGGCCGTCCGTCGTCCGCTGTCGTCCACGTGACGGTCTCAAGTGGAGACAATTCGCTCTCCTCTTCGTCCTTCTTCGTCTCCCTCTCTTCCGCCCTCCGCACGAGTTGGCCACCGTCCAAAAATACTGATGAAAATAGGGTCTGTCGGTGACTAGAGTTGTTTTTATACCCGCGGCGACGCCTAATTCATATTCGCGCTTTTTAAATCATTTGTCCCAGTTGGAAGGCGAGGGCGAGCGGATTGAATATTTTGAAAACGCGGGAAATGGGCATCTGTTATACGAATCATTGCAGGCTGTCAACCTCGTTCTGCGTTTTTAAGCTAAATATTTGTTAGATGCAAACTTCAGTGCACGTGCTTCTGACATGTATAATAATAATAATAATAATAATAATAATAATAATAATAATAATAATAATAATAATAATAATAATAATTTTGGTTGGATTAATTCTCTACCTACATTCAAAGAATGGACGTGTGGTAATTTTTGTTCTCGCCGGCGGTATTTTCTATTTTCGTCAGTTTCTATCATTGCTCCCTATGCACATCTACGCTTCGTTTCTCATTGTAATTTCGTTTTGCTTGTGAAGGTGTGTTCTCTTCGGAATGTAGAATTATGTATTTCTATATTTGAGTTTCTTCTGGTGTTTCATTTCATTATCTTTCTCGCATCTACCTTCGTTCCTTCAATTCGAAGGTTCTTCTGAGAGCTTCTCTTTCTGTAGGCACCTGAACGGATCACTTTCACCGCCTCATTTCCAATGATTTATAAATGTTTCCTTTCTAAAGTGACTTTTACTGTCACAAATCATTTTTCATATCTGGTTCCTATGATTCTCTTTTCCCCCTCGAACCTTTTTTGTTTGTATTATTTTAATAGTTTTATTTCGGTGGTATGGTTTCAGCTTCTTTGTCTTTTCTTTTCGACATTTTTATTTTCGTTCCGTTGTTCTTTCGTGTATTAAACTTTAGGCGAATTTATCCATTAGCTTTTACAGGAGCGACATTGGATTTGATCCATACACGTTGATGAGAAGAAAGGCATACACGAGTAGATAAGAGTGAAGGTAATTGCGTAAACATAACAAAAAACGTTCAGCACATGCATTTAAAATTCACGACCCAGTTCCTTCATTGCTTAACATACCTTTATTTTTATTTATTTCATTAGGCAACAGATAGCAGGTAACAGATTTTTCATGTAGTTCTCAGTTGAATTATTATTTTAGAAGTAGGGTAATAGTATTACACATTATATTGGAATCACACAAACAATATTAATTGTTGATGTAATTCCCCGTTTCTAGTGTAAGAGAATATTTGCTTTTCTCATGCAAAATATTATTTTTAAAACAAGGTCGTTTACCAACGGTGTGATCTTTTTGTCCTTCCACCTGCCCTTTCCCATCCAGGTCCGCCCGTGACGTTTTCAGCCTTTCTGCTATTGGAAGCCATAATTCACCTCAACACGCGATCCTTAACCTTTTCGTAGATTTTTTTGCGGAAACTGTTCTCTTATCCCCACCTGCTCTCCTCCCATCCTCTCTCCTCGCGGCGTCGCGTCGCCCTCAAGTGGCGACAATTCCGCGCCCTCGCCTGCGCCTCCGCCTGCGTGACGTCAATGGCGCGTCGCCCGCGCCGATCGCCCTGCTGCGCCCCCTGGAGGCTGATCGCGCTAAGTGGATAATGGGTGCGCGGCCCAGAGGCCCCGCCCGCGCCCGCGCCGCGCCAAGCCGCTCGACGCACGGCCCACCCGCCGCGCCGCCACATCCACCACTATCACCACTACCATTATCACCGCATCAACAACGCTCGCAACCACCTCAAACAATCACCGCTATCACTCCACTACTGCATTTTTCGTGGACCGGGAGCGGTGGCTTAGTGCATCAACTGATGTGCATGTGGCTTAGTGCATCCACAGGGCCTCTGGCCGGGAGGTCCTAGGTTCGAGTCCCGACGGTGGCAGGATTTTCGACGCTAGTTTTTCAGATATGTTGAATTCAGTTGCTGTCTGGAGGAGAATTCTAGCGGCCGGCTGCTCTGATCGGTAGTTTTCCGTGGTTCCTTCGATCAACACCAAGCGAATACCGGAGAAGTACCCTAACATACGGGCCACGGACCGCACACGATCTTTCCTTTCTCTTTCTTGTCCTATTCTCACTCCTTACACGCACTTACACTAACATGCACTACACTGCCCCACATGCCGGGAGACCGGTCGGGGACTTAGCCCCGCTGGTGGGAGATACCTGGTTGACGAAAACTCAGCTAGTCGACGGTTGGTCGGCACCGGATCTCGCCGTCTAGTGGGGGAAGATCACAGCGACCTCCCGATGAAAAACATGCACCACACTTACGGGACTAATGATCCTAGTAGTTGACGCGCCCTGAACCACTAACAATCAATCAATCAATCAATCCCAACTCCCTCAAACAATAACTGCTAACACTCCACCACTACATTTTCCGTTGTTTCTCTGATCAATACCTCCAGGCGAAAGCTGGAGCAGTACCCTAACAAACAAGTCATGAACGGCGCACTTGTCTTCCTCTTCCTTGTCCTATCCAGTCGAATTGTTTAAATTGAGTGCTTTTTTTATTTCTTTGTTCATTTTTTTCTGAAAAAAAAAATGCATCTCTTTTGTAAAAAAATAAACAATTTACATGTTTCTGGAGTGTTTTATGTTTCTGCAATGCACATTTTTGCATAGAAAGTATTTTTTCAACCAAATTTGAGTGCTTATTGTGGCTCAACCACTCGGAATATCCAAGGAGTTTATTATACAAAATATGCTTAAAATTGTCTTAAGAGCTTATTTTCGAAGTTTCGACATTTCTTCCCCGGTGTCTGTGTATAATGGGGAATCGTATCTATTGCGAAAACAAATATTCGTCCCTTGAGATTCGGCATTGAGAAAGTTTTACTTAGGTTGTTTTTTACTCAAGTGAACAATAATCTTGTTAAACGTGGAGCCTTTGGGAGTCTTCGCTCCTCTCTGGGTCGAGCTCCCTTACCTGTTAGCTTGGTAAAGCCCTAGTGGCCCAGATACTCGCTCCAGGCAAGGCGAACCCACCTGCCTTCGCGCACAGCTCTGAACAATTTTTTTCGAACGGCTACGTTTTATCACCTTACGCGTTACTTCTTTAATCCAGGATGAGTTCTGCCTCTTCCTCCGCATTTCAGTTTCGTCCCTGCCGTCACCGAACAGCTCCATGCCTACCGTAATCACCGCCTCGTAGCAACTGCGTGCCCGCTCGCCGCGACTGACAAAATGGATCGACCGTTTTCTACACCGCAGGGCGCGATCGATTCGGTGCTATTGATTGTGTAATGACGTATCGATGTTCGGAATTGCTTCAGATGAATACGTGCGAATACCGCCGCAGGGTGCCGTGGCGTCTCAAATGTCAGTGATTACAGATCCCATTGTTTTGAAGAGGTAGTATTTGAACAATCGAATCTTCCTTTTGGGGAATCAAAACACGTGGTATGGACTGGAAACTGGGGAACGCCTCTACTCTTTGCTTTCTAGAGAGATCACGCGCTGGAGTAACAAGTGTGGTTACTTCCATTGCCGAAGGAGTTTTAAACGTTTTGGTTCTAAATGAAAGACAATATTGGTCGGTGCAGTTGCATAAAAATGTTGCTTTGAAATGTTTCGGTAGTTTTGTCCTTTAGTCGAAGTCTTGATTTTTACCATTCTTGACACGAAATGTATTTGTATAATGGATTTTTCCTCTCGACCGTAATGAAATAAAAATTCAATATAAAGTATATTTCCACATGTCGTTCATGAGCTTCAACATTGGCCCATCTAGAATAATGAAAATTTTGAGTTATGAAAATTATTTTGTGACATTTTAAAATAATTATAATTAGAACACGTATGAATCCTTTTAGTAAAATGCATCAAATATTAAGCAGGTAATGTAATCATTTCATCTGCTAGCGAAAATGTTTTACAATTTTATCTCAAATATGTATGAGTGTGAGTGAAAGGGGAAAGGAGCAAACAAGAATGAGACAAGGAAGTTCTCGGGCGGTCCTTGGTACGTTCGTTAGAGTCCTGATGCGGTTGATTGATTGGTTAGTAATTCCGAGCGCGTCAACGGCTAAAGTCATTAGTCCCGTAGGTGTAGTGCATGTTTTTCCTCGGGAGACGACGCTGATCTATGTCGGGATACCATCAACTGATATCGCTTTAGTGCCTCCTAGGAGGTCCTAGGATTCGAGTCTCTACGATTCTAGGATTTTCGACACTATCTAGACAACTAGGTCGAATGCAGCCGTCCTCTGGAGGAAAATTCTGGTGGTCGGCTGCTCTGATCAGTGTTTTTCCGTGGTTTCTCCGACCAATGTCAGGGGGATGCCGGAGCAGTATCCGTTAGGGGACCACAGACTAGGCACGATCTTTCCTTCCTCTTCCTTTTCCTCTTCTCACTCCTTACACTACATACCTACATAATACATTACTAACACTTACATACACTACAGCACCACACATATCAGGAGATCAGGCGGGAACTTAGTGCGTATCTCGGCTGGGGCGGTGCTGTTGAGAGGTTCCCGGTTGGAGGAAATCCAGCTAGTCGACCTCCAGTTCGGCGCCGGTTCTCACCATCCAGAAGGGAGAAGGATCCCCGCCACCTCTCATGATAAGAAAGCACGCACTGCAATTACGGGACTAATTACGCTAGCAGTTGATGCAACCGGAAACACGAAATAATCACCGGGAGCGGTAGCTCAGTGCATCAACTGATGTCACTGCAGCGCCTCTGACCGGGAGGTCCTAGGTTCGAGTCCTAATGGCGGCAGGATTTTCGACACTAGCTTTTCAGCTAGCTTTTCAGCTAACATACACTTACACTAACATGCACTACACTACCACATATTCCAGGAGATCGGTCGGGAGGTGTCCCGGCTGTGGCGGTGCCCCGCTGGTGGGAGAATCCTGGTTAGGGGGAAACCCCACTAGCCGACGGTAGGTCGGCGTCGGATCTCGCCATCCAGCGGGGGAAGATCACTGCCATCTTCTGAGAAAAAGCATGCACTACACTAACGGGACTAATGACCAGAGCAGTTGACGCGCCCGAAAACACGAAAAAGTCAATCTATCTACGAAATAATCAATGAATCTAAATTATGGAGTTACTCTTGCTGAACGCGTAGCAAAGAACATCGAATGGCCTGCTTATAATAGATGGCTTTCGGTGATGTGGAGAGCTGTGAAGACGCAACGTTTGCGTGGCAGGCAGGATGCCCATCCCCCCCCTCCCCCCAGTATTTGCACTCTATCTCGCCCCGCCTCTCGGATCGTGTGGCGCCATCAGCAAACTTCTCACGCGGCTCGGCTACTACCAGCCCGGCTGCCTGCACCTCTCCGCTGGACGATTTTATTCCAGTTTTTCAGTTGTCGATTTTTAAATCCATTTTCTTGAGTCCGTAATTGGCGTTTTCCATATTACGTCGATTTCTTATTGAAATTTTGATCGTTTTAATTTTTTTAAAATGTGAATACGTCATTGTATTCGTGCTTTGAAAACATTGCCTAAAATTCTGTGAATAGAGAGTATTGAAATGTTTTATGGAACGATAAATGATTATTCAAATAAAATATTAGCCAAATGTGTCATCGTATTCAGGTATTCCGTTTTCCTGAAGTGTAGTTTGACCCTTTATAATAGCAGTAATAATGAGTTACTATATTTCCCACTCATCTTTTGCATCAATATTATGTTGTAAAATTTATATTGAATGGTCAAAAAATACAACTAGAAGAAAAATTACAATAATTTCAAAATATTGTCAGTGCACAGTAAAACCTGACACATCTAAAAAATTACAGCAGTTGGATTTTACAGGAGGATAGTTTTATTCTGAGTGGAGCCATTCGTTTTGTGGGCAAAGGCAAAGAATTTTACTTTACGATTTGGCTGTCGTAGCAACTATCTTACAGAATTTTTCGCTATTAAAAATTGATTATTTTCGAAATGTTTTTCTTTAGTTAAATGAAAACTGGGATATTTGAAGATGTGTCTCTTTGCTCGTGCCCAGATAACATTTGCCTTCTGATTTTGCCGCTATTAAGAAATACTATTATAAGCTATTAAAATCTGCTGATAAAATCTGCTCCATTCAAGATTACTGGATCAATAGTTCAGTCTGCCTGTAGCGCGTGATCGTCGTCTTAATTACAAATCCTCGATTGAGATCCTCTCGACTCGGCGTGCGTCAACCGGCGTCGCCCTCTCGCCTGCCGCTAAGCCTACGAGGGGGACGGCTCTCATGATTTATCCGCCGTCCGATCCGGGAGGCACCTCCGTCCGTCAGTGGCCGCCGCCTCCGTCCCCTACGTCATCCCCATCGGGTGCCGACCCCTCGCTTCACCCTCGATCGACTGCGCTAATCGATTCAGCGGCGGCGGCGGCCACCCGTCCGAGACGAGGACGCGCGATTGCGCTGCGCCGAATGCGGGGGCGAGCGGAAATTAACGTCCTCGTTTCCGCGAGCATCTCCTACTCAACCAACGCGCACGTGTCTTATATTATAATCTTGCGAGAGTTTGGGTTAAAATATTTAGTCTTACAAAATAAACGAAGATTAGAAAGAACCGGGGAAAGTGACAACTTAATTAGTTCGTTTAATATTTCGAATACAATTAAAACGATTTTAATCATTTAAGCGTATATTGGTTCTTCATTTTCACAAACAATTGAACTAATGATCACAGTAATGTGAATGAATTAGCTCAAGTCATTAAGTAATTTTAAACATATTATGCGATGAATAGCTGAATAGTGGTATAAAAGGGGAGAAATCATCTTGTATGTGGTAAATTGGAATGATGTATTAAAATGCAATAACTTAACATGCCGATCGTATCAAAGTATAGGAGATGCTTGACAATTTTACTTTGTTGCCTACCATAACCAGTTCTTTTTTTCAATTGGTTCTTTTAATTCAAACACTGAGACCACTACTTTCAATATCTAGTGGGCGTTTTGATGTTATGAACCCCAATTTAAAAACCTTCTTTTGATATTTCGTAGTGTTGATTTCAAACTTGAGTGAAAAGAAAAACAACAGATCAAAGATTAATAAGTCCAGGAAACAGCCAACACTCGTGGAATTAAGATTTCTGTTCCGTAATTGTTGGCTTCTCAACGGAAATTGGCAGGGATTACTCGTAAAATGAAAGTTAATAGAAAATTTTAAGATTTGTGAATTCGAGTTAGTAAGGATGGAAGTCCCTTTTGATCGAGTTAATTAAAAGTGATCTTAAATAAATAAAATGTTTAATAAGGTTTGGTCAGTATTCTAAAATCCCACAACAATCCGCTCAAACGACAAGTCTCATAAAATATGAAGACGGCGTCTTTACGAAACTTTTCCCTCAAAAATGTGAGGCAACGCTTTAATTTCCTGCCACCAGTTTCTTCGGAGCAGGATCAGTAGCGACTGGTCGGGCCTTCCGGGAAGCCAATTCACTGTGGGGATGTTGCGGTTATATTTATCCGGCGAGTCGAATCGCGAAAATCCCTTCCAGGAAGCTCCATGACAGTTGCTTGCCGCCGCCGGGCTGTCTCCCGGTCATTCGAAGAAAGTTAGGCCGTACAGTCCTCCGCCGCCGGGCGTGGGAGAGAGAGCACTCTTGCGTTAGTGCACTTAATTAGGAGTGAAGTCCCGCGTATCGGGTGTCCTACTGTTGTCTTCCTGGATCTTGTTGGTTAAGTTAGTGTCGAGAATTTGTCTTGGCGTTTCGAGAAGCATTGCCTGCAGAAAGTAAACTTTTGAGATTCTTTATGAAAATCCAATGGCTTGTGATAAAAAACACCTTCTTCTCAAAAGATGTGTCCGTATAGAAATCAGTGATTTTTGAATGTATTAATTTTGAAAAGTATATCATATCCGCGAGATCATTAAAGCTGTTTTTGAATGTTGTCTGTTAATTCGTGAGTGCCGTTTGTGTTAGGACCACTTCTAATTAGAGTAAACTTTCTTCAAATATAGTTTGATTATTAACTTCCATGTTTATAATGATTGCCACAAACTTGCATTTGTAATGTCGCTCTTTATTTGATACCTCAAGTCTCTGTTATTTTTTAATTATGTTGATCCATCGTGAAATGTTTAACTGTTTGGTAAATTAAAAAACGAGAAGTTAAGAATAAATAAAGGATACGTCTAAGCGATTGTGCCAGACGAGAAAAACTTTACTTTTGTCCCCATACTGAAAAGAAATATGGGTTTCAGAGATATCAGCTCGTATAACAGGTTAAACATATTCCTGAATACATGAATGCGTAACTACCTTCTCGATAAGCAGTTTTGCTTTCTCAATTTGAAATGCATTCCCGAGAAGGCTTTTCGGTTGAAACTGTGATACCCGTCATAAATTGTAGAATGTTTGGTTCTCTTAAAAGCGTAAACGAACGGTAATCACACCCTTCACTTTGACGTTTTCATAAAACGCAAAAGTTCCGAAAAATGCTTTCCCTTAAGTACAAGTGATATAGTTTCTAAAAACCTACAGAGAGATATGTAAATTAAAAGTCTGATATATCTGATGATCTATTGGAGCCACCATCCCGCCTCTCGCTACGTTTAAAATGAAGCAGGACCAGTTTTTTTATGTATATGACACGAAGATAATTTGGCACTGGTCCTCCCTGATCACCTTGCATCGAATGAGAAACGGAGAGGTCGTTAGCCGGAGATTGGGAGGCGACGGAGGTAGGAACGGTGGGTTCTAGGCACTGGGGTGGGTTTTGTGAGGGACGACGAGGACCTGGTGGCATTGCTCCATGATAACTAAACGACTCCAATGAAAACACGTGTGGGTAAGCTAATTGAATAAACTTAAGAACAATCTTGGGGTGTTGGCTTGGATTAAGATATTCCACTTAGTGTCTAGTGTAAAACACAAATAATTTCCAAGATCTAAAAAGCATTTTTAGAATAAACTACTCGAATAACTACTAGAATAAAATATTTCAAAACATTCAGCCTCATGGGCTTCTGAGTGTGTATGTGACAAGTATTATGACGGGACCTTAGAATATTGTACAGTTGACTCCGGTTATAGTGAACTTCTGGGGACTGACAAGTTCGATACACTATATCAGTGGTTCACTATATCCGATGATGTCAATATGAAATAGAATTTCTACTCCATGATTGATTTTATTAATACAGAGATACAGCAAAATTCGTGGTCTCTCCATACTTGATTCTGCATTGTCTTCTGTCTCTAAGTATCGCAATGCAGTCTTTACTCCTTTCAATGCTCCTTCCATTGTTGGAACACCGTCTCACTATCCGAAGGCCCTTTTACGCGCCTAATAACATACGAGATCCAATGAATTTCCAGGATTTATTTCTTGCGTTCACTATAGCCGAGGTGCTGGTCTTCTTATGTATATTTGTAATACAAGTGAAACGGGACCAGTGACTTAAGTTCACCGTAACCGAGGGTTCACTATATCCGAGTTCACTATAACCGGAGACGACTGTATTTTATTTATTTCGACCCGGCTCTGATGTGTATATTGACAAGAATAGTGTCTTGTTGAGAAGTGTAACGGAGGAGCTATGGATAATACCGAAATGTACACACTTGAAACTTCATACCCAAAGTATATTTTGAGACTATATTTTGCTACACTCATAAAATATTTCGAAAACAAGCATTTTGCGTACGTATGGGTCTATAGGTGCATTGTTCTGACACTTGCAAAATTTAAAAGACTTTTCTCATCATCGAAGTTTTGTTATATTTTACTGTCAATGCATGCCCGTTACAAGTTGTTAAACTCTAAGTAAACTGAATATTAAGTTATATTAATATTATTAATTAATTTGATCAAACGGCAATCATGAATTTTTAGTCGTTATGCGCGAATAATATTGAAGACGTTTTGCATGAATAAAAAAACATAACATCCATCTTTTATTTATTTATTTATTTTACGTCAAAAACAGTTGAAACTGCGTATGACGTGCTAAGGGGAGAAGTGAATTCTGTGCACATTTTCAAAATTCTGTGATCCCTACACTGAGTCATATACTACATAAATTTTGAAAATTAAAAAAAACTCATATTATTTTCTTAGTACTGGAGTTTTAAATTAATTATAGGAAGCTGATTGAAGAAATGAGATATACTTTCAAGTATTGGTAATAAAAAACTTACTGCTAGTCAGTTTGCGAATTCCCTCTGCAGAATCTGCAACTTCTCCTGCCGAATTGCCTCTCCCAAGAGAAAACGAATGATAGCAGTCGTTTTTACAGTGGCAATCGCAATAGGCAGCAGGGTGGAGTCCGCTCGATGGCCGCCGTGGTGACAATCGAATCCTCGGGTTCCTCCTTCGTAGTAACGATGGCATTGTTCCGTTTGAGAGGACGCTTAACTCGGTGGCCTTCTGCCTCCCTGGCCCCGACTGTTCTCCCGACAGCGCTGCAGCAGCGAGTTGCAAACTAACTTCGCAGTGTACGTTGAATTAGCGTATCATTACATTTACACTGGCATCTACTCCTTTTGTTGGTTCCTGGCGAGACTTCCAAGGAATGCGATACTTTGCTCATTCACTGCGATTATACTGCCAATTTGTTGCAAAACTTCCGTGTATCAAAACATATACAGTTAGAATATGTGGTCGACATTAAGAGTAAGTGTAGTTATGAATGTTCGACAAAGTTTAAACAATTAATTGTTCGAAGTAATTAAGTGTTAATAATTGTAGACGTATTAGAGAATTACTGTTTTCATCACACAATTACTTTTATGTAACAGCTTATTTTCGTTTAATCTTCTGAAGTTTCCTTTAGTTGTAAAGATAAAGAAGGGATGCAAATTTATATTTACAGAACTACGACATATATCGAAGAAAATTCATATTATGTGAACTGAGATATGTTAAGTACAAGATCAAACTTTTTCCAATGTTTCAAGAATGCAAGTTTCAACATTCTACGTCTACTTCGATTTTTAAAATCGATTGATTATCGTGAACATTAAATAAATGTTAGTTGCTTCTATGATCATTCTAGATTAGTGCTCGTATGACCCAACAGAATTACAAAAACTCTCCGAATCTGCCCAAAACTGCCAGGAGGTATATTACGAAATTAAGTTACCTCTTCGTTGGATTTACCTCTGTTTATTCTGGACGTCTGTCTGCATCTTCATTTAATGCGTCGCTGAGCCGCATTTCGTCCTCAGCAAGTTCTGCCATTGCGCCCGAAACATCAGCGGCGCGCGTCCTCACCTCGCCGTCAGGCAGCGCGGCTGCCTCGACCTCGTTTCCGCTCCAGCGCTCCACCCGCAGACGCTCCCGTCCTCACCCCCCCCCGTCCTCGCCGCAATTGTTACTGGAATCTCAACCTCAACCTCGAATGCTGGATATACTGCGAGATGTCACCACATCCCCTTTCGTATTACAAGCTTTAGCGTGGAATTAGAGGAAACATCGTCTGCGAATATCAGGTGTGTGGATGCTCCGGTTTAACAGTTGGAATGTGGTGTGTTGGAAATGTTTGTAGGAAACAGGCTGGAAAAACTAGGTATCTCCCCCAGCGAGGCACCGCCCTAGCCGAGACAAGCTCTAAGCTTCGGATTGGTCTTCCAGCTTGTGTATACATGTAAATGTGTGTGTGAGTAAGGGGTCAGAACAGGACAAGGAAAGTTCGCGCGCGGTCCACGGCCCGTTTGTTAGAGAACTGCTCCAGCATTCACCTGGGGAAGTATAATTCGGTATTGCCGTGACACATTGACTGCAATCATTACAAACAATGTAATGATTAGTACAATATTGGCATACCTGAAAGCTTTGTTATAAGTTAGTTTTGAGTATTTTTTCGTATTCTGCTGTATGATGTTCTGATGTGTGGTTGGAATCTTCAAATCAGAGCAATGTATTACCGGTTGAACTTGTGTGTACATTCCAAATTTTGTAACGCATCGATTTAAATGTGAAAATAGCTTTACGTTGGTGTTATTTTTTAGATTATGGCATAAGACACTTAATTTGTGTCGCTATCCCAGTGTTAAGGACATAGGACGCATGTTTATGACAATGAGAAGCCCCCGAAATGTGTTCTGGAGGGGATGTACGTGCGAATCTCTAGTTGCATCTGCGAATTTCTAGTCTTTCGTCTTAAAATGGTTTACTGGGGAGTGATTACGAATCCAGCAGTAGCACACGTACGAGATTTTGTGCCGATATTTTCTTATAACTGGTACAAAACCATCATTTTCCCCTAGCAAATTATACCTACAGGGATTCGTAACATACCGAGAGACATTTGTGACGTTCCACAGGATTTTAGCTGGAATTTTGACGTCTGAATGAGTAGCAACTCCGCCGCCATCTCCTCCCTCCGCCTGGCCACCGCAAGCGGAATGCGTCGGGTCGGCGAGTCGCGGCGCTGTGTGGCGAGGCGGGGCGAGGAGAGACGTTCAGAGGCGAATCGTGGCGGGGAGCGGGGGCGAAGCGTGGCGGGGAGCGATGAGGCGGGACGGGGGAAGCATGACGGGGTATGGCGTGGCTTGGCGAAGCGTGGCGGGGAGGGGAGTGGCGAGGACACACGGGGCAGGGGTGGGGTGCGGCGGTATGAGGCGGGGCGAGGCGAAGCCAAGCATGGCGGAACTTGGCGGTGCGGGGAGATGCGTGGCGGGGCGGTGTGGAGAGTAGCGTGGCGAGCGGGGCGGGGCGAGGCGAGGCGAGGCGTGGCGAGAAGAAGCGTGGCGGTGCGGGAAGATGCGTGGTGGGGCGGTGTCGAGAGTAGCGGGGCGAGCCGAGGCGAGAAGAAGCGTGGCGGGGCGTGGCGAAGGACGAGGAGGTGCGTGGTGGGGCGCGGCGGGGAGGGGCGGGGCGCCGCGTGGCATGCAGTCAGGGCAAGATTGAGACGCCTGAGCGCGCGTCGGCAGCCACGGCGGGTTTAACAGCAGAGACAGAAGCAGCCGCGGCGGCAGCTGTGAACTGGCAGTGAAGATACGGGCTGCCGGTGACGGGAACCGCGGCAAACAGGGAGATGCCACAGCAAGGATAGTAGAGGTGGGATGGATGATACTGAAGATACAGGGGTCGTCAACGTTGTAGGTAATACAAGCCCTGGCGGTGTCGGAGGAACGATGAGGAATGTGAAGGATCTGCGTTGAAACTAGCACGCGTTGGAGGAAACGGTAGCAACGATGTAAGTGGTACAGATGTAAAATGGTAACCATTGTATGCTGATGGAAATATTGATGAGTCTTGAGACAGGGCAAATATGCAGTTTCAATCGTGGGTCTCAATCGTTCAATACATTGAAATGTTTCAATCGTGCTGGATTCGGAAATCAGTGCGTATAAAATTCCAGTTTGAGTTATTTCAAGTTTGAGTTTGAGTTATTTGAATTTGATTTCCAGTATTTCAGAGACGGTTTTTGAAAATCAACTGTCGCAAATGTTCTTCTCTAGGCATCTGGGAGGAATTTTGAAACGAAGGCGATGCCATTTTGGGAGGTGAGTGGGGCGTGGAAAGGGAATTACTGGTTATAGTGCAGTGGGATTGATCGAAGTAGTGTTAAACCAGGCGCAGAAGAAGATCTACTTCGCTAAAAGTTATTTCTGAAGAATGGTACTAGTTGAGCTAATCAGGAAGAATGCGCCGACGATGACAAGCAGAACGACGGTGATGACGAACGCAACAACTACAATGTAGAATGCAGTGACGTTGAGGAAAGAGTCAACGTCGATCTCGAAAAAGTGAACATCGGTATGCTGAAAAGTGAACATCTGTTAATTCCCAAGAAGCTAACACTAGTGGAGATAAAGACAACGAGGGTAATAATCACGACAGCAGTGAGAAAATCAACGACTTGTGCGGAATAATGGCCGAAGCTTCAAAGTCGCAACGACAACGAAAACAATGACGTCGCCAGCGTTGAGGTGGACGAGAAGCCCGACCAAAGCGACGACGACAAAATGACCGGTTCGGCGGCAACGGCGACAGAAGCGCCGCCAGGCGGGGAGTATGAGGGCAGCGGCGGAGACCGGCGGCGGCGGCGGTAGCGGTGCGCTCCTGATTAATAGAGTTTCCGAGGGCCCGCCCCGCCCCTCGCCCGCGGGCCCCGGGGGGCGGGGCGGCGTGTAAACAGAAGGCCCGAGCCGCCGCGCCGCGCCGCGCCGGGGGCGGCTGCAGTGGCAGCGGCGGCGGCGTGTCGCGCTACAGCTCGGAACAGAGGCGCCGGCGGATCGTTAGCGACGGCCCGAGGAGTCTGGCCCCGCTGCGCTCGCAGCTACTGCCAGGTGGCCCTTGCCTTTCTCGCCAGGCCAATGCAGGTAGTTCTGGATTCGAGCTGGGATGTGGCTCAAGTTGATCTAAACACTCTGCAAGCGTGTAAAATACCTAGCGTACCCGGGCGACAACTCTCGCATGTTAAAATCCATGCTCTTCCCTATTTTTCCGTTTCCATATTAAGCCCTTTTATCATCCGTCACATGTTCTATGTGTCTCCTTATAATTGATAACAAAACAATACACCCTTGTCAATACAAAGTATTCTTATGTATCTTATTTATAACGGAGCAGAGAGGCACACCAGTAATTCAATCGCCAGAATATCAAGTAATTAGTTTAATTTCTCGTACAGTTGCAGATTCTACGGGCTCTGAACAGGTGGGGTAGAATCGAGAAGCGTCGAACCAGCACAAATATAATAGAATGTTCAATATGTCATCCTATAGATCACGTTACTATATTACATATAATATTATATATGTAATATCTTTTGCCTGAAAATTTTAGTTTTTAATGTTCTAAAACGCTTCGTTTAAGAGTTATTTAACGTTATAGATTTTAAAAATGAGGCAGAGTGTTGCGGGTTGCATTTGACATGACTCCTTAGATGCGTTTTTTTTAAACAAATCTCTCGTATTTTTAAAGTCAGAGTGCAATCGTTACGTCTCCGTTAAATTCTCTTTCTTTAGAGACCTCATTTATAAAGATCGGTTGTGTGTAAAAGCCGCAAAAGGTAATTTATACTACTGAAATAATATAGGAGACGATGAACTTAGAATCTATATGTTAATACCCTAAGAGAAAAATATCTGCCGTACATTGCGCGCACGGAGGAGTGTCAGGTTTGGCAAAGTTAAAATTTGTAAGCAGGAGTGCTGGAACAAAATATTTGAACATAATATTACAAATAAATTAAATAAAATATATGACGTGCAGATGCAACCCGCAACACCTTGCCGCACACTACTGTCGTGCTTTACTAGGATGAGATGCGTTTTAGATCCTTATAACTAGATTTTCTTGTGCTGCAGCTCACGAAAATCAATGAATGAGAGCAGAATATCAATCAGTGAAGGAGTGAAAAAAGCATCACTTAGCCGCCCAACGTTACCCAGTACTTTTGTCTCCCTTATTCGGCGACACTGTAGCGAAGTTAGATATATTTATCTATTAGTTACATCAGTAATTATGGGATTTTATTTGGGCAGTAAGAGCACGTTTCCAGGACACGAGCCAAGATTCTAATACTCTTCCCACAAATGTATTGGAAACAAAATATTTCTACAAATTCGCAGCCCTCAGCCGCGTTAGTACCTGTGAACACAATTTCAATGGAATACGTTAGATAGAAATCGACTGTCATTGTCTACAGAGCTAATATCTATATGAAATATGTATACAACTGTAATATACATTTTACAATTCCTTCTCAGACGGTTCAAAACTTCAGTGATTGGTATTCAAATACCGACTGAAAACGATTCTGCAGCGTTACTGAATATCTACAATATTAGTGATTACGTCAAGTATTTACGCGAACGTTTTTAAATATGCTAATCGTGAGTATGATGTAAAAAGCTTGTTATTTAATGACGAAAATACTGTAAAGTACATTTTGGCCTGTGACCTTTCGCTTGATCTTCTATTTAAGAGTCGACTTCCCGTCACTCGCAAAGTAAATCGTGAAATAATTCCGTCTCCTGTTTTACATCAGTGCATTAAATGTAGCATTTAATGGATTTTACGACTAATAATAATTAAAATGAAAATTAAAAGTACGCTCCCGAAGAAGCTAATCACGCTGAAATTAATAATAAATATTTTATGTAATAAAATAGTAAGACATATTTTATTTCATTGTGATGTTAATATCAACGTTTTGTTAATCATATCTTCCATTGTATTCGGTTAAAAGAGGTGACACTAGGAATGAAACACTTTCTTTTCATCTTCATTTTAGTTATGTCATTTTATTTGTTCGTATTAAAAGTTCACGATTTCTTGTGTTACAGTCCATTTCTGGATAAAGATTTAGGTCCCATAAATGTTTTCAAATACCTCGGTCATTAATTTTTAACGACTGGAGCGACATTTCAGGACTTTTGAAAGTGCCACGCACGAATGCCTTAATTTCGCGTAGTCACGTATCTTCTTAGCAATGAAGCAGATAATGTGCTTCGTAGAACTCAAAACAATGGGCGTGGAGACGGGTCAGTCAGAACAAAGAGCAAAAAATTAATGTTTTAATTCATACTTATTCAGTTGTGAGTAACCTAATGTTAATATTATTAAAGAAGAGTTATCTCATCACCTATGTATTGTATTTAGCGTCTTATTTTTTATGTAAGGAGGACTTCATTTGATGTGAATTTGTATTCAGGAGGCAGACAATAATATTTCAGTCTTCTGATTCAAATTATAATACATTAGATTATTCATGACATCCATTAGAGTGCGAAGGAATAAACGAAAGTCTCAGTTTAAACAGTCCTTCCACCATCTCGCTGGATACCAAGTTTCAGATGACACTACACGACCACATAACTTGTGGAGGAATGACATGCAGGATGAAACAAGAAAGGTTTCCAGAGCGCATTCCATTAGGGAGATAGGATCGAGGGGAGCTTGTGCAGGTCGCGGCGCGCATGCGTGTTAGGGCTGGTGCAGTCGTGCGTTATGTCGCAGCTGGCGCGACTCAGATGTTTTGGGTCACCTACATGCAAGGCGATCACGATTCGAGAAGAAAGGTGTAATATTTTGCACCTCCCAGTAGTGCAGTGAATAAGAACGGCGTGTGCTCTCCCAGTGCGAGGGAAATTCAAAAGAGGCCAGAAAGTATATTTGATTAGGCTCCAATTTTTATTGAGGCGTTCTTTTAAAAATACTATTTTAAAGTAGTGGATGAATTCTTGAGTTGGTTCGAAACCTATATTAAAGAAAAAAATTATTGAGTTAAATTACTACCAGCATTATTTTAAATAGGTTTCTGTAGGAATTCACATAATTTTTTAAACTAATAAGAAAATATATTCAAAATCGAAACCATTTAGTTCCAACCATGTTCATAGGAATGGTAGCTACTCATCGTATCGATACACGATGGCTCATTTAATGCTCTAATGGATAAAAGAGACGCCAGGACCAAAAACATGAAAGTTGACTTACGGGCGTTTAATATGACACGGAGAGAATTATTGTGACGGTAATGGAATGGAATGGAGGATAAACTGAGAGAACGTTTACTGTAGGGGTGCAGGATTGAGATATATCGAGCTAGTAATTGGAGAACTGGGTACGTTGGAAGTCCAATGAAATAAAAAAGGTTTGATAAATGCACCGAATGGGTGGCGCCCCAACAAAGAACTGAAATGTATCAGAGATAAAAAAAAAAATATCGTGCGTCTTCTCATAATACATGCAGCTGAAGCCATTTTACATTGAACTTAGTAAACGAGAGTTAATTAACCGTCCTTTAACTTATGATCGCATTCTAAAATTTAATTTCCAATCACAATAAATACTCATTCACAAGGAACTCATTCACAATCGTATAGAACAAAATGGAATTTGTACTGGAAGTATTCTTCCTTTTCTTTTATAGGTATATGAATTTGTAGCATTCTTTAGTGTACAGAACCAATGCAAGTGCAAGAACAGAGAGACCATTTCATGTTTCAAATTTAATATTCAATTTCAGTTGATTACGTTGACACAGTACTCTGATAAAATTAATTAATTTTAGTATTTATAACGTAGGCTTTTACATAGATTTCAGTTTGAATGCCGAAAAGGCACGACTATTCCAATTTTCTTAAAATTTGAAGCTACACGATTCAAGAAATCGAAGTTTCCATCCTTGGTTATTCTTATGAAAATACATTGTATGTATCCAAACCCAAGATGAAACCATCCTTGTGCTTAGTGCGAGAGAGAAAAGATGCAGAATTTTCCGTGATCATATCCTCATCTTTGTATCGAAAGTGCGATCTCTGGCATGGGAAAGAGTTCTGGTGCATCGTCTTCAATGCATGCCTCCTAAATCGTGCTTAGCCAACGAATGCAGGTAAGGGATTAGGAGGGTCGTGGCCCCGTGAACATTTTGAAAGGGATTGCGTAGCCGTACGTGATGAAACATTCCATTTTCAATCCCTTATTTTCCCCGTTTTAAACTCACAATACGGATTATTTTAGACATTTCATTTAGGTCGTTTTACTAGAAACAGCTCAAGTCATTAGCGACCACTATTATTTTATGCGTATGTAACATTTTGAAAAATTATAATAAACATAGAATAATTAATTACAATAATTTTTCACAATAATTTAAATTACTTTATCAAGCTCAGAAAATTAATTTGTGTGTTACACGACATATGGGGAAGAGACTTTGCAGGTGTGGCAACGATGTAAATCGATCAACATAAACCATTTATATTTGTTAATGGTGATCTCTAACGATATAATTACATTCTTTTTGTATGATATTGTATTTTCTAATAAAATATGTCACATATATACTAAAAATCTCAATGGAAATGGGGGCCCGTAAATGTAGTTGGCCTGTCTAGTTGTTTTAGGCTCCGCACGCCTATGACTTCTGTGACTTCTGCGCGGGAAAAAGGGCATGGGAAATCCAACGAGTGAATTTATCTGAAAATTACCATGAATGTATGGTATTTAGTAGTATTATTTGTTGAATGATAATGAAAATACATTTACAAATAAATTTTAATTTCAGGAAACAAAATAATTTCGATAAAAATAGTTTTGGACTTCTGGATCCCAGGTATTCAGGGTTTGAGAACTTCAGAGTACAAGAACTTAGAATTACGAGGACTTCTGTACATGAGGACTTCTGAATATGAGGACTTCTGTATATGAGGACTTCTGAATAGGTGGACTTCTGTATATGAGGACTTCTGAATATGAGGACTTCTATTTATGAGGACTTCTATTTATGAGGACTTCTATTTATGAGGACTTCTGTATTCGAGGATTTCGATGTAAGAGGCCTTGGGGATACGAGGACTCGGAGATTCGAGGACTTGCGGATACGAGAATTTCGGGATACGGGGGCTTCGGGACCCGAGGACTTCCGGGCAGGAGGACTTTAGAGAAAGGCTTTAACTCAGGCTTTGGAGGAAGTCGCGGGAATAAAACGATAACCAGAAAATTGCCCGGGTAAAATGCGTCTTATATGGCAAAAGAAATCGCATTCTTACGTACGTGGGTGGCCATTTCTCGAGCGGAATAACCCTCCCAACACGCGCCTTGAGAGTGTGAGTCGTGGCGTGGCGTGGCGTGTGTGGCGCGCCACTCGGCCCAGATCGGGGCCCGCGCAACAAGTGCCGGGAGGGGCGGGGCGCGTCCTCAGGTGGGCGGCGGCGGCGGCGGCGGCGTATGCAAATGCGGCGGGGGCCGAGCCGGCGCCCGCCTCTCCTCGGCTCAGCGGCGGGGCGGGCAGGGTAATGGGGGATAATGGGTCATTGTGTTCCGGAGGATGCGGGGTCAGGCTCGGTCAGGTTCCCGTGAGGTGGTTGGTTGCTGACGCCGCCGCCCGCCGGATCTTCCTGTCCCATCTCTGGAATAATCCTTCGGCCTTAGTGATGTTGGAGGCACTGGCGTTCTGCAGCTGACGTTCGTACGAAACTTTACTCAGATGGAAGTTTGGAGAAGAAATAGCCAACTTTACTGTTTTGATGTGAAACATCTCTAAAATGGGGGGAAGGGATCGTTTCCAAAAACCTCAGGAACCTATACATGTTATGTTAATATCACATATCTTTGCATCCATACTACCTGCGCCCGTTTTTTCGTAGCATTTGTAGAAGAAATAAACCTTTATTCGATCACGTATGCGTCGCGAGCTGAAATTATGCTGCTCTACGCATTTAGCAGCACCATTGGTAACATTGTGTACTAGAGTGAGCTTACAAAACAAACGCTACATGTAGTGGGATGTACTCGAAATCTGTACCCGAGAGCCCATACACCCACTAAAGCAAACTCAAATCTTTTCACTTAGCCTTAGTCTTTTCACTTTTCACAGACAGTTTACAGCTGCGTCAACCATATCTCCTACTTGAATTTTTCGCTTAAATCAAACAGGTGGTTTCGCTCTTAAATACGTGTTCTTTAATTCAAGTTGAAAGTATTTTAGACCATAATGTCTCTTCAGGGTTATTTCTTATTATATGCAATTAATTACTATTACAACGATTCTTTTCAAGCAGTATTCGTCGCGCAAATGGTGGAATTTAGTGTCAACAAGAAAAGGAATCACGTAACTTCAATGTCTCTGTTATTGACTTAACGCTCTGATCTACTACCGCTTGATAGCTATTCATTATTCTACTTGAAATCCTTCAAGTAAACCATGTATAAAAAGAAACAAAAAATCCAGTTAAATCCAGCTATAGTTTTTGACATTCCTCAGTAGATGTAGTTAATACGTCACAGATTCGTTGCTCTCCTCGAGAAATTCCTATCAACGTGTAAAATTTTCAACATATGGTTACTCTAGCTGAAGTGATTCGTTTAATATCGCTGCAGCAGAAGCTCTTCAAACAAGACAGAGGTCCCCTCGTTTCCCGTGGTTTGCCGCAGGTCCTTGAAAGATACTCAGGGTTGAGGACCCAACCGTTCGAGACCTTCGATTTACATGAGAATGTATCAAGTGTGAGTCATCGTGACTCTTCGTGAATAAGACGATAACTCCTGAAAATAAATTTTACTGGGAAGCCACGTAGTATCTTACCTTCCAGCCTTATTTATTATTTGAACTTATCTCAAACGTGTATAAACAGACATCACAGTTCATTTGAAGCTAATGAATGATCTCGTACTATTCTTGTAGCATGTATAATCAGACAACTAGAGTTAATGATTTTGTGAAATTTATCTTCGTATATTCGCCCAGTGCTTGTCACCTACAGAGAATTTAACGAATCTGATTATTCACCAATGTACAAACTGATTAGGAGAATTCTGATGAATGCGTGTACTTATCTCTTTTCATTAAAAAGTTAATTTTCCAGCTTATTCATGGGGACTAAAATCTTAACATGCTTGTTTGGATTTATAATTTTGATTTCGCATCATTTTTCCTCTGTATTTGGGAATGTGTACTTTAATATTGAACTAATACCTAATAACTAATAGTACTATAATAATTGAACTAATGTGATTGTACAATAATTATTTAAAAATGTCATTTCGTGATTGAAATCAAAGCCAAAAAGTTGTTGAAATTCATGTCCAGTTTTAATAAAATTTCACTTATCTAATGATTATCTTGAAAGCGTGAACGTCGTGAATGGAATAAACTGCGAAACGAAATTTTAATTTTAATGATTTATTCCAATTGATACGAAATGCAAAGACTAACAACGCAAAATGTGCGTGACCTTTCGAAATAATTTTATGAATTATTTGTTTCCTTCATTTTCCTTTTTTAAATAAATTAATTAGCATGAATTAATACATATTATTTTGTTTAACATTACCATTTTATTAAAAACAAGATAAATAGTTTTTGTTTAGAAATTATTTATCCAATGGTTACTTTATAACTTTAATTTTTAAATTTTTCCCCCAATTCCCCAAATTTTCTCTTTGAACTTAAGCGGTTGTATGCTGAACACATTGCAAACGACTATACGTATGAGTATAACCTTTCGACCATCAGTGTATTGTCTTTGTCTCTGTATTGGCTGAAACATCTCACCTCCCAGATGTTGCAGTCGTGTAGTCATTTCTTCCATTACAAATTAAAGCTTAATGGAATTCAATATTTATATTATTTTCAATTCGTAAAATTGTCCGATTCGTAATTTTCAACAAATTTTCAAATTTGTTTTTTGTTATAAAGCAATTTTTTTCACAATTATTCAAAAGTGCATAACATTCGATTAATATGTAATTTTCAGTGTTTTTTAAACATGAACTTCACGGAGTGTACACAACGTTATCTATCAATTATTTAACGTCAAATAAAAGAGAGAGCACTGTATGTATACAGTGCCACTGGTGTGAAAGCTACACCAACGCTTACCAAGTGTGCTTA